>CM068319.1:32963958-33361458 GCA_034766995.1 Acanthacorydalis orientalis
GACTAGATGTTTTAAATAGCTACAAGCGTTGTATCTTTAATGGAACTTGCTTTTAATTGGCTAAATATTCAGAGTTTTATATATATATATATATATATATATATATATATATATATATATATATATATGTTACATTCTGTATCAATTAAAATACTTTAATTATTCTACAGATTACCAAAATAAATTTATTAAAAATCGTTCGAAATATCAAAATTTTCTAAAATATTAACGTATTTCAACCAATAATTCGCATGTTCAAAAGTAATTAAAGAAGTAATTTTAAAAATATTGATAATAAACTGCACTCTGAATGATTTATAAGAATTTAAAAAAAAATGTAGATTACAGGATATAAATATTTGTCCCCGTACACTGAGTAACCTCCCCCATTTTAAGATTGACAGATGAACACACTTTGTCTAGTTTATAACAACTCCTTTATATTCTGAGTTGTTTGTTGGTGTATCGCTCCTTCGTTCATTCGTAATATTAAAATTTTCTTAACAAAATCTTGTAAACCACATTTGACACATTGAAAAAAATATAGACTTATCATTCAGAATAAACATTTTACTACACCAATTTTCATTAACAAACATTTCTTTCATTTCAAACTTCAAAAATTGAAAAGTATAGTTCTGTATAAAATACTATTTTCTTAATTGCAAAATGTATTTAGACTTGACACTTTTTTTTTAATTTTAAAACTTTTATCTATATTACAGACATATATATATATATATATATATATATATATATATATATATATATATATATATATATATATAACAATCTATTTTTATTTTCAATTTTGTATACACTGCGAAAATATTCTACAAAAAATATTTTTCCCGAGAGAAATATATTTAGTGAGACCAGAATATACAGTGTGTGTTTATATATATATATATATATATATATATATATATATATATATAAATAAATAAATATATAAATATATAAATGAATTTATATGTATTGCATTGTAAATTAGCAATTATCATGAATAATAACGGAATGCATCAACAATTACATCTTCATTGTATAACGTGCACTGAACGATTCATGAACAGATTTTTTTAATAATCATTTTTAAACGCATGCCATTTACTTATCACAGTCTAGTGGTAAAACATGAGCCCATGACCTAAATCTAACTGTACGGTTTTGTCACGACTGAAAGAAATAATTGCTGTTCTGTGTTCAGATTTTCATGATCAGATAATTCACATAAAAATTTAATTTTAAAGGTTATTCAATAACAATACGTTAATAAATAAATAAACGATTGTCTTAGACACTTCTATTATTGTTCTTAATTGTGTCAGTGTCTTAATTAATTCTGACCTAAGATACATTTGAAAAACTCTAGGTCCTGTATAATAAAAGAGTTTTTACAATCATTACAACAAGAATTAATCAATACAATGGTTAACTCGATTGCGTCATCGTCAGGAGTATTTCGTATTAGGAGAGCATTGTTGAACAAAGATGTAAATTATTTGCGGATGCTAATTTTCTTTTTCAATTATGCATTAGCATTACAATACAGTTGACACTCTAATCCGGATAAAATCACTTTCACAAATTACTTCTTTTTTCACACCAGAAATCACAAAGAAAATTTCTGGACAAAAATGTTCAATAAATCATTAGAATATATCCTTGAAGTAGTGGATTAATTTATCAGTACAAACTCCAATTATACATTTCTAACATGTGACAAGTTTCTTCTTTCTGAAAAAATCTGATGTTCATTCCTCTATATTATGAAACTGAATTCAATCATAATGTTGGAATTGCATTGTGACAAATTAAAATGAATCATGGTCAGATTAATTTTGATGTAAATAACCTGGATAATTAAATAACACTTTTGAATATAATAAAAGAAATAATTTTTCAGTGAAATAATTCCTTCGAAATTTATATAAGAGTATCAAACAGGTAAAATATAATATAGGGAATTTTGTTAAAAAAAAAATAAACATTTCTTAGTGTATAAGATCCCAATTTATTGATAAATGATATAAATTTGTTCTAAAGTAAAAAAAAATGTTAAATTTCGAACAGTATCGTTAAAAAACGAATATAAAAAAATATTATACACTGAAAATATTTATAGGCATAGGATACATTTTCATTAGGACGGTATTAAATTTCAAGACAAAAAAATGCGCGAAATTACACAGTTCTTAAAAGAATTTATATATGAGACATGCCACGCAAACAAACTCCAACAGAGAAAACATGATCTCCACTCGATTCACTTCGCCGGCAACAGATTGCAAAACTGTGATCTATCTTCTGAAACGAGCGGACAGACTACACTACATTTCTTTTTTCATTATTATAATTGTACAGTTACATATTCCGGACACACGTTCACGTCGCCGATATAAATTATCGCTTTATGCTGACAATGAATACTTCCGAGAGTTTATCATTGTTTTCAACTGGAAAAAAAATGCAAATTCCATTTTGCATTTTTGTATGTAATTAACACGGACGATATACCGTCGGAGATTTTGAGCGAGAAATTCGCTTTATCGTCCGTATTTTTTCTGTGTCTTGTTTGGTTAACTATGTAAATTTTTTATATTCGCTTTTTTTATTTTCATACAATATCATAAAAACAAGACACGAACTATCGTTTTAATATATATATATATATATATATACATACAATTATTTATATTACATGACGTAAACAAAAAAACTAGTATTTAAAAATGAAAAAAAAACTAGTATTTAAAAATGAATAATCAAATGGTGAGTCAGTTCATCCTCACTTGAATAAATTCTTGCACAGGTGGAAAATTTTACACACACAAACAGATATATATATATATATATATATATATATATATATATATATATATATATATATATATATGTAAATATATATATGTATGTATGTATCACTTCAATTAGTTCTTATGTATTATTTTGAACATATTCTAAAAATACTTAAACTCAGAATTTGCAAATTATCGTCGAGTGAACGACGCACACTACTAATTATTCGTTGTATTTATAGAGCGAAATTTATTTTAATCTATCCGTTTAATAAATACAAACAATACAGTCTCTTCGGTTGCGGTGTCCTCATTTAAGGACATCAACATTGTGATCAAATATCTTCATTGCAGTGATAAAATCAGTTAAACAATCTTGACGTGTCGCGTTCAGACTTCATTAGATTTAAAAGGACTTAATTATTTTTTTTACTATTTATTTGCATTTACAAAGATACCTATTTAATTCCTATTTCGGAATATATCCCTTACATGCACGTTAAATACACGAAATAGAAATAATTATCACTAGAATGCTAAGATTAAATAAATATTTGTTAATATACAGTGAAGTAGTTCCTAAACACAGTGCAAGAGTACTTTGAACTCTTACTATATCTATGTAGATATGCCATGCTTTTTTTAAATATCAAATAGAAGTGGGTGATTTCTATAATTGACTTACAAAAATTACCTTAACGTTTTTTATACACAGTTTCTTTGTCTATGGACTAAAGACGGTGACGCTGTTTTGGATATTCGCACTTATGAATTAAAATATATAATAATCAATTATTGAATGTTTTATCTAGAATTTGATTAAAGCGCTTATATCGATAAAGAAAATGTCTTTTTGAACCCATCTCTAATTTTTATAAAAGCTAAAATACTGGTCGATATGAAATTATATCCAAAACATAAAGAGATGTTGTGAAAAACAAATCTAAATCTTCTCGATAAACACCAGATGCCCTGCTGCGTACTGACAAACTTTAAAAATCCCAGGCAAGAAAAATACAGGTTCAGATTAAATAGAAAAAGTTGTACAGTGTGGAGTGAATTCTTCTCACGCTTCACAAATTACAAACTAATTTTTGATAAAAATTTTTCAATAAATTTTTATTGATCTTTTTTGATTGGTGGTTATGCGCAACCTCAGAGTGCTAAGTATATAAACTTTTTTTTATAACTTGACGCTTCGACGACGTTCGTGTTTCGATGATCGAAATGCGTTCCAGTAACAATCGAAAATGACCAATAATATTAATAACTTTGCTCAGAAAAAAAAATATGATTTTTGGGACGAGAAAAATATTATTTTTTTTTAAAAAAAAAACACATTTTTCAAAAACGGCCTATTGAAATTTGGAAATCGATCAATTTTCAGCAGATAATGATAAATTCAATGTCGAGTTTTATTATCTAAATTTTACTTCTGATTTTATGCTACCTGTGTAGTTGTACAGATCGGGAAGTTATTTTTAATAATTATAATTTAATATTGTGGATAAATTCTTATTTGGAAATGAATTTAGACACAGTACTAAATATAATTGATAATATTTGATATTAAAATTTGCTATAGAAAAACTAAACTCAAGTTTTCTCAAAACAGATAATGTCAGAAAATACATTCACTCTCAATAATTTAGTTTCATATTAACTCCATCCATAAACTGGAATTAAATAGTTGCTATATTCTTTTTATTTTTTACTATTTTCCAAATAATCATTGATATTGTTAAATGTGCGATTACTTTAGATCCGAACGTTACAGCAAACTAAGAAACCGGTCTACTTAAAAATTTATCTTCGAAATTTAGCGAAACGAGGGAAAACAGCTCGATAATGTTTGTAAAAAAAAATCAAACACCCCGAGATTTCATCACATACGATACACAGATTTGTGTAGTGCCGATACATTCGAACCCCTAATAAATTTATTTCATATATCGACTTACTTTCGCCGTACTTGTCGTGAATACAGATGTCCTACTTGTGGCTTTCTGTAAATCGGGATGGTGTGTAGCCCCGCCGCTCGACGTTCCATTAGACCGATTAGATTCTTGTCGTTCCACTTCCCTCGAAGATGTACTACTCCGTGATTCTAATGTTTCTTTTGCTGCAAGAAAAGTTTAACATCGTTTTTATTAATGGACGAAACATCGTTTAACTCTCTGACCTCATTTATCTACTGACCATCATGTTTTATGCACACGGTATTCATTTTTTATTCTTAGATTCACGCTCTTAATTAAAACAGGTTTACTAAAAAATTAATCCATTATCTTATAATCACAAACTGCACTCATAACATAAAGAATTACTCAAATGTAATAATAACAAATCATGCTCAAAGTGCATTGTTTTTTAAAAAAATCTTATCGACATTCTATATGAATACAAATTTAAATAGACAACTGAAATTTGTAGTTATTGTAAAAATTCGTTAATAACTTTCAAACTATATCTAAACTTATATATTCTATAAATCGAATATTCCTTAGCTGGAGTCTCAATCTATAGTACACGATATTGTGAAAGATAAATCGCGAATATGCAAGGAAAGAGAATTGTTTTACTATATGTTCCTATTTATTAGGTGTACAAATTAATTCGGTGCTTCTTTTATAGAAAATTAATTTTTACAAAAAAAAAAATACAATAGATTTCAATCCTCAAAATATCCCTCATTATTTTGTATAAATACCCTCCATCTGTCTGGTAACTGACGAATCCCATGTCGAAAAAAATATTGCGGATTTGAGTCGATTAAGTCGTAATTCATTTTCAGACATATTACAACGTTTTATCAATTTTTGTAAGTTTTACACGTTACAACACCTTCCTCCAAAGTAGAACAAATCATTCCGCGGGTTCAGTAGTTTTCTTTTTAATTGAAATGCGAAAAGTATGCAATTCCTAATATGATGTTTTTCGGACGCCATTGGGTTCACTACTGTTTTGTGACGTTATGCCAACTGCTGCTTCACAAGATATATAGTGTTTTAAATGTTAAGTTTGGCACTTTAAAATCATAAAACAAACAGAAAATATTTTAATTTAAAACAATCATAATTCATTCAATTTAAAGGCACCGAATTATCTTTCACAGCTAATATTTAAATTAAAACATTCTGCATTAAATATATTAATACAATAATATTAATAGAGTAAAACATATTTATATGTTAAGAATTAAATTTATACATCCGTTCTCTTAAAAAAAATGACTTAATAGAACTAAACTCGTGTACAAGATTGGTCTATTTTCTGATTTAAAACAGTTGTATATAATATATAAAAAAGGACCACTGTCCTATGTATAAACATGTGTAAATTGATGTGCGGCATCAAAGACAACCCACAATCCATAATCGATCCACGACTTACCAGATTGCCTATGGTGCGTTTTCGACGTACTCTGCGATGTCCTCGGCATCAATCTACGCGAAACAAGCGGACTCGCGTATAACAACCTCCGTAAGCTGAACCTTTTCCGTTGAGCTGTCCCGCTGGATGCATTTCCAGGCACGGTGCCAACAGACGTCGTGCCACCGCCGCACGGTGTCGCTCCCTCGCCAGTACTCAATTCCCGCGCCGACTTCTTCATCTCACTAACGTTCTATTCACTTTATATTAACTGTATATTATATTCGTTGTTACACTTTCGTAAATATAAATGTAATTAATTTGTTCAGACGATCATTTTAAATAATTATTCAAATGTCCCATTCAGTGCGTTGATGCCAACGAACGGCGGCTCCCGATTCGTTTATTATACATTCAAGTAAACACTGTTAAACTTTTCTCGGACTTACTTTAACTTAATTTATAATTAAAATGAACTTCTTTTTGGTGTTTTAGCAGCATTGATTTCTGTTTGATTCTGAGCATACGGTTGTGTATTTCATGAAGACATCGAGTGGGGAAATGTGTTTGGCACCTGCAAAGAAATAAATATTATGTTAAATGATCCGAAATCAAAGAGAAAACATAATCGAAGATTCTAATTATTTTGATGAACACAAATGTACAGAAAGTTATTATGAGATGAAATGTTTTTATTACAGACGAGTTTTCACATAAAACAGTTTTATTTTCTACTGAAATTAATCAGTTTTCATGTATTCCTAGAAATGTGATGTGCATTTGAATTATAACTTTTACACACACGCATATATATATATATATATATATATATATATATATATATATAGTAACTGAATGATTCTTAATCTATTTTGCAACTCGCACTCCTTAGTTACTCCTCGTATATTTTTATTACACATTTTTAACGTTTTAAACTCAAAACCTTTTAATATTCAAATATGGGTCCTCACATCTCATTCATATATAAATTAATCTCTTATGGTATAACAGGAAAAGTTCCTGAAAATAGAAACACTATTCGAATTAGCACTGTTTGAAATTATTAAAAAGAAATTCGTATTGATTTCTAACATTTTTTAATGTACGGGGATGCATTTATAAGAATAATCTTTAACACCAAACACTATGGTTAATAACTGAATTATTTCTAGTACAGAGATCTAATGTACTGCTTTTCAAACTTGATGTTTTTGAAACCCTATTTGAGAGGAAACATTTACGTTTATTTTTTTTATTTATATTCTTTTTCTAAATGCATAGAAACATAAAAATATCTACAAATAATACTAAAACCATTTACAAATTAAATTCAGACAAACTTTCAAACCCAATGTAATAAAATCTAATATTATTTAATGAGAAGGGTTCTGTTCATACTACAACATCAATCAAAAGAATTTTATTAATCATAAATTAGTATACATAGCCTTGTGTGGCCGGTTTGTTTGTACAATTTGTACGGTGCCCTTACCACCGTTGCCGGTAGTTATCCGCGTTTAAGAACTATGTGTTGTGTGAGGTGTTGCGGAAAATTTTTGTCTGCATTTTTTGTCCGGGAAAAAAATTTTCAAAAAACCTGAGATTAGCACTAAAACATCTGACATGTCACGTATCTATAGGTGTCCCAAGAAACTCTAAAAACTACTGGTTTAACTAAACGTAAATTTTATTTACACTAAAAACAGAGTGTTTTTCTCAGAAAAAAAAATATCACTTATTAAACATTTTTTATTAGAAAAATGTTGTGGTTTAAGGATGAGAGAATAATTTATTGGTGAAAGTGAATTTCACAATAATGTCAAAACTGTAATCGTTTGTACATGTTGAAGAATATTTTTCAATAAAAAAATACAAAAAACATACAAAAACAAGTTACACGTCCATTTATTTCATTGAGAAATTCTTTTTGAGTACTTCCTAAAAATATTACCACACCTAAACTTAAAAAATACGTCTTACACCGTTATTTCTTAATTAATAATTTCATCATTTGCAAATACTATTGAAAAAGAAATAAAAATCATAAAATTACAGTTTATCTACACAGCAACAATCATTATAATTGATTATTTATTTACTGTAATTCGAATTAAAATTTAATCGCATGCAATGAACAGTTCATGACTTCGTAATTAAATAAGGAAATTGTAAAGTCCAATTGTATGTCATTATTAATAATTAACGTAGTTATGATTATTAACGATAAGACAAATAACATTTATAGTACAACGAATGTAAAAGCTTATTTCTAGTTGTCATTTCTAATAAACAAATAAAAATGTCATTGACAAAAACTGCATATTAAGCATATTAAACGTTGTTATTCACAAGAGTGAAAGGGATCTTTAATCGATATATGAATAGAAAAAAATAAACAATATTTATAATAAAATACACACACACATATACATATATATAAATATATATATATATATATATATATATATATATATTTCTAATCAAAGGATTAGAAACGTTTTGCTGATTTGTAGGGTTGAAAAATAATTTATTTGTAAAATTTCTATTCTAACAAACATGTTTTTCTATATATATATATATTATATTTTTCTTTACATTTTTATTTTTTATATTTTCTTTATATATATATATATATATATAGAGAGAGAGAGAGAGAGAGAGATTTGCTAGATGAATGGAAGTTTCACAAATAAATTATTTTCTTGCCCTACAAATCAGCAAAATGTTTCTAATCAAATATATTCAATAAATAATCATTGATTTTTTACTGTTTCTTATGCAAATTTCAATGAAAATTTTCTGTAACTTAGCGATTATGATAACGATATTACCACTGAAATATGAATTAAAAAACTATCGAATATAATAGTTAATTATTATTTAACATTTGTGACCATGAACATTTTTTGTGGTTTGTGCGATAAGAAAGAAATTCATTTGTGAAACTGAATGTATACACAGTGCAAGAAGTGTGTCGTAATGAATCGAAGTGTTAAAAAATTGATTTTATTCAAAAATTATATTAAAAAATATATGATTAGATCTCATAGACAAGTATTTATGAAACGACGTTTTTATTCGCACGATGTCAAAATCAACTCTCTTTAGGCGTTAGCAGACGGCGCTTTTCTTAATGAAATATGGCATATGTCACAAGCATGAATTCAAACACATGATAAATTAATCAGCGGTTCAACGAGCTTGTCATTTGGAAACGATTGCTTCTAATAGGAATTACTTCACATCTAATTATTACCAATATGAGAAACGTATACTATTTTGTACTGAACTAAAACATTGTTTAAAATAATATTCAATATTATGTAATAAGTGACTGATCATTAAGAAAAATGTAGAAAGAGATTAGTGAATATTTAGAGAATAGAAACAATTATTTAGGAGTATTCAAATTACAAGAATTTGAAACAGGTCTTTATTCAATAGTGTATCATCAGATATATATATATATATATATATATATATATATATATATATATATATATATATATATATATATCTGTAAGAAGTAATTAAAGACACAGAAATCTTGTAAACAAAATTTAAATATCACTCCATAAAAAACATGTTTATTTTTAAACACGATAATCTAGAATTTAAAAACGAATGTTTACAAGTCATAGACTTTTACGTTTTTTCTTACATATTATATTTTTATGCACGTACGCTTTAACGAATCAAATATTTTCTATGCACAAAAAACCAGTTACAATTTTTTAACTCTTTATACTGAAACAAATTTAAATAAGTATAAAAATTAAATGTAATTTCTCATTTAAAAATTTAAAACACTGGTATATATATATATATATATATATATATATCCATACAAAGATAAAAAAATTATATCTAAAAATAAATAGTAAATATCTTAAATTTCATATATTTTTATATTTCGTTTTTTCCATACACAATGTCATTATTAATTGTTTTATATTTTTTCTTACTTCTATGTTTTCTATATAAATATTTTTTTTATAATTTTTATTTATAAATAAAAATATTCAATTTACTTTAAATTTACTTTGCAGCAAAATACTTAAATAAAAAGATCAAAGATGAATATCTGAAAAATAATACTTTTCTGTTGATTTGAAAAAATATATCAACAAAAATTGACAAACTGAACCAAAAGGATAAAAAGTTATCTTTTCAAAACTAATGAAGTCCAAAAATCGACATATAAAGATTGATCAACTGATTTTAGCTCTGAAACGAAGATATTTGGTCGCAGTGTTGATGTCCTCAAATGAGGACATTACAATCGAAATTCGTATTGTTTGTATTTATAGAACGGATGGTTAAAAATAAATTTCAGTCTATAAATACAACGAATAATTAGTATTGTGCCTCCTTTAAAACGACGATAATTGTGGAAATTGTGAGTTCAAGTATTTTTGGAACACGGTCAAAACAAATAATTATATTGAGACATATATATATATATATATATATATATATATATATATATATATATATATATATATATATATATATATATATTGGTTGCCTCGTTCAGCCAGTACTACCTCAATTAACGCTATTTCAATATAGCGCTCCATGACTACACTCTTTAGAACATAATGAATATGGAAACATATATGCAATTTTACTAGAAAAAGAAAAAGAGTCACTAAAAAAACTAGTGTGAAAATAATAACGAACCAATAACGTTTTATTTTCAACTGTGTTTTAAAACTTCATTAATTTTTTGTCGAAAATTCTATGAAAATATTACATGGAAAAAACTTTGTATTACAGGAGGTCACGTTTATTGCTGTTTCGTTTAACATTAGGATTTCAGGTAGGCATCCTGAGCGCAAAGCGAGACTTGCTTTTCTCTCTCTTTATCATACACAAACACACACACACACACACATATATATATATATATATATATATATATGTGTGTGTGTGTGTGTGTAGAAATTACGAAATACTGGACATAGAAAGTAGTGTTTCAAAATAGAATTAACTAAGTACGTTAAAGGCCTCCACAGACAATCAAATAAGATTTAAAACTATTAAGATTGTGCAAGAGTTGGAAAAAGATCATACATAATCAAACATTCACAAATCGTTTGTACAAACCTGCAATCACATACACATAGTATCAAAATACAAATTCCAGTTTTATATGTTTATTCACAGAAATCTGCTGATGTACTGTCATGGTGGTTCTTGTCTATCAAATTTCTACACGTACTACCTTCACGTAACAGTTGTTAACTCTCTTTTTCTAGATGTTTGAATCCATAATCTTTAAATCAATTCAATATTTTATTTATAAATTCTGTTCAAAAAGACCAAAACACTACGAAAATTATCAACATCCTTACATATTCACAAGAATTGTCTATCTATAGACCACTTGAATGATACAAAAGTAAATTATAAGTTAACTCTCTCTCTCTCTCTCTATATATATATATATATATATATATATATATATATATATATATATATATATATATATATATATATATGTGTGTGTGTGTGTGTGTGTGTGTAATATATAAAGATCTACTATATATATATATATATATATATATATATATATATATATATATGTATGTATGTATATATATGTATATATATATGTATGTATATATATATATGTGTGTGTGTGTGTGATGTGTGTGTGTGTTTGTATGTATATATATATATATATATATGTAAGTATATATATATATATATATATATATATATATATATGTGTGTGTGTGTGTGTGTACATAGGCAGATAAACATATAGACAAATAGATAGATATACACGCACTGCGACTAAAAAATCCACAAAAAATAAAATTAAAACTTGGATTCATACCTAACATATTATATATACACTCAAAATCATTTATTTAATTCTGTAAACAAATCAACTTTCAACTGGGCACTCTTTAAATGATGCTGTTCGCTGACGAGATATGAAATGGTAGAATTTTGTCTGAAACGAATGAATACATAAACTCTGTATTGATGATAAGATTAAATGTAATCAAACGAAAAGATTACGAGATATTTTGACGTTGAATAAGTGATATAATCTCTTCTTTCTTTCAATTTGTACTGTCATGTTTATATTTATACATATATATATATATATATATATATATATATATATATATATATATATATATATATATATATATGTTGACCTAAGAAAATTAATCATGAAAATATTAAGTAACCGAAACTTAGATATTAAACAAAAAATAGACAATGATGTCCTAAAACCCATTAAAAAGAAAGTATTGTATGAAAATTATGAAGCTATTTACAAAAAATTGTTTGGAAGTGAAAATTTAATTACGAACTACACAAGAGTTCAATGACTCATTATCAGTTATAAATTTTTACCATAATAACCCTTTTCTATTCATCATTTTTCGTTATTTTTTTCGGCTTGATTTTATTATTGCTACATCACTACATATCTTTGTACAAGATTCGGTACTTCTTAATCATATGATACGAAATTTGTAAAAAAGACAAAAACATGTAAAAAAAATGAAACCTTTTTATATCTGTTGAAAATCGCAATGAAATTAAATGAACAAATTAATATAAAATGGGTTATTTTTTACTTCTCACTAATTTTGAAAAAGAATAAAATGATAAATATCATCTTGATTTACCTACATCGACTTTTTTGAGATATTAACTACTTATTGTAAGAATTCTCACTCTTACTTTTGGGGTTTCCATTTCTTATTATTTACTTTAAACATTCAAAATTAGCCATCGTACGAGTTATGTCAATGGAGTTTACTTGTGCGACTCGAAATATCTCTTGTAACCATTGGATGATTTTTTATGAACTTGATAAACTTGAACACTGACTAGTCGCGTAGTCAATTCAAAGAATGGTAAACTATTATCAGTCATGTTTAACAAGTAACAAGAACGGGGTTACAAATCAAACAAAGAAATCACCAGAGTCCCAAACCGTATAAATTTTTATTAAAGTGTAAACAAACTTTGAAAAAATACTGACATTTGAATTTTCATTAATTAGTTAAAAAGTTTTATTTATTGTACTGACATTATTATTACTGATAGCAATAATAACAACTCAAGATCTTTTTTATAGTTTTACTAAGTGGAGCAATTATTTTTCCAAACAAACAATTCCTTTGATTTCACGATTCCGTGATAGAAAAAATATCACTTTACAGGCTTATGGTGCAATGTTTGTAAAATAAATTTGGTTGAAGAACAGTGTTTTAATTATTTTAAAACTTGATTCTAATTAATATTCTTATCAGATAACAAAAAGTTAATAAGTTTTAACGTTTTTAATCGACAAAAAGCCATTGTTATGGCTACAATACCTTTTTCTATTAAACCATTAATTTGATATGCACATAAAACATTTATCTGTCTCTAATAATTACGAAACCGAAAAACAGTCTACAAAAATGTCATCAAACCTGATATTAAACTACTGTATTATTCCAAATGTGCATTAAAAAACCATAAACATAAATTAATATTAAAATTCAAATACAAGATTAAGTAGTGAGGTGTCACGCGAGCGCATCACAAAAACAAATAGATTTTAACTCGCGCACAAATTAGAAATTCAATTAGGGCACAATACCGAAAGATAAATTTACGGTTATTCAATTACTTGTCATACGTTCTCGGTTCATAGACACTGGATTATATAAAACCGGCACGGACACAATTCAATTACAAAAATGAAAACGAACGTCGCTACAATAATTAATAATAAATACAGAAACGATGCCAGCCGAGGAGCGAATCGAATAATCTGTAAACTTCTGACCTGGAAAAAAAACTTACAGTCGTTGGACAAATCAGACACGAAAATATGTTTGATATATTTATATGTTTGTTGGTATTTGATAATCTTTTAATGGCTTTTTTTCACTACTGATATTTTATAAAATTGCCCTGAGTTGATATTTACTTATGAATTTATACACACACACACACACACACACACACACATATATATATATATATATATATATATATATATATATATATATATATATATATATAATATGAACTTCTCACAAAGTTTTCCGTAAATTTATATACAAGTTCAGGGATGTAAAATTAATAAAAAAAAAGTGTATAGATATGTAATCTTATTAAAAGGATATAAAGAGATGGTTTATAAAGGAGAAATTCTCCTCATAAAGATAATATTTTCTTTGACTTCATTTTTAAGTTAAATATCCCGTGTTTGTTTGATTTAAAAGACAAATCTTGACATACTACAGTTCTCTGGCACTGAGGCTAAATTTACCTTAACGAATGACTTTTTTCTGATCAAAAATTTATGTTCATTGAGGGATGAGACAATAATTAAATTGTGAAAGTGAATTTAGTCACCGTGCCAGAACTATACTGCGATAATAATTCATTTCATTTAACAAATATATTTATTAACTTGTTAGCTGTGTTGCCCTATTTTAAAAATGTGTACCTATGCAACTGCTGTAAAATTGAATTAAATTGTAACGAAATGACATTCGATTTTTTTGAAAAATCAATAGTTTTATTTCTCAAATTCATGACAAGTATACTTACCATACACAGCTTACAAGTTAACAGAGCAATTTTTTAATGTTAAAAACGCAGATGCAACTAAACGCACATAACTTGCATAACACATAAGTGAATATAAGTTACTTTCTAGTCAATTAACCGCATATATTTAAAAAAAAAACTAGTGAAATAAACTGAATAAAATAAAAGTATCTTTAACACACCCTATTTTGTACTTTAATACTTTATTAAAATTTTCTATTCAGCACATGATAAAAGAGAAAAATAATTGTCGGCCGCGACTCTACACGATTTCATCCTTGACAAATAAAAATAAATATCCATGTTGAATGAAACATTTAACAATATTTACACATCTTTGTTTCATTTTGTATAATACACGCGCGTTAACTATGAACATGCGAACCGTTTGGCATTCATTACTTTGTTCGTTCTCTACTCTTCAATTTTACAGTCGTAAATTAACAAAGGAGTATTTTTCGCTCTAGTTTCAATTTGTTTAATCGTCGTAACGTTGCAAATTGTACGAAATGCTTAGATAAAAGATTTAACGTTTCGTTGAATACTGACGATTATTCGTTTTTTCCCCATGTTCAGACTATGTTTATGAGGGCAAGTTAAAAAATAAAAGAGTATTTAAAAAATAAAAAAAACTCATTCTGTATATGTTGGATTTTAATAAAGTTATTTTTCTACATAATCCTACCAACTTCTAATGAGTTTTTGGTTTTCGTTCTGGAAGATAGCATTTAGTCTTTTACGCAGCCACTCTTGCGCCATATTAATAATTTTTTCAACAGAAAGAAACTTCAGTTTCCCCTACTCTTCTTTTAAATCTCCAAAAAAGTGTAATTCCCTACGTGATAAATTGTGAAAATATGGTTGGTGGTCTAGAAACTCAAAGTCTAGATCTTGAATACACTAATTTATTTGATCAGCAATGTGAGATCGAGCGTTGTCTTTGAATAGAACCGCATCTTTCGCAAGTTTCTCAAGACTCTTGGAATTTTCTTAGTTTCAGTCCCCATAAAAGATCACAGTAACTGTCAGGTGAAGCCTTAAGGTGTAACACCGTAACTAAAATTGCATTTACCGTATCCAAAAAAATTATTATCAACTTTTCTGCAGAACAATATCATGAACTTTTTTAGCATTGGCGATAACGGATGTTACTCGGATGTACATACTAAACTTTTCACTCATTCACTCACTGATTTATAATGGTGGATCCATGTCTCATCAACGCTAGTCAAACGAGTCAAAAAAAAATTCCCTTCAGTCTATTAATAAGAGTGGTTGCCTAAAATACCAAATAGTTTCTTCTCAGACGGAATCTAGGAGGTCATTAAGCGTTAAACTAAGTTCATATACTATGTAGAAAATATGTAGACAAATGACATTAATAAAAATCCTGTACGTAGAATAAGAGACTTTTTACTTTCTAAACATCACTTTACTTTTTTGTTATCGTACATATAAGTGATAGCAAGAGAATGAAGAAATGATATTATAACGAAATTAAAAAAATGTTACATATATATATATATGTATATATATATATATATATATACACATATATACATATATAACATTTTTTAACTTCCTTATAATATCATTTCTTCATTCTCTTGCTATCATTTATATGTACGATAACAAAAAAGTATATATATATATATATATATATATATATATATATATATATATATATATATATAATTTATGTGTAAAAGAGAGAGAGAGGACAATTATACGCAGTTTTCTGAATTCGATTTCATTTTTTTCACTCCTGAAAGTTTCAATTTAGAAAAGAATGATTATTTGTTCAAAATCTGGATATGAATTTAATTAATCTGCATACAGGTCACTATTTACAGAATTATTTTCAATAGTCTTTTTATTTTTTTACACATAAAATGCCTTCCTTAACATCTGTTTTAAATCATTTTAATATATATATATATATATATATATATATATATATATATATATATATATATATATATAAACACTACGTGTTTACAGCTAATACGTAATTGATATTTCTAAACGGTTTAACAGTTATAAATAGAACTGCGTTAATGTGTCGTGAGAGCGAGGAGTAAAAAAGAAAACAAGTTTGTTTGTATTATAAATATAATATAAATGCATTTATGGGAGTTGATTGATGTGTAAATGACGATGACCGTTTTGTGTTGTCTCCGATGTTTCGTGGTTCGTTCTAACAATGAATCTTGTTGTATATGAGAGAGTACGCGGTCACTCTGTAAGTTCTACCGATTATTCAATTATCCTCCTGAACTAATGACACGATTTTCAAAGGTTCGGATGGATGTAGGTCAGTGATAATCTGCGCGTGATAAATGACTGACCGCACTGTTTATGAATAAATTTACAGTTTCGGATCGTTTATTATGTGTGCTAATTGGGAACGCGTTATTTAAGGGTTTGAACGCTGTCAGAAATGAAATTTATCAGCACCCATACGGTAATGGACTTGAAATGTTTCCCTTACTGAAATGAATAAATTAGATTAGTACAAATAAGACAATAAGATGACTTGCACAGTTAGTTTGTTTATTTAAACCAGTTTAACCTATTAATTATAGATAAAAATTCATTAAAAAATAATTTATCCACTTTAAAAACGTAAAAATAGTTACAATTATACAGTTAAATCTAATAATTATAAAAAAGTATGTTTGTCAATGTTTTATTTTTAATAGAAACGTAAGAATTTTGTAATACAATGAAATGTTCTGGTACTGTGAATAAATTCTCTTTCACAACTAAATTCATTTTTATCCTAAAACTGTATCTTGGCGCTCTGGACAATCGCATCGGAATCGAAATACACACAAACAATCGAAAGTGATCACTAATCATTTATTAAAAAAAATGTTTTCGACCTGTAGAGTGAAAAATAATTCATTTATAAACATAAAATGTTAATACTCTGAAATATATCCTCTATATATCTAGCCCTTCTCTTTCAGAGAATGGTTGATAAATAGGGGAAATCATAAAAACGTGAATGTGTGATAATTGATATTTTTTTTTAATGGAAAACCAGACCACAAAATCTGATTTTTCCTTAATAGGTATATTGCAATTATTACTAATATACTGTTTACTTGACTAGTCATAAATATAAGTAATAGTTCGTTTTGAAACTGAACAAACTGAAATCTTTTTTATTTAAAGAAAAATATTTTTAATTGTTGCTCCAAAAAATCATATAAAAATTACTCTGGTCAAAATATTTAATATAACTGATTACTGATCATTCTGATAATAGCTAATGCTAATTTCGACGGTAATTCCATTAACCTCGAAGAACTAAGACATGGTAAAAGTAGATATGTCTATTACTTAACTTTAACTGAGCACAAGCAATAATTAAAATGATTAATCATAAATTACTGAATATTTTAATCAGAAAAAGAATGTAATTTCAGAAAGTTAATTTACCGACACCGCTAAAAACGCAATTGTGATATTTTCGGTTATTCATTTATATTTCTTTGTGATTGTACATTGTCCTATAAGAAATAACAAGATGAATAATCTGATAAATAAGCATGCAATAAAGTCCGTCTTGTGAAACACAAAAATTTATTTCCATCTCGAACGACATTGTCTAATAAACAAACGTCATCGCATTGTTATAAAAACGATTATGAAATGAAAGTTTATTTCTTGTATTCGACTCGACCGTATTACAAATCCTGAAGAAAAACATTTTCATTCTATTTTTATTCGCTTCGTCTGTACACGACCAATCTAAAACTGTACTTAATTAAAAACGCGACGATTTAAATTCAGAAAACGTCTGTTTGCTGAATCTATTAACAACAAAATCTTGATCCATCGTTGACAACCACTGCGCAGATAGAGCGATATAAAAAGAGATGCTGTAAAGTTTAAGATTAAAGTGTACGTGCTCGTAAATGTGTGAAAACGCATCGGTTCCTCCGGCTTGATACATTCAACCGTATTACTCAACGTGCAGAGATATTTCTCTTCCGCATTACGTAACATCTTTCAACACACGTGTGGTGAAGTTCGTGTCTATTGACTAAACAAGTAATATTCGTATCGTCTGGAAAGCATTAAATACATTTATTGTTGTGCTCGGTGTTTGTGTTTATTTCGCTTCAGAGAGACATTAATGTACCGTTAAGTAATAAGTAGAACAAAAACAGATTTAGTGTTTCACAATATGAGTAGATATAAAAACAATTATACGGATTTTGTTTATACAAACAAGTAAATATTCTCCATTAATCTTTATTTGGTTTGAAGATAAGATTCTTAGTAACAAAATGTGGACAAATTCATTTTGAAAAGACCTTAATTGTTAAAAAAAAATAAATATTTTTTCTTCCCGTTTCTCTACTAACTTCTAAAATGTTTATAATGATCTATACTCGAAGCAGTTTTAAAATTATAATTACAAGTTTTTATACCTGTGCTTTCATTGATATATTATCCTGATTTTCGATTTCAGTTTCTGTTTTCTTCTACTAGTTTCTACACGTTTTCCATCTTCAGACAGAATTTAGATAACTTACCTAAAATATCTGGATATAAATTATTTAAAATCTACCTGAAGATTACACATGTCAAAACTTGTAGTGGAAAACAGAAATTCAAATGATTCAAAATGAGGAAGATTGCCAAAACAACATGTTAACACTTTGTAGGAGGACGCCATTTCTCACTGTTTTTACATCTGTAGCGGACAAATCCAGTCACTGCGCCAGAGGCATGTGAATCAGTTTTACAGACATTATTGATTTGAAGGAATTTAATTTTGTACATAAAAGATTAACTAATTACATATAATTTATTTGGCATGTTTACAAAAATAAAAAAATCTATTTTAAAGATAATTAGCATTTATAATCTGGTAACTTATCAACAATTATATCACTTTCATCACTATTAGAATCATGAAAATCCATATTCAAATAAAAATTATAAAAAATACAATAAAACTAAATACAACTTCATGTAAAGTCGCAAATTATAGTTTTCCACTAGTGTCGATCACGTAGCTAAAATTACAGTCTCCCACTTTCTAAGTTAATTCTATTCGGGACTGTAATCACAATCTCCTGCTTGCAAAATGTTAAAATACATCATTTTCAAATATTTACTGATAATAACAAAATAAGTATGTGTACTAAATTCAGGCTAAAGTGAAAATCTAGCTGGAGAAACAAACACCGTATTTCTTCACTGACGAAATGGAAAAATGTTTTACATGTTGTCGAAATGTATTAACAAAAATGGAATTTATGTTGAAAAATAAATCAACCATTTCAACGATCATATTCTAAACATTTTTTCTATTTCATCTCAATATTTCAAACCAAAGTTATAAGACTTCAGTCACCATCACAGAAGAATTCAAATACATTTAATGATTTTTTTTATAAAAAGAACTATTCTGATAAAACAAATGATAAACCTGTCTATATTACTAATTACTACTTTTTTAAAAAAAAGTATTTTTAAACTTCAGAATTAATTAAAAAAATATCATACAAGGTATAAGATTTAAATATATCAACAACACTATCTATATAATTTATTTTCTCATATTCACTAGTTCTCCTTCTCACATACATACATACTACACAAATACTTGCAATTTTATCTATAAGCATATAAAACTATATACGTACAAACCATACACACACACACTTTTATCTCGACATACACTTATTAGCTGTACGTTTACGGCACAGTATATATAATCTGATATCGAACTGATGCACGTTGAACTATATTTGATCGTTCATGCGAATGGGATTTTAATTAAATCGAGTCTCGTGCGAGTAGGTGTTGTGTTCTGATAGAGTTGTTCGTTTTTCTGTGATTCGAATCAATTTGATTTCGCCTCTACTGCGTTTTCCATCCGAAAAAACATACATTTGAAACGAACAGTTTTAATTCCAACACAAGATGCCTGTTTGGTATTTATAAGCGTATTTTTATTTCTTTGATTTTTTTCTGTACGATAATTTAATGGTCGACGATTCGAGAAATTCATAAAATACCATATATATATATATATATATATATATATATATATATATATATATATATATATAAATTATTCCCAGTCATATTCGTACAGTAGAAAAATATTAATTGAAAAAAATACATACGCACCATTAAATTTGAATATTTTTATTCGTTCTTTTTTTTAACACTCCATACAATAACAAATTACTTGAAAAATTGTATGATTTCAAATATTAATTCATTAATAACAAAGATATAGAACAATACAAAATGAAAACAAAATCATCTCGCACTCGTATTCGTTTAATACAAGTTTATCGCGAGAATACGGTCTTACAAATGTAAAAAAACTTCGTTGGAAAGCCTTTACTTCTAATTACTTCAGTTAACCCGTTTGGCATTGATTCCAGCAATTTTTTTGTAACTTTCCACTGTCTAAATCCATTTCAGAGGATCAAAATGAAAATTATCTGATTAAGAAGTGAAAAACTGATTATAATCACTGGCAGCAAAAATTTTTCTTTTAACGGAAACCTGGTCAATAATTACTGATAGTAAAAATCCGAATAACAGGTTCCCAGTTGATAACCACTGAAGGAAAAATCCGATTAAAAGGCTGTCGGTAATAAGCGCTGCCGATAAAAAGCTTCAAAACAGACTTTTGGTCGGTAAAGTGTTAAGAGAGAAATACTGTCAGATCTTTCAGTAACTTAGCGCTCTGATGATAATAGAGTTATTATCGAAATGCGTGTGAGCGACAATCGAAAATAATCAATAAATGAATATTTTTGACGGAAAAATTTTCGTGTAAAGAGAATTAACTTATGAAAATGGAAATACTGTTTAATTGAGGTTGAAGTTTTATCAGGTGTAAATTTAAAGAATATATCGATATTATATATATATATATATATATATATATATATATATATATATATATATATATATATATATATATACATATACATACATACACATATATACCTAACCCCACTTCCATCCAACGCACAGTAATACTGCGCTGAAATGTATAAACTCATCACAATAAAATTCTTTTTAATTTTGATTTTTGATTTGATATATATATATATATATATATATATATATATATATATATATATATATATATATATATATGTATATATGTATGTATGTGTGTTATTTAATTTCGTACATGCACTTTACATGTAGTTTAAAAAATCAACTGCGGTCACTCCGTTTTTTCCAACATAACAATAAACAACTTTCACTTATGCTCTAACGCTCATTGCTGATTATTTCGCGATATGCTTTTCCGTATTTCATGTGTGCAATGAACAAGCAATCACGTTGCTATTTAAAAAAAAGAACGAACCACGTACTAACTAAACGATAAGTGTAATTGTTATTGTTACATTATTTATTCACCTTTCGCATTTAATGAACTTGTTCACATTACACATTTTTTTATAGGAAGCAAATTCAGTTCCGCGTCGATGTTATTAATTTATTCGTAGAATTTCGCTGCGATAACCGCGTCGAACTATCAATATTTATAACTGTGTTAGTGTTGAGCTCTTTGTGAACATTCGCAGTTCCAAGAAAATGATACAGTTTTTGTTTAATCGCAATGTGCAGGAAATATGTGCTTTTTTGTATAACTTTACAAGATAATAACACTTTTGTTATGAAAATTTTATTTGGATTTGTACAAGAATGAAAAATTAATTTGGAGAGTAAATTTAGTTACTGTTTTAAAAAAATACTGCGAGTAAAATGTACTTTCGTTAACGTTTTTAATCAGAAAATCGATTTTCAAATAGAAAACTTTCTCCATCAAAATTAAACACAACATAAGTTTTTGTGTGTAAAAATATATTGTGTATTTTCTTTTATTTCTTAACTAAAAGAAATATATTTGAACTCTTTCACCTCTGACTTAGAATCATTTAAACAATCTATTAAGTGTTTACTTCAAAAGTGTTTATCAATGTCACATTTTTAGTTCTGATGAAAAAAATTATAACATACTATAAATTTTAAACATATGGTTGTACATATTGATTTATAGACATGTTTACAATAATATACATTGAATCATAGTAGTTAAAAAAATACAATACTTTTTTAAAAAAAGTTATATGATATTCACATTATTATTACCAGGGTCGAAAGGGTTCAACTCGAGAAAACACTTTAAAAAATGAATCAGGCTTCATTCAGGCTTAAGAATTCATTCTGAATTAAAAAAGAAAACAAGTCTTTGTTTTTATCTTCAATTTGTTTATTTCTGATTACAACTTTTTTAATCATATTTATCCATTGAATAACATAAATACTATTACTTACTATTAATTAAATAAATACACAATAGGTCAAAGAGTACAATAAAATCACATCGTATATTTTTAATTAACAAAATATCTTGTAATTGTGTTATGCGTACAAAGAAACTTTCACTGAAGCAAATCTGCATATTTAATTAAAATGTAAATGTTATATACCACACATATTTCTCTAATAATAGTTAAATATTAAATAATTTTTCAATAAATTATTAACTTTACGACGATAATAATTACTAAATACGCAACATTTCGCCAATTTCATTACGATTTGTAAATAAATATGAATGGCGACGAAAATGTAAACAGTCGACTGACATTTTTTAATTATAAAGTGTGTGTCGTAAAAAGTTTTTTCTACTTTTTATCTTCGACACGGATTGGAACCGTTATAATTTGAAAAAAGTGAAATTTCATAAGTACAATCATAAAGTTTGTTTTAAAGTGCCATCTTTTGAAACTATTATTTTTTTTATTTTCTTGGAAACTATAGGTTTAAAATATGTACATCGAATCAACAAAAATCTTTGGACCAGTTTCTTTATTTTACTAGCATTTTTTGATATTAAGAAAATATTCTGAACAAGAATAAAATTTATCACAATCTGTTATACAGCAATGTACAGAATAAGATGCAATCCTTACTCAAAAATATACTAGAAATATTCTTTACTTGTAATTAGCAACAAATTTATTTTGAGTGGTAAAACGATAAGTTTGAAATGTTATCGTGACATTTTCAAACATAACCTGTCACAAATAAATTATTTTTCACATCACAATCTTTTTTTCTGATCAAAAATATTTATTAAATCATTATTGATCAATTTTGAGTGTTGTTTATACGGCTGCGATATCATTCTCTTCACAACTTCAAAGTATAGAAAAATCTAAATAAAGAGTCAATAAAAAAAATAAATCATAGACTTTTCTATACTTTAGCACTCTGAAGATGTGGATGCTGCTTCACCATCATAAGCAACAATCAAAAATGAGTAATAATAATTTATTGGATATTTTTTACCAGATTTTTTTCTGTAGTTTGTGAGATAAAAAAGAAATCATTAGTGAAGTTTAATTTAGACACAAAACTGTATTAAAACATAACCTATTTTTAATAATATAGCTCTCTTTTAAGATAAGATTGTCTTAGTTTTCGAATTATATTCAACTTAAAAATGAGTATTTAAAACTTTAAAGAATTGATTGACGAAACGTGGTTTCACTTCATCAATAACATTAAATATTTTATTCCAGAAACCATCAACATTTTTGATACTGACTGTATTTGAAGTTTAAAATTTCATTAAAGACATCCATCTTATTTTTTTATGAAAATTCCAATAGAAGCAATTAAAGAATTATTCTTTCTTATAGTAAATACTGTATCCCTTTAAATTAAGCAACTTAAAAGTACTTGTGTACTACTCGTACATATTTTACTATATATCTTGCATAACACCTGTCTTATTCTAGTCTTTTTATAACAATAATTCATAATATTTCAAAAGAAACTATTCATATCACATTTACTGTTAAATTAGAACTTTATATCAATGAAAAATTTAACGGTCCGACTGAAATGTTTGATTAATCTCTGTTATTTATTACAAATGTGATGTCATTCATATATGTAGTCATACAAGAGGACCAAGTATTTGAACATAACATTCGAAATGACAACGTGACTATAAGTCAATTAATTTACTAATTTGGTGAAGTCTGAACTTTGATTGACCTTCTAAATGGCATACTTATTTCCAAATAAAACACGTTCGTCTGCTGGATTTTTTGATTAACATAAATAATAAATTACAGAATTTTTCTTTTCCTTTTGAACATTTAATATGCAAATATGTACAGATATAAACTTGAAATTCTCTGATTTCATACAATTCTGGTCTTGTGAACAATTGTTGACTCTTCTCAACGAAATGTTTTTCTTATAAATTCAGGGATGCATTATTCATTTACATAATATGCACAGTACTCAGGGTCTATGTTGTTTTTTTTTTAATTTGTACAATGTTTTTTTGTTTCATTTTTGTCTGGCTTGTTTTAGAATTCATTTTCAAATTTTTTATAGTTTGTGGGCTGAAAAAAGAATTCATTTATGAAAGTAAATTTAACCAGTGTTAGAATTGTATATTAAGTATTTTACTTACAAAAAATTTAAGAAGAGGTGTAAAATAAAGTATAGACATTTCGAATCTGAACTTCCTTTCAACAAAAAAGACATTCTATAAAAATAAATTTCTTGTAATTGTTTACTTAGAAAATTTATTGAGATAACAAATCGACAAACTTGAGAAAGATTAGTAACAGTTCTTAATAATTTATTAAAAGAGTAATTGTTATTGTAAAAATTGAAAATTTTAAAATAACATATATAGATAGCTTTAAAGTATTTTGTATATAAGTTTGTTCAGAAAACCACAAACAGCAAATAATATCATAGAAAAATAACAATTTTCCAACAAAAGAAAATACTGAATATAAAAAAAATTATATATATATATATATTATCCATGTACATTAGTCTATGTTATAGATTTATTACTTGTGATACTTCTATCATCATCGAACACAGACAGTTGATGCATTTGACAGTATTGTAGTATCAACAACAAAAACAACAATAACACAAAAGCTTCGACGGGTGAGCGCGTGTGTTATTGGAGAAGTGCGACCCACCATAAATCAAATTTCATTGTTGTCAGTCACCTTGAATTATATTTTTAGAATAGTGACTTCGTCGTGTCGAATCGTACTGTATGATTCCATTCGGTTCATGTTTATCAGACAGATTTTTTTCGTGCCTGGAGCAACAACTCGAGTTATCGTTTACTTGTAATTTCTTAGAACAACAGTTAAGTTTACCAAGATCCGTCGTTTTTTACATCAGATCGTATTTATACAACATTTATTCACGTCTTCGAGTCGTGTTTACTTTGTTTGATTCACAAATCGTTTTCACTATTATTTCTGGATATACTGTATTACAATTTCATTCTTTTACTTAAATGGTTGTTATCAAAATTAACATAAATGAAAATAAATTCATTTCTGATAGATTGGGTGTTCTGACAAATTACGGTCAAATTTGCAGATGCAAGTCTTCAGTAATGACTTTTTTACTCCTCACAATCGAATAAATTTATTTTCCAATCAAAAATGTTCAATGATTGTGCCTATACGTATTTTGAAGAAGACATTGTATTTAGAATGCTAAAGTATATGAGGATAATGGTATCATCATTTAAATACTCACAGGCAACAATCAAACACTGAACCTTTTTGATCAAAAAAACTTTTGTCTTTTATGGAAGATAAACAACTCATATGTGAAAATGAATTGAACCTCAGCACCAAAAACTATTATTGTTGTAAATACAAAAGTAAATTTATAACTTGATGTGTTATCCTGGTAGTCTTTTTTATTTTAAATCATCTGAGTGTCTATTCTTCTTTACTAGTTTTGGCAGATGTGATATCTTCTGATAGATATAAGACTGTTTTAAATCCATTGAAGATACAAGATGTGTCAAAACTAGGGAGACAAATGTATGAAGAACAGTTGTTCAAGTGATCCAAAATGTCGAAGAACACAACTACAAAAATAGTCAATTAACTTCAGACAGCGAGACTACAAATTTACAAGATGAATTGTTTAATAGCTAATTAGTTATTTCCTCCACAGGTAACTGTATGTTACCTTCATAATAGCTGCACCGATCAAATCATTCATTGTAACGAAATGACGCCGTTATATCGATGCAGGTGACTGATTTCAACACAATTTTCAACCATTTTCATTCCATGCTAGTACCAACACTAATTGGCTGTTGCACATATAATTCAATGAATTCGTAGTATTACCTCTCTCCAGTATACTACCTAAATTGTTGTCCTTTCGATCTTCCTCTTTTTAAATCATCTGAGTGTCTGTTCCCCATTACTAGTTTCGGCAAATGTGCCATCTTTAGATAGATATTAAACTGTATTTAATATCTACATAAATATGGCACGCGTGTCGAAATTAGTATACAATTATAATTTTAACGATAATTAAGTTTTATAGAGATCTATTCAATACATATATTTAATTTCTATTAAAATCTAATAGTTATTTGTTTAACTAAAAACTATCGATGTAACCTAAAGTCTGCGCATATGTATACTTTGTCAATATTTCAACTTACAAGATTTAGAGTAAACCAATGTTAATTTTTCTACTAAACTCTTAATTTTAGAGATAAATATGCGACAAGTGGCATATAATAAAATATTTCATTGTATGTCACTATAAGGAATATATCGTTAAGAAAAATTGAATGAAGAAAATTATAAATCTAAAGATGTTCTATATGAAAGAGACTGCATGAGTGGACAAACTTGATAATTTTCTTACGAGGTTGATAGAACGTCTGGAATGTTAATAAATCCACAATTAGAATGGCGTATTCTATTGTTTATTGTTAAGAACGTTACGCTCTACTGGAGTAAATATGACACACACAACAAAATAACAGACATGAGGGTGTGGAGTAGAGAATGGTACGATCATAATTTAGCGTTACAGTTAAACTCACTTACACAAATGAACGAACATCATTTACATCATAAAATTTGGATTAAACAAAATATAAGATAATAAAATAAATTTTCCATTTGTTAACTTTCCATATCCTGTATTTAGGTTGAGAATACACATATATATTAAAGAATGTTGTAATATCAGGCAAAAAGGCAATTAAATATTTCAACAATTATCTCTTTTATTACTTTAGTATTAGGATGACCTTTTTTTCTATAACAACTTTTGAATAAATTCAAACTTTTTAAAATAGCTACGGTAAAAATGAAAGATTAAACTGGATGTCAGTTTAAAATATCGAATATACAATCAAAGAAAATTGAAAAAGATAGATAAATTCCGAACGGAAGTTTGTAAATAGTAGAAGTCCAGAAAAAAATAGATATTCAATATACAATTTGTGTAACGAAGACGAAATATAGACTATGGATTACTATTGCAAATGAATAAATATAAATAAACAGAAATAAACACAAAAATAAAAGAATAAATATAAAAAAATAGATATGTATATATAGAAGAAATAAATATAAATTAAAAATCATAACTAGAATATAAAACATGTTAGAGAGAAAATATAACTGAATTGTATATTTTTATACTAGTAAACACTAATATATATATATATATATATATATAACAAGAATTTTGAATTATTTACCAAACACAAAGTAAACTGTTATTTACATACATCTATTCTCTATACTTGCCTTACATCAAAATGATTTATGTATATATTGATTCACATTTGAACTTTTTATTTCATAAATTGATCTCAATTGATATTTCTCTTTTATATACACAACTCTATTATACACACAAATCAATAAATTCGAGCCATTGCTATAATGTCTCCTTTATAAAAAGACAGAGCGCAATATCAATCTTAGCTTTAATATCATTTCAACTCTCCTTGACAATATTTTCCAGAGAGTTATATCAATCACTGTAATGACAGTATCAATATACTATTACTTGCCAATAAAATTACCGTTCGTCGAGAGAAAGAAATATTAAAAACAGTTTTATTTATTCGGTTCGAATCGACAGAGATAATAACATGTCTGTTTGACATTACTGCGATTGATGTATTTTTAAATTTGTCAGGATTGAATTATTCAGCGTGGCTGTTTTCTATTATACGAAACTTTTGACTGGCAATCTGGTATAATAATCTGTAGTAATTTGAGAACAGTTTTCGAGGTTATCAGTGATTACTTGTTTGGGATCTGAAGCATTTAAGTGCAATTAGTGTATTTATATCGCCGTCAGTCGTTTCTGTAAATGTGTAATTACGCTTTAGCTTTTAAATGGAGGCATTTCTAAAAGATTTCATCCTCGATTCTTTTTTAATATATATTTTTTTTTAATGAAAAACGTTATTTCATTTCAACAACTTTTTAATCTATGTATACTCGACTATTAATTATCGTATTTCATTCTATTCAGGCTATATAAAAAAGTAATACAGTCAAATGTCTCATTTATTTAGAAAAATGTTTTTTTTTAATATAATTTATTAAGAACACCGTTTTTCAAGGCTGTCGGAATAACAACTGAAATTAAAATGTTGTTAATCACTTTAGATAATGTACTTTATTCCTTGAACTATGCTATGCAAATCATGAAAAGCGCATTATGCACTATACATCTATACAAGGGTATGTAAATTACGAGCTAATTTTGATTCAAACAGTAAATTACAAGCATACATATATTCATAACATGAATTCAGGTAATAAATTGCTAACGTGCACGAATTCATAACACAAATTTAACAGTGGGAACGAAAAATGATACATATACACTACGAACTCACTACAATGGTCATTTATTTGTCATGCCAGTCATGTGATTTTGAGTTGTTTCAATAAGATTCCTTTACACTACTTATATGTCTATCAAAAAATGTACTTTACACAAATGTGATTTTAAAACAACAGTATAAATCAAAGATTGTCCACGGTAATATTTTAAAGAAGTATTCGGTGAAAAATTAATTTGGTGTCTTTGCATTGAATCAATCAATACTCTTTTTAATTAAAATATTTTCTCATCATTTTAGGACATTGAAGTGTCAATCTTAACAATTAAAAACACTGTATATCTTGACCAAGTAGTTAGCATTACCTTACAAAATAGTAGCGAACACGATGGCGTCCGAAAAGTAACCTATTAGGCATTGCATACTTTTCGCAATCCAGTTGAAAAAAATGCTGTTGAATCGATGTGTTAGATATCAAGCAATATGTAATAAGTAAGACTTTAATTAGCATATCGTATTTTTTTCCTTGAAAAGAAAGCTGAATAAGCTTTAATCTTGACAGAGTTATAAAATAATTTCAAAAATAAATATATATTTATTTATTTTAATACACTAGGGGGTTCTGCCCCCTACTCGTTACGTTCGCTGACCCCATGGGGCCACCGCCCTCGCTCGCTTCGCTCATATCGCATATATTCACTCAATATCTAATATTTACATATATATATATATATATATATATATATATATATATATATATATATATATGCGCGTGTGTATGTATATTAGTATGGTTATATAATCACTCTCCCAGTTACATTGTAGTACAGTTGTTTTATAAAATCGCACATTTCATAGTAAACGTTATGATACCAATATCACAATTTATCGTGTAACTTCAGATGTCATCGTTAATAACAATTTAATACAAAATCTCTATACGTTTTATTAAAAAAAATTTATACATTTTTCAAATTTTACGGAACACTTTTCTTATATATAGATAAATAGATGTTTAATGCTTTAAAATATTTTAAAAATATGATTTGTTGCGATCCTTTTCATTATTGGTTTCGATTTGAAAATTTTGGATATTTATTTTCATTTAATGGATTCACTCGTTCATTTACATAAATGATTCTATTTTTTTAATACTATAATTATCATTGCATAAAAGGATAATCAGAATTCATATCCGATGCAAATAGGATAACATATGGGACTATAAAAAAAACCAAAATGTGAGATAAGCGTAGGGTAATTGTAAAAACAAAATATACAATTTCCAAGAACAACTATTTATCAGCGTAAACATGCAAGAGTAACGTATCTGGTATTTCCCATTGGACATTGCTGCATCGTTTCCTAGAAAATCAATTGCGACTGTGTTTATTTTTTTTATACATACCAGTCTGTTTAGTTTCAAATTAGGATTATATAAATTAAATTTCAATTTGTAAACTTGGAACGTACTCGTCTACTTTATGAGCATCCGTGCACTTCTTATTCGGTAAGTGAGTGGTTCGACAAAGATAAACAGTAAAAACAAATTAATGAAAAATGCACTCCACTGCACAAAGCACGTAAAATATTAACGGTATTCTATAAATCCATTCGTAACTGATATCGACCGCAGAACCGTAAACGTTTATTTTTAAAGTAAGTGCACTTCAGAAGTTGAATAATCTATTATTTAAACACGAATCCATAAAGAACGTTTCTAATAATCATAGATAAATAGAATTGAACTTAATGTCACAAAGGTGTTTCAATGAACCTTGTATCAATCGATGGAATATTATCAAGAAACAAGGGCTTAATATTCATTTCCATATTATTTTCATACACTTTCGATACATAATTGCACTGCATGAAAAAAATGTATGTGTGCCTCGTTCTGTGTGAGTCGGGTAAATGACACGGATATTCCGTCAATGAACAATATTTTCTATGTGATGGTTCATTAGTTCGATGACCGCGCTCGTTTTCACCTAGACAACGCGACAGAGCGGCCATTGAACCTCGAACCCATCTGCAAAAAAAATGTGTACTTGACGAACGAGTGCACGTAAAAGCACTAATTCATACACTATGCCCAATCACGAACGAGTCTAAAGAAGTGCACACTCGTAGTTTAGTACAGGATGAAATAAAAATAAAATCATGTAGAGTGGATTTTTTAAATCATTTATGGTGGAAAAAATGTATGTAAAATAAACCTTTATATAAATGTTTAGTATTGAAGTTAAATGCATTTACATAAATGAATTAAAATTTGACAAGCATATATTCAATAACTGATTTTTATCTATTTTGATTCGATATTATTGAGTGAAACATTATCTTCAAAGTGTGTGCGCATGGAAAAATCTTTCAAAAATCAGACTTAAGATGCTTGCGTTCTAGATTTTCATGTTTTCATTTTTTCTAAACTTTTTTAATATAAAATGTTCAAAAAAACAATCAATGTAAAATTAGAACACTAATATTTTTAATCTTCAAACCAGGTAATTTCCATATGCATAGAATTTACCAATTAATAATTATTGCAATATAGTTATGTCACTGTGGCTAAATTCACTTTCACAAATGAATTTGTTCTCTCTCCACAAACCGCAAAAAAAATGATTTATCGATCATTTTTGATTGCTGCTTATTCAGATTTCGATTACTACGCCCTCATGCTCAGAGAGATAAAGTACAAAAAATCTAAATTTTTAAAATTGAACCTTCCTTTTTTCTAATTCTTATATCTAAATATCTTTCTTTAATACAACTCCAACAGGTCGATTTTTCCTTGAAAGAAAAGGGAGAATTGTTCGAGATTATTTCATAACAGTGATTAAATTATTTCACAGCAATATTTATTTACATAAAATACACAATGTGCAATCATTTTTACAAAATAAGCAAACTTATTGCATAGAAAAAGATAATTACTTTTGTAACGTGTAACAAAACGACTGGACTATAAGTTTTTTATATCCATGTTTATATGTGATTCAAAATGTAATATGATTAACGCTGTTTCCGTATTTTAATTCGATATATTTTAAACCGAGTGAGATCTGATACTTGGAAAAACTCAGACATGGGTGGATTTATTCTCTTCTGTCCGTCATACAGGCAGCATTTTTAAAAATTCGTTAATAATACTGGATTTTCTGGACAGAAAGTATATTTTTATCACAATACAATTCTGACACTGACTAAATTCACTTTCACAAATGATTTCCTTTTTCACTCCACAAAAACATTTTTTTCTGACTAAAAATGTTTAATAAATAATTATATGGAGCCCAGGTACAAAAAAACTGAATTTCTCTGTCTTGGCGCACTGAGAATACTGACATTACCTTCAAAATGCTCATAAGCAAGATAAAAAATTATCTATAATCATTTACTAAAAATACTTATGATCAGAAAAAGTACATTTTTGTGAGATGAGTTAAAAATTCATTTATGAAGTGTGAATTCAACTATAGTGCCAGAAACGTATATTGTACAATAACAGGATTTCATAAGATTGTTTTATTTTAAGAAATTATTTCTGAAAACAGACAGTGTTTATAATCAAGCAGAATGGAGTTTATAACAACACTAAATTAAAATCGGAATTATTTTAGATTTCTATGTTTATCTTTTCCTAGAAGTTTAAATAAATCCGTTCGAGTTTCTTGTCTTCATCCAATAAACACATAATTAAACCTGACATTATTCCAATCATTATCTGATGTTTACTTTTTCAAAATCAATATTTTGAGAATTGAATTAAACAACATTATGATATGTTTAATTCGATGAATCAATATTTTGAATAAAAACGTCTAATTTTAGGTTTTAATTAACTATTTTTTATATATTTATCAGTATGCCATTTCATCGAATAACTTCTGACAAAATTCTAAATAAATTCAATTTTGATAATGCTTTTTCATACTTTTTTCTGAAAACCTATACTTTTATATTTAAAATATTTTTGAAACACATACAAAACCAACAATCATAACTTTAAAATTATTTTTGATAGCCTATACATCAAAATCTTTTCGTAAACTGAATATTAACTGGACAGTGTTGAAATCTACAATTGTATGTTTTTATATGTGATCCTGTCGATGCACTGTCCTGAGAATCTCCATTCATTCGGATCATTAAGCATTTATTCTGTACTGTCAATTTCCAGTACGTAGATTTTATACATCTAGATCTTCAAGTAGATTTTAGTATCTCAAAAATGTGCCTCAAAAGAGTGCATACGAGTCGAAACTAGTAGTGAAAAATAAACAACTCAGATGATCCAAAAAAATGAAAACCATCAGGACAACGAATGGACTATAATTTTTTAGAGTCTATTTGTTATCCGATGATTGATTGGTTATTGGGGTTTTAGGGCCCTTCAACTGCTAGGGTCATTAGCGTCCGTCGTTGTCCGAGATGAAAAATATATTAAATTGATATGTTTATTTGTTCATTCAATTCAACTACAAATATTGATTAAAATTAATACTCAGTACACAAATTAAATTTTATAAATAACTATCTTTTATTTCAAACAAGATAATAAGTAAATTGTAGCACACACACCCACACAACTCATTTTCGTGCAACTTGTCACGACTGCACGCCTTAAACTCATCGATATAATTAAAAGTGTTGTATATATCGGCTATTTGTCATTGAGTTGCTCTATCTCTACAATACATATTTTCTCCATATCGATTACAAATGAACAGTTAACAGACGATGATCATTAATTGTCTCGTGATTCATTTACACGACAGCTGTAATACGAGAATTCCGTGTAAAGTTTTTTTTTTTCTTGCTAATAATAAATACACGATTTGTAATTGTACTTCGATAATCGGCTTGAAGGTCTTTTGTACAAATCTGTTTCCTACCAAGATATGTTTTCGTCATAATATAAACAAAGTTCATTATTTGACATATTACTTGAAGATAATTCGAACAGGAAAAAATGTAAATTATTTTATTTGTTTAATAAAATTATGTATGTCTTAATCTTTTGCAATATATATATATATATATATATATATATATATATATATATATATATATATATATATATATCCTTGATCGAACCGATGAGTTTTTCTAACAGAAATCATATTTTAGTCGTGTATATTTTAAGACAATTATAATTTTAATACAAATATACTGAAAATTTCCTACAAATTATTCTCTTCCGTGTTTACATTTATCTAGAGAATTTCACATGTTTCTTACTCTATTGTGATATAAATAATTCTCACACGTAATTGTCTTGTGAGATCCATTAAATCTGAATTATTTGTAAAACGTCATCTTTTCTCGAACAACAATGAATGATTAAAATTTATCATTTTCGAATTAATTATATAACAATGAGCTACAACGTTTATAAACGGAAATACAGTGTCTGATTAAAAATAAACTAATTTTGAAAGTATTTTCGTTTCTCAATTTAATGATAATCTTCGAATCTATAGATATTTCTTTTACTGTTTAATCTTATATTTGTTAATACTGTTCTATATCTATTTAAACAACACCATAGTTTACATTAACGTTCGAATTATTTACATAAACATTATCAGGGAATTCAGTAAAATATTCAACTTTTTCAAAACAAATAATCATTATTTAATCTTATTTTTTCGTTTATTTTAATTTATTTTTAAAAATTTTAATTATTCAGATTAAAAAACTACCTGTGTGCTTAAATTTCTGTCGCAGGTAAAAAGAGTTCTCGCCAGAAAATGTGTATAAAATCCTCAGAATAAGAAAATTATTTTAAAGATATGGTATGAGTTATTTGGTCGAGGTTTACCAGAAATTATTTCATTTTCTGCGAGCAAATATTCATAATACTGTTCTGACACTGACTATATTCACTTCCACAAATGAATTGTTTTGTTGCCACACAAACCACATACTTTTTCTGATTAAAAACGCTCAACAAATGGTTTATTGACCTTTTTAGATTATTCCTTATGAGAATTCAAACGAAATTCATCATCCAAAGAACGCCAAAGTATAGAAAAGTCTTATCAAGTAGATTTTTCTGTGTACTGACGTTCTGAGAATGATAACGTCGCTATTGAAATTCTCATAAGCAACAATCAAAAAAGATCAGTAACTGTTTTGTGGTTTGTGGGATGAAAAAATTATCTTGTAAAAAAATACCTTATTCTTACTGTTTTTTTTTTAGAATAATGTTTTATTTTTGATTACAGTTTCATTATTAAAACAATAGTTTAATATATCCGACCAGTTGACTTTCACAAATGAATTATTCACACAGTTCACGGACCACAAAGAAATCTGATCAAAAATGTTCAATAACTGATTATTGATTGTTATTTGTGTAGATTTCATCAACCTTACAGTGTTAACATACAGAAATATCAAACATTTTAAAATTAATATATCCAATTTTAAAATTATATAGCAAGCATATTTCTTCAATGCATCTCCAAAAACTCACTCTTTCCTTGCAAAGAAAAAGTTTACTTATACTGCATAAAAATATTTATTTAAAAAAAATATTAATTACTGTATTTAAAATTGTAAAAAGGTATTCAAAAAAGTATCAATCTTATTGTATACAGATAATTAATTATTAAATGAAAATATTTTGAAGACTGTGAAAACAAATATGACTTGATTAAAAATTCTTTCACATCTATGTCGATGTTTGTTACTATGATTCAAAGAGTTACCTTTAATTCCGTGCCTGTATTTTAATTCAATATTTTTCATACACAGAAAAAGTCAAACATGTGCGAATTATATGAATGTGCCAAAATTATATCGTAACAAATCAATTAACTGGCATTTTTATTTATTTTTTTCATACTTTGTTTAACAGTATGTAGGCTTGTGTGACTAGTGTATATTTAAAAATCTCTAGCTTTATTTAAACTGCCGGAACCTTTTTAAACAGACCTTATATTTATATTAAAAACAAATCAAATAAATATAAAAAAACGAGACGTTACTGATCTCATTTTAAATCTAGGTACAGATCTGCCATATGTTACACATTCGAAAAAACACCATATGCTCCATCGAACAAAAATCGAAGTACATCTGTAGAAACATACAAATGTCTACGAATATATTAGACATTATTTCAATCCTCGTACGTTCTAGACATTCCGTGCGGCAGGAGAAAAATCTTGCAAAATTGAAACATAAATCATATTCCATCAACTCGCGAACGTGTAATGATATCAGCGTCACATTTATGCCAATCTCTCCACGTAATCGGACATTGCACATACCATATCAGGTCGTATCGTGAATCTTGCATTAATAGACTGTGCACAACATCTGGACCAGTAAGAGTTCTATGATGTAACTGACACAGTTTCTGAAAACCTGTTCCAGTGGCACAATTGATCACAAATTATAATTCGACGTGATTGGAACTGAGTCTGCAGGGTCACAACCACCCATTAAACATGAAATGTGCGTTCGTTTCGTACAAAAAGTACTAATAACCGTACTAAATACATTCTCTCGCATTAGGTCGAAACGAAAGATTTGCTATACGGTTAGAAGGAACAAAAAGAAATGAAATGAAAACTCGCACAAGCGTGCGTTACGGCGTGCACGTCGAATGGAATTTCGATATGTTTAATCTTAGATCGCATATAACGGATTATACAAATGTTTCTATTATGTATTATATGTATAATCGAGGTCGGAACATTTAAACACATATCGAACAGGCCGACTCGCGCGGTTATATAAAAAAAAATCGACTGAACAGAACTTTCGAAACCGAATCTGACTTGAAAAAAAAGTTAAGTGCGAAATAATGATCAAAGAATCGTCATATTATCGACAATCAGTGGATTTCTCTTTTATCAAAAGTAACAGTAATTACATTTTAAAATGTTTGATTAGTGTGTAAGCATACATAAATTTAATGAGATATTTCTCAATTTTATTAGATATGAAATTAAACGATTACAAAAATGAGGTAGAGGTAATGCGTAAGAACGGTATAATGCGATAATAATTATTTTAATTATTCCTTCACTAATGGCTAATCAAAATGGAAATCAGACGTTTATTTTATACACTTGTGTAGTTTTTTAAACTGTAAATTTAACTTTATTGAATGTTGTAACATTTTATATATATATATATATATATATATATATATATATATATATATATATATACATCATAGGATAGATAGATATTTGGATTTTATGGGAGCGTCAAACTAAAAGAGTATCCTAGTTCACATAAGAATATGACTTTTTTAAAAATAATTATACGAAAAAGCATTGATCTAATTTCCAAAATTGATTGAAATTTTTGTATAACGTACGGACAAGTGAATCGTTTTTTTACTAAATTGATTTTATTGCAGACTACTTTACTCTAGACCTTACATATGAATCAGACTCAGTTACGAATTCACATTGTAGTTCCTAAGATACTCTTAAAATAAAGCTCTTCTTGAACATACAGACATACTTAATTCTAGTGTTTTTTTAATGTGCCAACTGGAATTATTTATATAAATGAAAGTGCTACGAAAAGGGTCTTATTCTCATAACTAATGGAATTTTATACCATAACGTCAACATTATGAGGAGATTGTTTCATCCTAACACACTCTCCTTGATTCTTTTCCAGACATTTTACTATTATTTTTATACAGACAAAATCAGGATTCACTAGAAAAGACAATCTGATAATCCATAAACCACTGCCACTCATAGAAAAACATGAATGCATTTCGATATTTTCTTAGTGTTCTGTTAGTATAGCTCTCGTTTATTGCATACGATTACATAACCACATTTTAAATGTCCAAAAATAATTAAAATACCAAATAACATTCCAAACTGACGATGAAATATATTTATATTACAGAAATATGACTGTACTGTTATGTTATTTTATACTTGTTTTAATAATAAATTCACTAGTCATCAAGAAAACAAATACACTCTTAGTTTAAAGTTGTTTTACAATGAATATGTATCTCAATTAAAATATTTCTTTAATGACAAGGCTATTAAAACACCTGACACATTAATAATATTAAACAATTCTTCACGACATAATTGTATGTAGAACAATATTGAATTTTCATGAATATCGCACTCTTTTCCACGAAATATATCTTAAAACATTCCAGGAAGATGCTTTCATTGAACAACAATTTCATTCAGTAATAAATTATAGTAACAATAAAATAAAATCGCCGCTATTTTAAATATATATTTTTAACTATATTTCTTTAGTTACTAATCTTCTCTTATCAATAAAATAGTATCGATATCCATATATAATAAGAATTTTAAAACAAAATGATTAACGAAAATGAAAAAATCTACAGTATTACACAAATAATTCACGTTTTTACAGATTAGTTAATATTTGAAATGAAATTCACTTGATAAATTTAGTAAATTCGAAACATATTAGGTGTACAAATTGATTCCGTGCCTTTTTTTAATAAAAAAAAATGATTTTGTACGAAAAAATGGAATTAATTTCAATCCTCAAAATATTCTCGCATTATTTTGTATAACTCTGATTCATCTGTTTGGTTACTGACGAATCCTTCTCGAAAAGATAACAGCTTTGAGTCGATGAATGCATTTTCGGACCTTTTCTACTCTTAATATTTTTGTACGTTGAATGCTTCACAATACCTTTCTACAAAAGTGAACAAATCATACCTGCGGCTTTGACAGTATTTTTTTTTTACTTAAATGCGAAAAGTATGCAATTCCTAATTTGCTGCTTTTCGGACCCCATCGTGTTTTATACAGTTTTATAAGATTATGTAAGAACTGCTTGGGCAAGATATACAGTCTTTTTAAATATTAAGGTTGGCACTTTATAATCCTAAAACAAAGAGGAAAAAAATTATTTAAAACAGTTATGATTGATTCAATTTAAAAGCACCGATTTAATTTTTACATCTAATATATAAAAATATTGTTAGATGGATGTTTATAATTGTTTTCTTTATATCTTTTTAAAAGCAATTTATTGAGAGCACACAGAGCGATTGTCTCGAATAAAACACATAACTCATCGATATTAAAACGACAATATAACAAGGATAAAACAAGCAACAGTGTACTGTACTACGTAGATAAAACGCTTCTTTGAATGTTTATCCCGTTATTACTAAAATCCGGTGCCAATACTTATGACACGACTATCTATTCACAAGAAAACGAAGTAAGTTTCAAGATGACTCACCTGCCAGATTAATACAAATATATGGTAGGTAGTTAGTAACTATGTACGACCTCACGTAGCTAAACCAAATGTCAACGTTGTTGATGTCAAGAACGATTTTAAATTTGAAACTGACGACGTACTTGTACCTCTAGATAAGACAGTGTCACCGGTATGCGTTCAAACGAGAAAAATAAGAAAACACGTAAACGATGAAGAAGTCATCCGTTGAAAATAGTTTGTTTTTGTCGACAATGCAAAATACTAATCGTGTCATTGTTGTTAGGTTTTCTACTACAAGGTCGACGACATTTTCTACGAAAAAACCTTGTACGTCACGAAAAATATGTACAAAACATATAATTTCGTATGTTTGTGTACAAAAGCCAGTTGAATTATTTACAAAACATGTTTATACACATTTTTAATATTAATAACAATTTATACAGAAAACCAAAAATGTATGCAAATTACAATGTTGTTTGTATTTTTAAATCTGACGTAAGTGATGGACATAATTGGAATTTTTTTATTATAAATAACTGTATATACTGACAAACAGAAAAACATTTTGTTTGTCTGAAGATTTAACATACACTTTCTCGTGGGAAGTATTTTTACCTGCGACAAACAATTCAGTACACAGACAATTTTAATCTAAATGAGTCGCATTTTTGAATTCAGTTAGTTGTAATAAAAATATTATTCGTACTTCATGCGCATAATAACAGTACTTATTTTAATAAAAAGAAATAAAACAAAAAAAAGAACGATTAAATAATGAATAATTGTACTATGAAACTCTGTGTGAATTTTAAATTTTACACTAATTTTGTAGCTAAGAACAGATTATTAGATTTTTTTAAAGTTTTAATACATAAAACTGTCAAGATTACATATTGCGTTGATTCATACTCTACATAATAATAAACTTCATTCTGAAAAACCAACATGAAGAAATATTCTACTCCGGAATAATTATTAAATCTTTATCAATGAATTTGTAAAACATGTGACTTACAAGAAAAATATTTCACACACCCGAGTACATTTTAAATCCATATCTATATCAAAAAAAAATTATAAAAGAGACTTGAAAGAAAAAATATTCCACAGGCCTAAATAATTTTTAAATCCTTGCCAAAGAATTCATCACACAATATGTGGCTTAGAAAAAATATTCTACATACCAAAATATTTTTTAAATCCTTATCTAAAAATTTATCAAAGAAAGTATGACCTAGAGAAAAAATATTCCATACACCCAAATAATTTTTAAATCCTTCACAATACAGTTCTAGACACTGCGGCTATACTGAACATTTTTTAGTCAGAATATTTTTAACATTTTTGATTAGAACCACTTTGTATGGTTTATAGAGTGAAAAAAGAATTTATTTATGAAAGGAAATTTTAAATCCCTGCCAAAAACTGATAAAAGAACATATGACTTAGAATAAATTAGACGATTAATTCAGAAATTAAAAATACTATAATAGTTTCTAGCACTGACTAAATTCACGTTCATAAATCAATTTTTCATTCCTTTATAAATTCATAATTTTTTTAAAAAATCAAAAATATCCATTTATTGATTATTGATCATTCTAATTGCTGTTTATACACATTCAGAGCATCTCAGAGAGTTATAGAAAAATATAATAAATAGATTGTTTTTCTATACCTTATTCTTCTTACTAAAAGTATTAATTTTTAGATTGTACATAATAAAATTTTCAACGGAATACCAAATTATAATTTTAAATCTATTTAAATTCGAGTCAGTTTATTTTAATATCCGAGCACTGTATTCATTCACATTACTAATAAATAGCATATTTTATAAAAAATTCTGAAAACTTTTAAAATATTTAAAACTGCTTCAATTAACTTTGCTACGATCATAAAATATATTCAATATTTAATTACAAGTGACGTGTACAATATCCTCGTCTCGTCCATAAAGCATTGTTTCAACGGGCAATTCGTTCACATGAATTGCAATTTTCTTTATCAATAATTTTGCAACAATCGATACTAACTTTCATGATAAATGTGCTGTATAATTACAGTCAGACCACATAAACTAATTGTAAGATAAACATACATGTGTGTATTTCGTAAGTTTTACATTATATATGGGAAATAAACGTATATGACAGGTGAACCATTGAAATTATATATTGATTTTCATAAACGGATGCTTCGTATTTCAATACAAAATTATCACGAATGTAATTAATGATACTATTTACCTTGAAAGCAGTCAAACAATAATAGAGGAACAGTGACATTAACACATGTTACACTAATGTACTGATCATAAATGTATGCTGATCAAGTATTCATAATAATGGAATTATTTTATTCTTTGATAAGAATACAGCGTTGGATCTGTCTATTATTCCTTTTCTGAAGGATTCATTTTTTTTATTTTTGGCACAACTTATAAAATAATAAACAACTTATAATAACGTGCCAAAATCCAGGCTCTGTAGAGAAACTATTATATAAATTAGTAAAATGTTTGAATTGATTTCTATTTTCTTCTAAACGCTTTCTTGCTTATATGACATGCTCTTCAAATATTCCTAAATATATTTTCTTTGATGTTTGCAAATTCTAACATAATAGTCTTCTTTAAATCACTAGTTTTTCTGGGTCGGTAGTAATGAACAACTGATTTGTAGTGGTCCTTTCAGAAATAATTCATAAAAGTTATGTTTGAACACTTAGGTGGTCACATTCAATGGACCCATATCGTCCAATTTGTTCAGTTAAATATTTTTATTATTATTAGCAATAAATTTCTGTAAATCGGATTTTTAATAATTGAGTGACAATTCAAAAAAGATGTTGATGACTGGACCCTAACTGATCATAAGGGCTTAGAAAACATAATATAAATCTATAAAAATTCAGCTAATCTGAAATTATAACAACACCGACAAAATCTTACAACATAATTGTCTCAATGGCTAAATTCAATTTCACAAATACATTCTTTTCTCATCCCATAAACCATAAAAAAAACGTTCTGGTCAAAAATGTTCAATAAATCATTATTGATCGTTTCTGATTGTTACTTATGCATATTTAGATGATACCATTATCCTCATAGTGCAGAGGTACAGAAAAAGCTCTCTCTAAAAAAGTACTTTGAAGATAATGACATCACCAAGCAGCAATCAAAAATGATCAATAATCATTTATAAAATATTGTAGATCAGACATTTTGTGGTTTGTGGGATAAATCATTTCTGAAAATATAAAATTCTATTTTTGTATGTTTTTTTTACAATATATCGATTTTATAACGCTGTCTAACAAGTATCTAATTGTGCATGTTTTACAAACTCCTTTCTATGCTAATGTATAAAATCTATAGCTTCCAGAAATGAAAAAATGTTTATAAAAAAACATTCTCAAAACTTAATGAAAATGTTTAAAATATTCCATTATTTTTATGAGTATGAACGAATATGAAAAAAACGTCAGGCAAAAAATCATTTTTTACTACTCAAGTTATTAAAATTAAATGTAAATATAAGATATGTTACTAAAGACATATTCTCGTCATATTTAATACATACATATATATATATATATATATATATATATATATATATATATATATATATATATATATATATATAAATATGAAGTCATCCAGTAAACAAACATGTACTTGTTACGGTCTTGCATATAAATGATTTTCTAATATACATAAAACAAGTCCTGTAAATTCCTAAACGTTATTTATTCTTTATATACTTTTTAGAAAAACACATATACTTTTGTATCCGGTTTGCATGTTATGTATTGATGTTGTATTTTAGTATATTTTTTATATGTTTTATAAAAAAATGTATTATACAGAAACGTTCAATCATTGTTGAATGTTAGCTATATACTATATATATATATATATATATATATATATATATATATATATATATATATATATATATATATATACACACATACATCGAGAGAGAGAGAGAGAGAGAGTTTATCGATCCATTACTAAAGAAAAAAAATCTCTGAAATGTTTCGTATATTTTTCACTACCGCAGTAATTTTTGTACAAGATTTCCTTGTAAATTACATTACTTTATAAAATCTTGAAAATGAAATGTTATAAGATTTTAGCAAAATTTCAAAAACAAGTCTCGCGCATTATGAAAACCTTCAATATTTTTATATATATATATATATATATACAATGTCTTTTTTTTTCATTTTATATATTTTTCTAACTAATATGAATATGATCCTACAGTATCATAACCTTTCACGAAACCTATTTTATAATAATTAAACTATTAAGTGTACAAATTAATTCGGTTCTTTTTTTATAAAAAAAATGAATGTTTAATTATGTTTTGGATACATGGAAAACATTTCAATCCTCAAAATACACCCTACTATTTTGTATAACTTTGCTTCACCTTTCGGGTAACTAACGAATACCTTGGCGAAAAAAAGATGGCGGTTTTGAGTCGATGAAGTCATAATGCATTTTCGAACAAATCATTCCCGTGGCTTCGGTAGCATTTTTTTAAACTAGAATGCGAAAATTTTCTTATTTTATTGACTACACATATACATTTTTTACGAAACTCTACGATATGATGATTTTCAAACACTAAATGTATGAATCAACCCTGGCCATAACACATTTTCGAGTACATTGTTCTAATACTTGTATTCAAACTTTGCAATGCCTTGCAGACATTCTTAAAGTAGAACATAGAAATTTCACATTCTAAAAGATATACTTGAAGCACAAAGGGATATACAGAATTTACAATTTTAAGATTTTTTTGAATTAAAATTCTTCTTTATCAGATGAAAAAAATAAAAGTCTACCAATATAGTAAAATCGTCATTTGTAATATTTTAATTAATGTAAAGTTAACAGTCAGTGTATTTTTAGTTCATGGTCATTAGTTTCATTTTATAAATTAGTTTGAATGTTGCAAAATATTTTTTGAAATTTTCGGTCAGTTAATGTAGACAACAATTTAATGGTGTGACAACACTTATAATCAACTCTCTAAATGCAAAAAAAATATTTATATACTCACTATTAAGACGTTATAAAGTTTAACGACATGTAACACATTTCAATTGCAATATATATATATATATATATATATATATATATATATATATATATATATATATTTATATATATATATATATATATATATATATATATATATATATATTTATATATATATTTATATTTATATATATAAGGATTACAATAGGTTAATAAAATTTCCTTGTAAGCCAATTGGAAAATCCGTTCTCATTTGATGTCATCGTGACCGCATTTCGCTCGTTATGGTATTAAATACATATCGTTTCGACCACAGATTTTTTTATCAATGTTTCACATTGTTTCCTCGCATATTATATTCAAAATGACTCACACGACATTGCATGGAATTTATTTATTTTTTTTTACGTACCATTTATGTCTGTTGTATAACGTTATCAATGTCATCTCAATTGATGTATTATTTCTATGCATGTTTCAGAACAAATCAACAAACAATTCAGTATAAAGCATTGGATTAAATGTCAAATAAATGAAAAAAAAAATCCCTACTAGTTAGAAATAATTAAATGTATACTTTTGTACATAAAATGTGTTCAAGTGTGTGCGATAAAAAAGGTATAACCGGCAATTTCGTCCAATTTAACGAATAGATTTTCGTAAATGAAACAATTTAAATGAAGCGTCAAACCAACATCCCACGAAACACATAATTACATCGTCTCTAAAATATATCTAAACTCTCCACGACACCGAGTATAAAGACATTTAAACTGAACTGCTGTTCTGACCTGATCCCTTGTCCCATAATACGGATTCGTGTCCAATACCAGAAACACAAATACGACCGTATTTCACCATTTGTACTTTACATTTATGCACGACACAGCGAAGGTCCTTCAAAAGCGAATTCAAAAACTGACCGCTGGCGATTCATAAAAGCTAATAAAGTTATACTACACGCACCGTAATTAATCGCTAATATTTGTACATTTTTGAATGCGCGAGTCAGAATTTATTTTTGTGATGCTGTGGAAATTATTTAAACATCTCGTGCACTTTATTCGCTGTTTTAATTAATACAGTTTCGATTTTTGTCATTCACGGCCATATCTTTCAAAACAGAAAGAGAATACACAATAACTAATATTATACAGTAATGACAGTTATCAAAATGCAGTTATTTCAACTAAAATTGTTTCGCAATTTCCGCGTATTCTCCAAAGTACTCTATTTATTCCTGTGTTCTGCAATAAGAAATATTTAATTATCAAACAGTTCCGTTATGTCTTTATTCTACAGTTATTTCGAATTGATTACGCTTTCATATAAGAAATATTATTATAAAAAGACTGACTAATAGATAAACATAAAACACCTACATGTTAAGCAACCACAAATGAAAATCCTACGAATACAAAGAAATGTAATTAAATGTACACAATTAGAATATGTTAATTAATCCAGGTCTGTGATAGTCTGTTTTAATTTGGTTACTCTTGAGTAACTGTTTGCGCGAACGTTTAAAAATAGCTCTTAAATAAAAATATATATTCTATTTCTTTTCATTTGATGAAGTCGGACGGATGAAATTTGTTTAATTCCAGTTCGTATTCGTATTTTTTTAATTTTAAATATTCACAATGTTTATTAATAGAGTAGTTGTGATTATATATACTTTGTAGCAATGACAGGAAAATGATAAATTATATTCTTGACCTATTGATGTTTTAATAAGTATCGTGCATAGTAATTTTATTTAATCGATAGTATGTTTTTTAAAAGAACACTTTTTTTCTAATTATTCGCAAGGTTCGTTACAAAGGCTCGCCATTGAAAATAATTTCTATAAAACAATCTAGAATATTAATGAAACTTCAATCAATGTTACTTTTCTCATATTTTAACATTGTATAAATAGGAATGTTCACGAAGCTGACATATGTCGAGATATATAAACTATGATTTTCATTTTGTTATCAAACATTTCAAACATGATATTTAGTTTTACGTTTATGTATAGTTTTGTATTCAGATTCTAGTCTTTAACTGATTTTACCAAATTCGATATTCATGGGGCAGAATATAGATGCAGTACATATAGACTAATAATACCCTATATAATTTCGTATATTTGTTTCAAATAAATGATCGAGAAAAACCTGTGACAGAATCAAACTAGAGGACCGCCACAGAACTAAAAGTAGCTGCAGAATTCTCCGTTGCGCTGCTTTCTATCCCAATAATGAAAGCAGCGGTAGAATGATCTGTCATCTTTATCTGTGTCTATGTTTCTAAGATCTTAAATTGAAATTCTTTAATAACGCGTACAAATTTCTACCATCTATCATCAATAAATCAAAAAAAAAAACATGTACAGGCTGCAATAAAAGCATTCCTCATCCTGGTAAAGTGAGTTTTTTTGATCAATATATAATTATTGATCATTTTTGATTATTACTTATTTGTGTTTCAATGGCGATGCCGTCATCCTTAAATAGATAAGGTACAGAAAAATCTTCATACCAAGAAAAATCAAAAAAATGTTTTCTATCTCTCAGTCTTTTGAGGTTGATGATATGGTCATCAAAATGCACTTAAGCAACAATAAAAAAAATATCAATAATCATTTACTGTGTATTTGATTAGAAAATGTTTGTGGTTTGTTCGAGGAGAGAAACCTTCATTTGCGAAATGATTTTTTTAGTCATAATGACAGTACTATATTGTGATATTGGCATATGTTGAAATTTGCTTATTCAACTTTTAGTCACATATATAATTATTATTTCATAACTACAAAATGATACATGATACAAGACAGAATTCGAGTTCACGCCTCTGTTGTCATACGTAGGAAATCTTGTTTTATCATTGTTCATATTTTACTTTTTCTATTCAGAAAATTTGTTCAAGAATTAACAACACAAAGATATTTATGACGTTAATTTCTTTTATCAATTTGTGTGTGTTTACAAGCCAAAATAGTTATGACCGTATGAGTTTCAATTTGTGTCACTATAAATTTTAATGAATGAACAGTAAAAAAATACAAATAATCTCGCCTGTGCTAAAAAAACATTTAATAAATTATTTTAAGACAGAATATATAATTTGTTTACAAAGTCTCATCGCCTGTTTTACATTTCAACTTAGTCGAACGTTGAAATTATTCATGCAAACTGAACGGTTTTACTTGAAAAGTTGTGTGTGTCGTACGGTTTTTTCTTTCTTTTCGTTTCGGTCATTCCATTCCAAATTGGATTAAACATTTGAGACAATTGTTTCGTGAATAACGAAACAGGAAAACATATAAATTCTAGCATTGATGCCCTATTACAAACCATTCTTTCATTGTAACCATTAGTCTGTAAATGGTTATTTAATGTTCTTACTTGTTAATAGAAACCATTTTTTTGTGTATTTCAAATAAAAAAAAAACATTTTTTTTCTGTATTGCAATTTAATATAAAGGAAAACTAATTATATTATACATATCTATTAAAAAGTAGACTGAATAGGAATTATATATTCTTTCATTTTTTTTAAAAAAAAAACTTGTGCATAATTAATTTCCATAATCTTTAAATTGTTTATCAGTGTTCATTACACAATTTCATAAATATTTCCTGTTACATGAAAATATTCATATCTGCGTATTTATACAAACACGTTAGATGTCCACGAGTTGAAGGCATATAAAAATTTAAATACAGATAACCTCAAATGATTCATATCTATAATTAATAAGAACAAGTACGATTAAAATCATATGACTGGGATTTAAATATGGCCTTCATGTATAGAATATGTGCATAAATGTTTCTATAGACCTAGTTTATTAGTGTTAAATAAATTACTATGTGAATAATTCTAATATTAATTTAAAGATATTTTACAGATACAAGACAAGTATCTTAAATTCTTGAGAATGTATCCACTTTTTTAATAGTAACCGAAGTTTTAAATTAATTATATATATATATATATATATATATATATATATATATATATATATATATATATATGATAATCAATAACCTAAATTTGAATTTAGAAATTGTATTTTTTCAAACAATCATTTCGAGTAAATTTATAAATGTAAGTATTTATTATGACAATGCATTAAAATGTGAACATGCTTTGATTTTAACTTTTTGGTCTGAGATTTTTAAAATTTCAGAAAATCTTACATCTGGTGGTTTATGAATCGGTCTGAAGTTGTTTTTCTTGACATATTTTTTCATTTCTGTATTTTTAGTAATTTCTAACTATCCTATACATTCTTAAATCTTAGAGTAGAATCTCGAAAGCATAAACCTCTTATATCCAGGCCTGTTTTTTTTGCAAATTTAATGTACATGTTTAGCTAGAATTCATTAAATTATAAAAAAAACAATGTCGACGTCATGAACTAATTAAATCAATTATATGAATTAAATTATTAAAAAATCATAAAGCGTACTTTCACAAATGAATTATTTTTCATCCCACAGACCACAAAAACTTTTTCTATACGTTGGTATTCTAAAAGTGATATTGTCGTCGTAATGCGCACGAGCAACAATCAAAAATGATCAATAATGGTTTATAGAACATGGATTTTTTTTCTCGAATGAAAAAAGAACTCATTCCTAATCTATGTGAACGAGTACTATGAAAAAAAATGTTTACTCTGTCAATCTATATTTTTTTTATTTTAAGCTAAGAAGAAATGTACGTATAACAACATTCATTTAGAGGTCCTCGAAAAAAATATAGACAAAATATTTGTTGACGTTTTAGAACTTTATACACGTGCAAGTTTTCAAAATTCTACTATATATACATTTATATGCTGAAATTACAAGCGAATTTGTTATCAGGATTTAAAATGATTTCATGTTATAATAATTAATTTTATATAATCTGAACTTAAATAATTAACTGCCTGGTTAAACACTGAAATAACTTTTTTATGAATATTACACACATAATACAGTACTGAAATCAATAGTAAAATTTTTTTTTGTCGCAATGCAGTTTTGACACTATAATTAAATTCTCGTTCACAAATTAATTGTTTTTTTCCACAATAAGAAATGAATAATACTTTTTGATTCTTACGTATGCTCAATAATGATGCTTCCATCTTCAGAGCGCTAGAATACAGAATTTTTTCTAGTACCTTGAGACTCTGTAGCTGATGGCATCGTCATCTAAATGCGCATAAGCAAAAACCAAAAATTATCAGTGATTTATTGATCAATTTAACTATAAAAAAAGTGTGGTTTAAAGTGAAAAAGAATTTGTGAGAAGCATTTATGAAGAAAAAACTATTATGGACAATAAAATATACATAACCTTTGTTTATAAAACATGTATGCTTTCCATATGAAACGTTTTACGCACTACGAACAATCTCTTTATGCATGTGTATTAAGTGATCTTAAAACGCTAATAAGAATTTTTTTTTCTTCCTTCAAGGAGACAATTATATTATTAATGATAAGTGACAAGTCGCAAGGCCGGATTCATAATATAATGGCTAGAAACTTAATAAAATGTACCTATTTCTACAATTCCTACTTACTTTTTTCCTAAGAATGTACTTTTTTCTCAAAACAAATATTATATATATATATATATATATATATATATATATATATATATATATATATAACAGTACTATTTTGTAATCAAATATTTACTGGTATACCTTGAAAAATGATATTAGCCATAATCTGACAATATGAAATCTAGTATGGATTTTTTTTAACTTGAATACATTGATATCGGATCGACATATATATATATATATATATATATATATATATATATATATATATATATATATACATATATACATATATACATATATACATATATACATATATACATATATTTAGTTTTGTTCATAACAATTGCAAAACCACAATTACCGCACTGAAATTCAAAGTAAAAGATGATAATATTTTCGCATTTTAGAAATAGGAAAGATATATATTAATGCATGACAAAAAATATGTTTAAAACTTCTGTTCAATAATTTATTGTTTTTAAGAGGTAATGGTTTTTTGTATAAATTTTATTTTTATAATTTTATGTAAGAATTACATTAAAAAATAATAATTGTGAAATGTGTAGAAATTTATATAATGACTAGAATTTTGATATGACATCTACTGAAAATATGCCGAGTGCAATTTTAAAAATTTTTGTTTATTAACTTACTTTACATGTTATAAAATTTTCCTTAAAGAATATTAGGTTTAATCAGCTCTTTCTTATGATACGTGTGATAATTTTGATAAAAACAAGTTTTAAAAGGATATAATTAAAAAAATGTCAGTGAAATATTGAATTTCATTTGATCGACTGAGAAAAATTTTAGAAGTCAATTCCAAATTATTGTTTTCAATCCTTGTCTTAACCTATTAATACTAAGTTTTTCGTTTTACTTGTTTATTGAAAATGTCAATTAAAAAATATACTGTTTTTTCGGAGTAAATGTTTTTTTCCAATTTCTTGATTCGTATTCAGTTCAGATTGATCAATCGATTCCAAATGATTATTTTCAACCCTTGTCTTCTTAATGCTGAATGTTTTCGTTTTTGTTTGTACAAGTTAGATGTTTAATTTGTTTCGTATACTAAACCTATATTCATAAAAGAAAACAATTGAAAAAATCTATTGTTTTTCTGACTAAATATTTTTTTTCAATTTCTTGAAACACACGGATGTGTAAGATACAGAAAAACGATGAATAAAAAATTAGATTTTTCAGTACGGCAGCACTCGATTTCCATAGAAATGCGCAAAGTACAAATCAAAATTAATCAATATTAATTTATTAAATATTTTTGATCAAAAACATTTTTGGATTTCAGATAATAAGTCACTAATGAAAGTAAATTTCACAGTGCCAGAATTTTTTTCAGAAAAATTATTTTTATTGAAAAAAAAAAGAAAAAACACTAGACAAAAACATATCACAGCTACATAAACAGCTACGAAATAATGAAAAAAGTCTGGTAGCAATAATATCCAAACCAAATTCTTATCAAATACAAAATGTAAATATTTGATTTTAACTTTTAAATCTCTTTTTACAGATTACCTACTTCGACTACGCCAGTTTCACAGAAATGAAAAATCCTCGCACATTTCTCTTCTCGAAATAATAGAAGTAAGTTTGATTGTTACTTTAAATTATATTTATTTATTTAAAAACCGAATCTGAATCCCAACAATTACTTCTTATGAAATCTAATTCATAGAAAGTTAAATATTTAAATCAAACTAACAGATTGATTAATAATAGCATAAAATTCAGATTAATTTTGAAACAATCGTTATTAGAAATGTTACGTTTAAATATCGCGGTTTCTTGAATACTTTTTGTTTCTGAATTATAAAAACTGTAAATCATTAAATATTGAATATTACTAAAAAAAAAACTGTTACTGAATAATAACCAAGTAGAAAATAATAAACTAATTAATATTTTATGATTAAATGATCTCATCGTTCATAAATATAAAACAACAATGAATCGTATGAACATTGAATTAGTGTTCGGTTATTTATTGGGTTGAAAGATTAAAGATAGAAATTATAAATGAAGATAAATGTATAATAAAATCGATTTAATCGCAGGTAGAGTTAGTACACATATCAATTATGAATTATTTAACAATGAAAGGTTCGAGTTTAAAATTTATCTTCGCAGAAAAAACGCAACAACTGGGTTATCGCGTTCAGTGATCAGTACTCATTAAAAGCGTAACTTATCGTCAATTATATCATAAGCGAACCAACCTGATTCAACAACAAATCCCATAGAATGTGACAAACAAACACGTACACAATTCGTTCACACCTTAATATCCGCACAGCACGCGAACAATATATTCACATTTGAGAACAAAGACGAGAAAGAAAAATCAATCATGAATCATTGGTTGTAATTTTTTTCCAGCGCGTATGGATTTTCGTTTCTAATTGTTGCGACAATAACGGTTCGTGTGAAATAATAACAATCCGACGAACACAATGGAAACTAGTGTGGACACACAAACACGTTTCGACGGACGGACGAACGAGAATGGTTAATATTAATAATGAGTTTGCATAACGTTACACAATTTTTGTAATAAGAACACAACAATGGACATTTAATATTATTATACGCGTCGTTTTTAACCGCACTCTCGCTGTCGGTGTTATTACACTTCGGTACTACGCAGCAGTTAAAACTACACTGACTGACTGATGCATAGTTGAGCCGCACTCAGGTGCCTCGTCGTATACGTAAATAGGTGAAGTGTGTATATTCTATTAAAACGAAAGCAGCCGTTCGTACAGTTCGTTTCGAATAAGTGCACGGTTTTTGCAAACTGTTCCGTTCATAAAAATATTGTTATTCTTCCTGTTTTGTTTATTGATAAAAAAACAAAACAAAAACATTAATGAAAATAAAAAACGAACGAGGAAGCATGAAATTGAATTATAATTGACATTGAAGTTAAATGAAACAGTTATTAACTGTTAACACATGTTTAAATTAATATTAAATGTAACGAACGGTTGATGTTTATCATCCGTAGTAGTGTTCATTCGTAATTTGGGTCTAAAGGTACCTTTACACTAGATACATGTCTGTTAAATTTGTATTATACAAAATTGAAGAAAAATCTGTGACTTGAATAGATATAAACAATAGATTTTTATAATGTATGAAGATCCTAACACGCATGTACTTTCAACACAGAGAATTAACATTTTATAACTAGTCCATAGCTCGTCAAAAATGACAGGAAAATGGAAAGAAAAACCTGTTTACTGGTTTTCACAACAATATATTTAAACATAAAAAATACCTAAGAACGAAACTTAATGAATTAAACTTAAAACCTATCCATTGTGAAAATTTCATTGTACACCACATTCGCTAAATGGCAGTAGACGGCCACGTTGCGGACAAAGTAACGAGAAATGTGGGTTTTTATTATTAAAAAGAAAATATCGCTAGCTGACGCGCGGTATAATTTGACCACTGCAATGTTTTTACCCTCCTGATAATAAAAAATTATTTATCACTCCTATTCTATTCTACCGATTCTTAAAAATAAATCGTTATATAGATCAGAAAATTGACAAATAAATCCTCTTTCACCACACAAAGCACAAAAAAATTCTGTTCAAAAATGTTCACTAAATCATTATTGATCTTTTTTGATTGTTACTTATGAGCATTTCAACGATGATCCCATAATATTCAATACACCAAGGTACAAAAAGATCTAGAAAAAGTCATTTGTGAAAATTAGCAAAACTGTTCCAAGCGAATACGCTCTGAAAATACAGTTCGGCATATATTTTTTACAAATATACAGGCATTAAAATTATTAATAATAATCTAATAAAAATATAGAAGTTTACAAATTATTTAATTGACAATAGATTTAAGTCGATAAATGCACATAAGGAATATTTTGAAGTTAAAGACAATTTTATATTATAAATTAATAATTCTTCAACGACTTATACACGAACAATGGAAAAATATAATCAATAATTTATACATACATACATATATATATATATATATATATATATATAGGTATGTACGTATTTTCTATATTTGATTAGTTGGAAAATAGAATTCAATTTGTTTTTCAATGCGGAGAGGTAAGAATACAATGAACGTTAAAATTACCGAAAAACAGAATTATAAATAGAACAGCTAGGAATATTAAACTGAAAACAAATTGATTACAAATCATGTGATTATATTTTAAAAATAGTTATCGGCAAAATAGCGCCCGATAAAAAAATTTCGAGCGCCACACGTGCATTTAATTAATTTACATGTTTTTTGTCTCAAATTTATTATCGTACATAAAACACAAATAGCTCATACAAATAGTGAACTCGTACTATTTAATTATGACCAATCCGGACAATGTGCTTTTATGCAAGCGCAACTGTGAAGTTCGCACGTGCGCGTTCGTCCACGTGCCACATTCTGTTTTCATCGAATTGACACATGTAGTTATATCCATATCGGTCTGATCTGAAACCGTATCAATGTCTGCACGAACATAATGCATCCTGTGAAATTTCGTACTACATTTAACTTTCAAATGATGTTTTCGATGAATTTAATATATTCGTAGAATGATTTATTAACGAGATGATTGAACGTATACAATGCATACGAAAAGGAGTCCAGCCGTTATAAATATACAACAGATACTCTGGACCATTTTCTTTAACACGTGCAAATAATTTTTCAACGATCGACATTCTGCTCTACTTGTTTCGTTTATACACTTGTTTAAAATTTATTTGTTTTATCTATTTTTAGTTTATAATAAATTGAATTTTCAATCATATAACATTCACAATATAATTTTGGCACAAGTTAAATTCACTTTCACGAATGATTTTTAGTTATTTCAACAATTACAAAATACTGTAATTTTAAAAGTATTTTATAATAGATTATTGATCACTCTCGCCCTACAAACTACAAAAAAAAAATGTTTTGGTCAAAAATGTTTAATAAATGATTATTGACCATTTTTGTTAGCAACTTTTGCGAATTTCGATGGTGATGCCATCATTTCTAAGCGCTAAACTACAGAAAAACATGTTGTAGGTCTACCTCAAATTATGTAAACAAATTAACATACCACAGCTACAAGTCAAGCTAACCGGTAGCGTAAGGCTGTTCTAAACCACTGAGAGACCAAACAAAGGTAAACACAATGCTTGGGTTACTTAGGTGACTCGAATCGAATTAATCTTATTAACGATGAATCCACATAATATTAAGAACAGTTTATATATGATCAAATTTTCTTTCTCGACTTTCATTTATAATATATGTATAAATCCATGTCATATTTAAATATACTCGTTATATTTTATAAGAAGAACACCCTGAATACAAAATAATTTAATATATATATTTCTTTGCACTTCAACGCCATGTTGCTGATAAATTATAAAAAATAATTAGAACATGAATAATCTTAGTATTTTATTCAATTTACATATAAATAACATTTAAAAAATAATTTTTATTTTCTAAATTACAAAGAATTAATAATTGTAATAATACCTGATTTTTATTTCCCATTTGCAAGTTCTTTGTTTTGTCTATTCTTTTTTTTTAAAATGTTCAAAATGTGTCAAAACTGCAAATTGTTCCAGTTTTAACATGTTTAATGTTCCTAAAAAGATGCTGGATATTAAATGAATAATAATTATATATTTATAGTAACATTTGTTGCATATCTAAACATAATTCATTAATTTGCACTAATAAATGTTTTTATTTCTATTTAAAAAATCGTTTGTCGATTCAAGACATATCCACGTTCCAAACGATTCCCAAAATAAACAATATTAGTCAATTTAGCATAGATTGTTGGGAACGAATTTGAGATCCGACCATCATTTCTGTCATTTATATATTATACTTTTCAAGAAACAGAAATTTGCGAATTTCAAATTTCAACTTTTTACTAAAAATTATCTAATTAGAAAATTATTTATATTTTGTATGAGCAATGTTCGACATATTAAGATCGAATACTCATACGTAATACATTAAAATACTTTTGTGAGAATTTTTTTTTACTGACATTCTTTATTTTTTAGAAACAGAAAATATATGTAACAAATATTACATGAATAGATTATCGTCATTTCCGTGTTATTTTCCATTCATACTTCATTTCGGTGTATTATTATAACACAGAATTTTGTAAACAAGCAGATCGATTATTTTAATTGAGTACCTGGCATGTGGTATATATTTTCGTAGACATAAATATACCGCTAATTATTTTCTAAAGTCTACTCTCGCGTGTGTTTTTACAATTGGTAACAATAGAAAAATGTACAAAAAATATTTATATATATATATATATATATATATATTATTGATTGTTTCTGAATAGAAAAGGCCATATCTCGATTTTACATCCAAACTGGAAATTATAAAATATATTAGAATACAATCTAAATTGTAAAATCTCAAGCTTGATTCTATCAAAAAGGTAATAGGAAATAGTTGCCTTCGAATGTGTTTTAGTTGAATATTTTAACCTAGAATAAATTTACAATAATTTATATATAGATATTTTTATGGAAAAGTGTTAATAAAAAAACTTAAAAGAACAGACATGAAACACAACTATGTTTTAATGTGCATAAATATTCAAATTAGTATACGAATACTTTTAATATTTATATAATTTAATTTTTCACTACGTTTCACTATAAAATAAAAAATAAAATAACATATACCTATTGAGTCCATTCTAGTAAATATTATAAATTGACTTCATTCGATAAGACCATTTTATGTTGAATATATCCGTGGTACATTTTTTTATCGGAATATGTAAAAATATTTTAAGTGAGTAAATAAAAAAACTGATAAGTACTTTAAACATTCCAGATACTTTAATATGTCGAGATTGATTGTTGTTGATTAGATTTGGTTTTGTTTTCAAACATATTTCAGTCTATCTTTTTCTTACACAAAGGCTATCTATTTCTAGTTCTGTTTAAACTAAGCGATCATTTATATTGTACATAAACAAATTCATTTATTGATCTATCAGGTTTGTTTTTCAAAAAATTTGTTTTTTTCCGCGAAATTTAAGTAAATGTTTTTTTTCTATAAATAGATACGATGCAATATTTATTTTATATCTGAACATTGTTAATGAAATTAATAATGCTTTCATACACAAATATTAATCAAGGAAACTAATTTATACTTATACAAATAGTACTCTTAATTTTTTTTCTAAAACTTTTACATAAAATATTTTCCTATACTTTAAGAATATTAAATATTATTTTATATCTAAAAATGTTTACTATAAATAACAACATTTTTACACATACACAAAAAATGAAACTTTTGAATAATAAAAAAAAACTAGCTTGGAAAGGTTAAATAGACAGACTAGAACGGTATACATTTAAAATTGATTGTGAATATTTTATAAAATATTCAAAATTAATGTCTTAAATCAATGTAAATAACTAATGAACAAGTCAAATGGTATTTTGTTGAATAAATAAAACTGTTAATTAGATATATTTACCTTACTTAAATAGTCAAGTGGTCTCACCTGCAACAAACAAAACAATCATTATATAAAATGAATACTTGCATATATTAAAATAATATTCTAAAATTTTACTCGAGTAGTCAAGTACAATAATGAATAATTAAATTACTACGTTGAACAAGAAACATATTTCAATTATAAAATCAAACATGCATTTAACGTACAAGTACAGTGTTTTTACACAATAATTGAAGAATTTATGTGAGAAACACTGTTTATCAATGCTAATTGCATTATTGGTATATCGTTCCCCACATACCAGCACAACTGAAACTACATGCAATGAAAACGAGGACGTTCTTAGATCATCGATTGTGTTGATAAGTGTATGAAAATGCCGTGTCTGTTTTCATGTTTATAGAATAGCCTAGATTTTTTCCTCTCGAACATTGATATTTGTAATCTACACCTGATCCAATAAAAATTGAAAAATCAAATTATAAATTTTAAAATTACGATTCAGTTTATATTTATGGAACACATACATATTTCTCTCGTTTGAAATTTAAATTCGAAAAATAGGTCACGGCGTAAATATAAATCCATTCATACTATTTTATATGCCATGCTAGTAGAAGTTCATATTTTTTACATACATGTTATAAAAATGATTCACTCGAATTTCTAATTAGTCGTTTTTTTAATTCAAAAATTGAGAAAAACACTAATTTCAGAACCTTCGAACATTTTCAGTGCGTTTGAGTTAAAAATAGTATATTTTTGGTAAAAAAAATTTAGTAAGTAAAAAATACAGATTTTATGGTTGAAAATCGATTTTTTCTAAATTGAAAAAGTATTTGCTACACTTTAAAGCTGAAAACAGGAAAATTTTTGAGATAGTTTTGCTATTATTTATTATTGATAATGTTTTTGTCATGAGAAGAGATATTTTGTATTGAAAAATATTTAATTTTCTAAACAAAAACACAATCAAAAAGAAGTTATTCGTTTTACCATACAAAATAAAGGAAATTCCAAATCTGAAACATTCTAATTATGAAATGTTTCTTCTTTACTATTAAAAAACAATTAATTTTGGCAATAATTTGTCATTAATAACGATAGATTAATAATTTGAGACAGAACAATTAAATTAAAAAAAATATATTTTTTCATTAAAATTTCCATACTGTAGATCGTGGGTTTTTTCATGTCACAAATTGAGAAGAAACAAATTTCAAAATATTCAAACATTTTCGATGCATTATCTCTATTTTAGTTAAAAATAGTATATTTTTGATAAAAATTGTTCAATTAAATAAAAAATACAGATTTTTTGCCTGAAAAATATCTGATTCTATTATCAGAACTTTATCACCAACGATATCAGAAATAAACACCTACTTATTATCAGAAATAAATACCTACGATAAACCGGCTGTTGATCTGACATCAATCGATTTCTAAATATTTTCAAAATTAATGAATGTTTTGAAATACAAGCATAATCTCATTTTGGGACCTTGTCCACTGTTTTAGCATGTTTTGTGCTTCACAACATCTTCCTCTAAAGCTGAACAAATCATTCCTGCGGTTTCAGCAGCATTTTTTTCAACTGGAATGCGAAAAGTATGCAATGCCCAATGTGCTGCTGTTTGGACACCATCGTATTTACTACTGTTTTGTGAGGTTATGCCAACTTCTTGGCTAAGATATACAATGTTTTTAAATGTTAAGGTTGGCATTTTCAAAAAATCCTTACGACGAGAAAATATTTTAATTTAAAACAGAGTTATGACTGTTTCGATTTAATGGCACCGAAATATTTTCTACACCTAATAGATTGTAAATATCTGTAGTATTAAAAGCAGATTTTTAAATATTAGCCTTGAATCTTATTTATCTGACTGTGCATGAATATACTGGATATTAATAAGGTGAACAGACACTAAATAATCTTTAATAATTTTTAGACATTTTCTGATTTACGTTTATTTGTAAAAAATACTTTCTTAGGCAACGGTAAATTAACTAATTTAGACCGGCATTGTGTTAAATTGAAACATAAAAGTATTTTAAAGCCTGTGACATAAAGTTTCTTTTTGGATGATTTCATTGCGCCATTTTAAAAATAACAATTACACTATTTGTTGAAGCAACGAATAATAATAACTGGACTTGAAATTTCAGCTTATCTCCTTTACCTTGACAGAGGTGACAAACTATTTTGCTGTGCATGCCAAATAAATAGCTATAGTACATATGTAATTTATCAATGCGAATTATTGCCAACAGGAGCATGAATCGCGACAAAAATAAATATTTCTATGTAAAGGTTACACATTTAACAATCTCCATACGATTTTCTTTTTATAAATGCAGATATCCATAATATCTGAACGGGGGTAAAGACTTTTCGCGGTTCAAAGTCCCTTTTCAGTGCAACGAAATGAAACGGGAACATTTTTCAGTAAATAAACATTTTGGATAAAAATATACACGAATAAATCGTCGATGTATTTTTATTTTCAGTTGAAAGAAACAGTGTTTGAATTTAAGCAAACATTTACAGTCTGATAAAAGGAAAAATTCGATTGGGTGTTACGAAAATAAATAAACGAGTCGATGTTAAAATGCGAAAACAGTACAGCCACGACATATATATTCTTTGGTCGAGGAGTTTGTCCTCGGCGGTTATTTTCAGTAATATATTATGCCAACAAAATGCAACTGATGACTCGGACGCAGCAAAACACCTCCGCTGAAATACTCGTACAATGCACACATTGCACATTTTTTTATAGATTATCTGTTTTTTTTGTATTCGTCACGAGGTCGTTTTACCAGCGTGTTTGAATTCGAGAAGAAAACATAAAATATATTCAACGAAATTACATGGATTTGCATACAAATTATATTGAAAATTAAATATCAAATTTCAAAACTCGCTGATAACATTTCAACATGAAAGAAGGACCATATTATAATTTTTTGTTGTCGAGTAACAATTTATAATACGATTCACATTGTATGCACATCAAGTCAATCGATCTGATGTTCTGGTGGTAGTTCTTATTCAGATTTTATTTCTGGCCTGAAAAGAACGCAAGGCGATACAAATAAATATGTTTATTTTAACAGCGACTTTTGCATATTTTAATTCTGGACGGGTGTAAAGGAAAATAAACGATGCGTGTTTGAAGAAGATGTGATAAAAATAAAACGAATGTTTAAATCTCTTTTTCAATACCGCGTCGGATTATTTTTTTAAGATACGAAAAACAGCAAACACTAAATTATTTGCATCGGATTGATCAAATGTAGTTTTGTGGGCTGCGCTCTAAATTTTTTCCAAGGACGGACAGTCGTTTTATTATATATATATATATATATATATATATATATATATATATATATATATATATATATAGATGCCGTGTGTGTGAGAGAGAGAATGTGTGTGATTTGAATTTATATTCTCGTATGATAATTAAATACTGAGTTTATAGAATGGCACGCAAAGCTTAGATTACATTTTTTTTCATAAGCTGTCGAACATTTTGTATACATTTAGTTCGTTTCGATTAGAAATTGATAAAAAAATTAATATAGCAAATATCATTTTTTATATTATAGAACTTTTATCTATTTTAATAATCTCTTTTTGTAAACAAACTTTTTTAAAACGAAAATAAACATACAATAGATTAAAATACTTTCTCGTCGTTTTAGGATTTTGAAGTGCCAACCTTAATATTTAAAAAATCTAAAAAATATTATTGAAGGTAAAAGAAAGATTATAAAAACTGTTTCATCTGCTCTTGGGATATAAACGTGGGAGAGTAAATATTTAACTGACTGAGATGAGAAAGGGATGAATAATAGTCAAGTTCGGAGTAGGTACTTGATTGAGAGAAATGAAAGAAAACAACTAAGTGATAAATAGTTTCTCTCTGTATGAGGAAATAGAGATAGGGACCACACTTTAAAACACTCGAATGATTAGAAAAGTGAAGAATTGTCATACTTGTTATACAACATGATTAATGTAGAAAAGTATAAGCTTTTAAAAAATATGGAATATAAAATAATAGAATATTTGAGATACTGTTTGGCTGAAAGTAAAAAGAGAAAGTAGAAAAATCGATGCCTTGAAAAATGAATTTGTCCTGAAATGTATTCATTCAAATGAACGTTCTCAGACCCGCTGATACGTTTAGACATAAACACATAATCAATATGCAACAAACGGCTCGTTTGCAATTATCCGTCGCGGAGTTTCTTTCCCGTTGAAAATAAAAACGCACTAGTGAAAGTCGATCAAGTATTCATAGAAAAATTCATTACATGATTAGATTATTTATGCTAAATTTATTATTAAACCTTGCATAAATGACTGATTATAATGGAGGTCAAAGAAGACAAGTATACAAGGTGGTCTGACCATATGAGGTTATAACATTTTCTTGGAACTGATAAGATTGCGGTACACCTACGTAGGTGTGTACACAAATATTTTGTACGTGTGTACGAACGTGCACTATATATTTTTTGATTACGCCATGAAATAATGTTCTTTTTTTCTTCATAATGCGTTCGTTTTTCACAATTTTTTTCGCCGGTTCTGTTTGTGAAACGCGTTGACAGGACGGTGTTTCTGCATTGAGAACAATGATACATTTACTATTTTAAGATATACAAATGAAATTTATATTATTACATAATCATTTATGTTTTATATATCTCAGTATCGATTATATATATATATATATATATATATATATATATATATATATATGTATATAATATATATATATATATATATATAAGTTGTACAAATTAATTCTGTTCCGTTTTTATAGAAAAAAGAATGTTTTTGGAAAAATGAAATACATTTAAAGCCTCAAAATACCACTCATTATTTTGCATACCTTTGCCCCATCTGTCGAGTAACCCCAACTGTCGAAAAAAAGTATAGCAGCTTTGAGTCGATGAAGTCGTAATATATTATCGCACCTGTTCCACTGTTTTTGCATCTTTTGCATGTTTTATACGTCACGTCTTCCCTTAAAACTGAACAAATCATTACCATGACTTCTCTAGCATTTTTTTTTTCAAATGGAATGCGAAAAGTATGCAATGTCTAATATGCTGCTTTTCGAACACCGTCGTTTTCACTACAGTTTTGTGAGGTTTTACTGACTTAGCCAATATATATATATATATATATAAATAAATAAATAAATATATATATATATATATATATATATATATATATATATCGAATACTGATCTGATGTATTTAAACTGAATATTATTTTAATAATCGACTTACATTTTACACCGATACACATTTTTGTATGCCTAATAGACTGCCATACATCTACAAAATAAATAAGCAGAACCGCACAAAATGAAAGACAATATATTTTACTACGACGACGTGCTTTCAAGAAATCGAATAGACGCATTCTGATCTCACATATTCCATATCCCAACGGAATAAACGAGCTGAACGTACATTAAAAATATTCTAAAAGCATGCCAATGTGTACATGTCAATCAATTACTTTATACGTTCGGTGCATGTTATGGCTTTGCGTGATGCTTTTACTCGCTTGAAAGTTCGCAATTCGCATACGAGTATACATTCTTTAGAGGAACGCTTACAAACATTTAAATATATATATATATATATATATATATATATATATATATATATATATATATATATATAAAATTATTGAATATCCGCTTGTGGATATCAAGATGGATTTTAAGGTATTTCTGACACCGCCGCAAGTCTTTGGAGAACATCTGTAGCACGATTGTGCTTTTGAAAATCGAACATAAATAAGTATTTATTGACATTTACATACAAAATGTCAAACGTACTTAATCGTTCAGCGTCCTTACACAACGCCGTACGTGTCTCCGTTCGTGAACAGACACACAAACACTATTTTTGTCCAAATATCTATTTCGCAGTATCAGATGTACTCTTTGTATGTTCGGGTCACAGAGCGTGAAAACCTTGCAGTGTGAACCTTGCGTTTTGCAAAATTATATTTATTACACGATTAGCATTTATCGTCCGTCAAATATTGTAAATAATACACTGTACGGTATTAAATTCCAACATGGAAGAGTGTACAAGTGGGTGCGTTCCGAAAATAACGTATAAATTGACTTTATAACGACATCCTCGAAATTTCAATGTATAAAAATACTCCACGGATATGAATCTGTCTACACTCGTAGACAAATTTCATCGTTCACCATTCTTTCATTAAATATTCAAATTTAATACCACGCAAACATATACACACACACACACACACACACACACACATATATATATATATATATACCGATTCTTGTAAGTATTCCCTCGACCTATTTTTTTTCAGTTCGAGCACAGGATGTACTCGTGTAATCCAGTAACGGTAACCTCCCGAAATGTCAACACGGATTATTTCTGATTTAATATAAATGACAGTTAATCTCTATATGAAATATTCCGCGAAAAATATAATACGAGAAGCGATTCAATTCGAATTATGCGAAAAAAATATGTACTCACACACACACACACACTTGAACATTTTATGTACGGTCGCTTGACGTCATATCATTTCAGAAATGTTCTTCGAATCTAAAAATATTTTGTCAGATGTGGACGATCTGTTAGTATTATAGTGTATTTGCTAGATAGATTTAATCCCATGTGTAATAATGTTTTTAGTTAAATTGAACTTGAATGAAATTCGAAAACATTATATGGGTGATTCAATTTCAGGCTTCCGCATGAAAGTATTAAAAGAGGGCGCGGGGGTTAAGAAAAGTATTTGTTATTTTTTATTCAGTGTTTTAGTTCAATTCAATACAATTGAACTAGAGTACTAAATGGGGAATAATATGTTTTATTTTTAATTTATGCGGTTTTTTTTTCATACCTTCATGTGGAAGACTGATTGTAAGTTGAATCATTCCTACATAAAGTAAAATCAGCCACATTAATTATTTACTTTACTGTTATTGATCAGTTCAAGACCTGAAAGACTAGGTCCTATTCGTCCATTCATAATTGTTTTATTTACATAATGATACATTTTATATACTGGTGCTTGATAACAATATTTACTCATAACTTAATTTATTAGCTAGTTTATTGATATCTAATTTAAACTGGATCTTCGTTTTAATATATTGAATGTACAAATTAATTCAGTGCCTTTTTTATAGAAAATGAATGTTTATTTAAAAAAAAATGGAAGACATTTCAATCTTCAAAATATTCCTCATTATTTTGTACAACTTTGCTCCATCTATTGGGTAACTGACGAATCCCATGTCTAAAAAAAGATGTCTACTTTGGGTCGATGAAGTCTTCAATGCACTTTCTGACCTCTTCCACTGGTTTAAGGTGGGTTTCAGTTAGATAATGCTGGAGCGATCGGAACAGGTGACAATCTGACGGAGATAGGTTCGGTGAATATGCGGCACGAGGGAGAACTTTCCAGTCGAACAAACAAATAACGTCTTTGGTCCCTTTCGTAACGTGCGGCCAAGAGTTGTCGTGCTGCAAAATGACTTGCCTTATCCCCTCGCCAATGAATGATTTTTTCACTGTAATTCGTCACTAAAACAGGTAAGCTGTTGTTGTTGTCGCTCTGAATTTATTTTCTAAAGCAGTTTCGAGTAACTCATAATGCACCACACCCTTAACGTCCCACCAAATACACAATAACACTTTTTTGGAGTGAATATTTGGTTTCGTAGTCGATTCCGATGATTCTCCGGGCGTAACTTTTGATTTTCGAGGGTTAGTAGTGTCGTACAAAATCCATTTTTCATCCCAGTTCATAATTTTATGCATATTTCCTTGTTAGCATTGTGAGCGAGGACAGAATCGTATCACGTCTTTCTTTGTTTTCCTGATAGCTCATGCGGAATCCATCGGCCTAGCTTTTGAACTTTTTCCACCCGACGTTGACGATAGGAAATTATTCGCTTGGTAACTCATTGAGCGAGTTCTTGTTCAGTCTGGGCGGAGTTTTCACTTAACAGCTGTCCAAGCTCCTCGTCTTCATTTTTTTTCGGTTGTCCGTGACGTTTTCGATTGAAAAGATCGAAATCACCGTTCCGAAACCTTTGAAGCCATTTTTTGCACATTCTACACGTCACAACACCTTATCCCAAAGATGGACAAATAATTCCCGTGACTTCGGCAGCATTTTTTCCAACTGGAATGCGAAAAGTAATCAATGCTTGATATGCTGCTTTTCGGATGCCATCGTGTTCACTACTATTTTGTGAGGTTATACCAACTGCTTTGCCAAAATATATAGTGTTTTTAAATGTTAAGGTTGGCACTTCAAAATTATAAAACGACGAGAAAATATTTTAATTTAAAACAGTTATGAATGACTCAATTTAAAAGCACAGAGTTATTTTTAACACCTAATTATAATGAATAAATAGGATTTTATATGTCTGTTATAATGTCTTCGCATTATGATTTTTATTTTATTAGGTCGTTGAGGACATTTCTGTTTTTAGGTAATTTGTGATATAAAATAAAATAGGCTCCACAGGTCTTGATAGTCCCTTATTTTTAGAATTTCTTAAACAGCATGTTGTCGGTCTTCTACGAAATGTATTTTTTACGATTGCATAATGAGATCACTCGAAAAGCATATGTTCCAGATCTTTTATTTTTTCCATACTGTAAATGCTGCATTCTATGTTAATATTAATTTCGTATCTAATCCATTTTATATTAAAATATAATCCTGAATTGCCTATTAAACAGAGCTGTGCAGCTGTTCTTTTAAATTTGATTGGTGCGTTGGTTAATCTTACATAATATTCCACTTAGCAATTTGTTTCAATTTCATTAGATATTTTTGAATATGAATAGTATTTTAATCTTTCAAAATCGTTTTTAATCGTTTGATCTTCATATTTCTCACTAAGCTTGAGTAATTCTTTTTAATTCTAGTGTGGTTTGATTAACCTATGTATTCTCGTTATCTATTTTGTTTAGAAAGCTTCTCAATTTCGTAACCTGGTCATATTTTTCAACACTTGATCAAAAACATTATATTTTATGAATGATAATGTAATTGACAATGTGATACTTTTCGTTTACTGAAGATTTATTGAAATATTTACAGACATTTCATGCGAACGGAATAACGCATAACTGAACTTTTTTTAATTGATTCCATACACGCACAGACGATTTGTAATTCAGAACAGTTCTTCTTTTCTTGGATGGAACGTACACCCGTGCACTGGACGTGAACTATGGCACAACATTTTACTTTTCGATGAAAGTTGTTCTGGTGATCAAACGCCATACTAATGCCTCTGAATTAACAATATCGTTATAAAACGACATTTCGGCAATGGAATATATCGTAGACACTTTCACAGATAAATCGTCGATTATTTCAGTTTTCTATTTTTGCTCGATTTCGTAGAGACGTTTTTCTGCTCGATTATTTACTTATTTTTCTTGTATTCGCTACTAAACGTAACGACATCGACTCTTTTGGTGTGTTTGTTTAAGACTTTCACTGACGAAATTAGACACTTTTTTTAGTTTCATTCTTTTAATTATGTGGTTAGATTGAAGTCGGCGATATTTACTAGCTGTTTTGTAATAGATTTGTTTACAAATGAATTAAATACATCGATATATCTGCTATGACGTTCTAAAACAGGTGATAAGATTATTTTTCCATTTTGTTGTAGCATGTGAAATTGTCTATTCTATATTTTTAAATAAAAAACATGGAGAATGTTTTGAATAGATAAAGTGTGACCTCTATTTAAGAGCGATTCTAACCGATTAGCTGATACAAGAGGTCATGAGGAACATATTTAAGAAATACATACAATTATATGTTGTTCTATTTAGTTTTCATGAATGCACTGTAGGTATTAAGAAATTATTTGAAAATGTTTAAATATATTACAATAAAAATGTTTATAATAAAATTGTTAATTTATTAGAAAATATATTTAACAACTATTTTGTTTAGTTGTTGAACATAGACGATGTTGTCACGTCGAGGCCTTTGAAATGTGATGTTATCAGTGAAAACTAGTACCAATTTTAAACAATATTCCAACATCGGTGCTAATCAAAAAAATACACACACATTTCGAAACTATGCTAGTGACCCTTACCCAAATACAGTATTTGTTCGAAAATCAACCTTGCGTGTAAACACAGCCACACACACACACACACACCGAAATGTGCACGGTTCTCTATTTGTTCTGATTTTTTCCACTGTATTGATATTATTTTTTTTTTTGATGGGTCATCGATTTTTCCATCACGGGGCACGGAATGCACACAAAAAATCAACACATGCCAAAATAACGAATATTTGCTAATCGTTCATGATTCGGCCGCAAGTTATTTATCGCGTTTCGTCCTACTCTCCTCTTAATGAATGACAAACATCATTACAACAGGTGTTTGCACCTGCGTACACACACACATCAGAGAGACACACGCATACACGATTTAGATAAGCACACGCACGCACGCTATATATAATTTATATGGGTATGATAAAATATGGATGTATTTTTAGTATTGCCAGCCGCACAGAATTGTTAATTTTACTTAATCAAATCACTTCTCATTTTAACTTTTTAATAAATGACGATTGTTTTTTTGACAACCGTACTAAACGAGGTTTGCCTGAATATATGTATATGTATATATATATACATATATATATATATATATATATATATATATATATATATATACATATATATATATATATATATATATATATATATATATATATATATATACACATATATATATATATATATATATATATATATATACAAATTTAAAACAATGACATTTTGAAGAAAAAACAATCAGACGATGAGTTTTTGAATATTAAAAAATATATATGTACGAAACACTGATTTTTTCTCTTTGTACACGTGTTACATAGATGTTAAACATTCTTTAAAACGAATCGTGAATATCGAATACGTTTCTGTTTGTTTACAGTGCAGGCGATAATAATCAGAAGAATATAATGATGTTTGTTTATCAATTATCGTCACACTTTTCATACGAAAAGAAGAAATGATAACAAGAACGGTAACACTAATTAGTCTTGTATACATTTTTCACAGACGTACACATATCTGGGCCGAGTATTGGGCGCAAGCGACATAAATTGTATATTTTTATGCGAATATGAGAGAGAATGACCGTACGGTACCATGTTATTTTTTGTTTAAATTGGCATGCCTTGAATTGTCGGTTCGGGGCCGAAAGCTTACATAAAGTCTTGCAACGAAATCTGTCCTAGATCATTCTTGAAATTAAATATTTAGTGATCTAAGATTCTATTTATTTACTGATGTAATGCGATATTAGTTAATTTTATCTTTATTTTAAATAGAAATTACTTTTCAATATAGTTTAGGTTTGAAATTTTCAATAAATCATTATTGATCATTTTCGATTGTTAAAGACGCTATCTTCAGAACTCCAAAGTACAGAAAAATCATATTTTTCTACATCTTGGATTTCTGAAGATGATTTTGCCATTTTTTGTGATTTGTGGGATGAAAAACAATTCAATTGCGAAAGAGAATTTAACAAGTATCATAACTATGTTCCATGTGATTTGTACATGTTTTTTTTTTAATTTCATCAACAGGAAATTCACTCGTAATCCCTCTGAATAAAATTGATTAAAACTTGTTTTCCTTTGTAATGCACCACCGAGGCAATGATAAAAAATGATCATTTATGACTTATTGCATAATTTACATCACAAACAAAATTTCTGTGGTTTGTGTGATGAAAAAACAATTTATTTGTGAAAGTGAATTCAGCCACAGTCCCAGAATCGTATTGTGATACAATTTAGATTTATTGTAGATTTTAAAATAGGTCGATTCTAAGGAACATAGTCCTGATTGTGAAGATAACGTTCTGTTTCTTTCGAGAAAACTGATGCCAAATTGTACCGCTTTTTACATGATACTCGAGACGATGTCTTTTTAATCTTTTTTCCTTAATAGAATTATATTTTCTGCACAAAACCAAAAGAAAAATAATTACGAATGTCATTTTTTACAAATATTTATTACATTATTAATTAATGTACCAGATTGATCAAAAATTCATTATTTATCTTATAAAACGAGGAGGTGAGCATCTTTCGTTCAATTACAATAACAAACTCGTTTTTACTAAATACAATTAAACGAATTACGGAAGTTACAATCGTCGTTTTTACATCTATGATTCCATTGTTGTATGCATATGGTGAATTTGATCCTGTTGAATCAGGTGTATTTACCTGCCGCGAATAGTTCTGACCCTTGAGTCAAACTCAGATTGTTGATTGATAAACTCTTGAGTTTATCAAAAAAAATATTTGAGGATGGTGATGAGACGCAACTATTCATTACAATACACAAGCGAATCACCAGAACTAACACTAAGAAGATAACCTCGTGGCAAAGGAAAAAAAGTCAGAATCCTCTCTTGCAAAAAAACAAACAAATCTGACTCATACTTTTCTCTCTTAACTCCAAAATTCTGAACAAACTGCTGAATTACAGTCAAATCTCTGTAGAAACTTTTACAAGTTTCCCAATCATTCAAAATACATCTACAATTAGAATGTATTATACGAAATTCATACCTGGAAGAATGTTTTTTTTTAAAAAAAAAGAAATACACAAATGAGCCTCTACGATAAATATATTTTATTTACATAAGACTACATTGAAAAACGCATACATGTATAATTTACAATACAAAAGAGTATCCTACTGATTACAAATCATAAAATTGGAATGCTATGAACAATTCTACACTAACAGAAAAAAAAACTACACTAACAGAAATATCAAGGTCTTTTAATAATTGTAATACTCCATTCTAAAATAAAAGTCAAGATAAACGAGCTGAAAAGATTTTTATTAATAAAAAATATGTCTAAAAATATATGTACGATACAAATAAGAAAGTAATTATTTAATAATTCTACGAAGTGTAATATATATATATATATATATATATATATATATATATATATATATATATATATATATATATATATATATATATATATATATTGTGTGTATGTGAAATAGCACAGTTATGACCTTCTTACACACTTTCACTTTTTTTCGTAAAAATCCATGTTGATTCATTGACATTCCGAACATACTTAATTTACCTCAACAAATCTTTTGCAATGGAACTGTTTCAAATTTATTTTCATGATTCGCAGGGAACACAATTCGTAAACAAACGGCCGGTTCATGCACAAAAAAAAAGTGAAAGAATGTGACTGAACAAACAGTTCTCGGATCGTTTTCTGTACATATAATTTTTATATATACCTTGAATCGGAGAGCTGCTGGAATTTTGCCCACTAAGAAAATAGCAAGACCACATGAAAACACACATATCACAGCACGTACATTATCATCACTTTTTTGCGCTAGTCAAACGATGATTTAACGAACGGTCGGCGGTGTTCGCTTTCTTTACATTAATAATTAAAAGACACAGCTGCTTTCATTACACTTATTCGAACGCCCACTGATAAATCATACGCATATTGAATCATCAGTGCTGATTATGAATACAAATGTGTTAGCAATGAGAGAAAACAGCTTCAAACTACGTACACCGCCTATAATATGGATTTATTCATGACGAGTGAAATGTACGGAACACAAAAAATCGAACTGGAAAAAACAGCACATTTTTCCGGTGTGTAAAAACATCAACAGTTAGTCTACCTCTTTAAGGTCACTGGTGTTATAATCGACGGTCAATGAACACAATTTTTCTGAACTATATTGGTTATTAAATCGGCCTGGTTTATGTATGGACACGCGATATGATTCATATTGTCAATCCATGCAAACAATTAACATCGTGTAACGAGAGATAACAGACAGTACTGTGCGTCAAACACAAGAGTAATGCAATCTCTACTGTTTGTGCAGCTGAGCAGCTGACTATACTGAAGTCAGCTATTGGTGCCAGTAAAACACTGAACTGTAAATCAAGCATTCACAGCATTCCGTGTTTTTGAGTTCGAGGAGAACCGCTTTTCAAATTAAAGTTTTTTTTCACTATGATTGTTTAATGTTACTCGATACGTTTTGAGTTTCATGATTTGTGATAGTTCCATTATTGAAATTAAAATTTTAATTTGACCTGTCGTTAAATACAATTAAATATAAACATACATATCATAGATAAGTAGATATATTCATAGTTGACTTCCTTTGTTTTGTTGTAATTTTATGAATGCATGTTTTCCTCAGTTGTGTTATTTAGAAAGAAAATTAACGAAATTTAAAATCAAAAATATATTAGTATATACCAACAAAATCTTACCAACTAATGCAAAATAGTTATTTTTTTTCTATTCACATTATAAAAAAACAAAGAACAAAATGTATAATAGATAAAACTCCGTATTACTAGTTTGTTTTTACTAAACAAACGAAGTAGAAAACATTTTTAGAAGTATTAAAAAATAATCTAAACTGTATCTTCATGGATTCTAATTTTTAATGGAATTTTGGAATTCCATATAAAATACATATATGTATTTAGAGTCTATAAGTAGCCACAGACAGTAAATTTTCTAAATTAAAATAATAAATGGATTCAATCTTGAACTGTTTATGTACTGAGGAGACTTTCAAGTTCATAAAAAAAATTGGTATTCAATAATCAATGATTCATCATTTACCGCATCAGTATATCTGAAATAGTTTTTTAAAATTTACATTGTTAAAAAAAATATTTTCTTTTCTATAATAAAAAATTACATTGTTTCATTTTAATTAATTGAGTAAATAAAGGGTTAAAATCACACGATTTAAATAACTTACTTTCTGATTAAATAAATATCTGATCATTTGCAATCAAGGATACAAAATATCATCAGTGGTAAATACATTGTTTATAGATGAAAGTTATGATTATTATAATTCTATATTTAATAATAGCCTTGTTTTCAAGCCACGACGTGTTTTTTTTATTTACCAACAGTAAAAGATTAATTGCATTTAAATAGATAGAAAGTGTTACACTGTACATGTTTTATTTTAGTTTCAATATCTAGTGTTATATCTATGTATTTATTAATAATTAGTTAACTGAAACCTTTTATCATAAATAATTACGCTTGAAAATTGATATGCAGTTAGCATTTTATGTATAGACATCTGTAATTTTATATATATGTTTAACATTTATTACAATGTATGCAAAATACATCAATCAATAATAACAAATAGTTCAATCTTTTATAAATAAATAATGTACACATTGTTCATTTACTTATAATTGAAAACATAAACATAACAGTATAAAGGTCTCAACAAGGAAAAAATCAATGACAGGATTGAAAATAAAATACGACAAATCGATAATAGTGAAACTATTATATTATAATTAAAAAATACTTCATCATGATTTTCATACATCAATAGGACATTTTATTATTAGCGAAATCACATTTTTTTTTTGTTTACATACGCACAATAAAAAGCATTGCACTTTCCTACCGACGAAGACGTTATGATCAGCATCACAGACAAATCTCGTGTTCCGTGCTAACATAGCACTCCGAGCGCACTACGTGCTGACGCTGACTGGTACTTAGCACATCGACATTTAATTGAAAAATTTAAAAGACGAGATGTCGACAACATCTACACTGGTTAAATTCATTAATCAACGTCCACCGATTACGAAATCATTACTAACGACGTCATATGTTTAACAAATAATCGTAATAAGCCTTTTAAAAATGAGCGAGCACATTTAGTTAATAAAACCTATTCTTATTATTTTGTATGCGTACATCGATTCTAACAAATTTATTTATTACCTATGTTGATTAATTCAAATTTTAGTTATAATAATTAATTATTAATATTATAAATACTAGAGTTGGAATATTTACATTTTTGTATATTCATATATATATATATATATATACATATATATATATATATTTATATATTTATATTGTATATGCTACATATCACCATTTATTTTTAAAATATCTAATAATTATGAAAAGAGTTACTAAACAATTGTATTTTTTTTTGTTTCTTTTTCATATATCTATATGTACAATAAATAAATTCTTTATTGGTTTATTACAATCATCTCTTTTAGTACATTTGTGACTGTAGTACAATACTTAAAAAAAAACTGTACTGACTACTCCCTGAGAATAGTACTTATATTTAAACTAGCTGACCAATCCGTAGTCAACAATATTAATGTCTGAATTTATACTAGTATATATACATATAGTACTTTTTTAATAGAATCTATTTACATTTTAATTAAAACGTATAGTATTATTCTGTATTTCCTTTTTTACATTTTCTTTTTACGATGTAATAGAACAGACTGTCGAATACACATCGTTTTATGAGATTTTTATTATAATTAGAAGAAATCGTTTTGAATTTTAGTTCGATATATGTTTGAGAAAAGAGCATATACAATTTAAGGAGTGACGATATGGAAAAAAGTGAAAATTATCATTTCAACATTTTTTTTAAAGAAGCTTTTCAGTTCAAACTATACTGTAATCACTGAAAATAAACCCACGTGCAAAACGATATTTTAACCAAGCAAAATTCAAACCGAAAATAATGGTCAGAGTGTTGAACACTTGAAGTGTTTAATTCATTAAAAGAAAATCAATTTGAAGATAATTTTTTTTTTATTAATACTGAATTTGTAATAAAAGAAATTATAAGAACGGAAAATAAACCATAATAACATTTATAAAACAGATGTCTTTTATAAACTTTATATTAAATTTAGATATTCCTTAAATGTACACTATTATATAATGTCTCTATTTTATTCATATAATTGTTAGACATTCGTTACGTCTGTGCCAGCAGACTATATTTCTTTTGTATAATCTGAATTTTTATACAAAGAAATAAAAAACCGCTCATTATATCTGAAACACATACACTTTGCTTTATTTTTAATATTTGGTCCTTTACATTTTAATAAGGAAAACTGTTTACTGTTTACAATTAATTTGCACACATATAACACATATGAAATTATTAAAAACGGAAATAATACATGAAAGGTTCAAATTAAAAGAAATAAATAATTAAAACTAACAAACTATTGTTTCATCTTTTATATACAACTTTAAGTATTTACCTACTGTGAATGAAAGACTATGTAGGAAGCAATGGATAAAATAAAAATGGAATTTTGATTATGTAGTTATAAATAATAGTTAATATGTATACATATTTTGAAATATTATCATCATCTATATTGAATATAATAAAGTAATATTTATTTAACATTGATTTTTATGAATTTTCATAAAGAATTTCACTATTTCTCTCACGTGTTTGATAATGAATAAAACAAAGTACAATATACTTATATATTTTTATAATATTCTTTTCTAAATAAAGAAATAACATGTACCTGCATGTCATTTTAAAGTTTTTAAAGGTAGAGCTGTTTCGAAACTACAAATGTCATTCGATGGAAAACAACTAATTAAATTTTGGTCCAACATTGTTCAACAATTGTACACTCAGTTCAATTTGAATAAATGTTCCTTGTATTAGAAATAATAAAATAAGATTTCTTAACTTTCAATTGTTACTTTATCATTGTTTATCTTCAGATTGATTTAGATTTGAATTTCAAAATCAACACTTAAAATTGTATATGTCTATTTTCAACAAACATATTAACGATCAAAAATATTTAGAAAAATGAATAAATCCAATAGGCATTTCTCTTGTAAAAAAATCATAATTCTTAAACAAAACATTACATTTGAGAAAATATTATCACATTAAAACAACAGTTATTTCCAGCCAATTGCACTTTCTTTATAACTTTAATAGAAAATATTTTCATTTGATTAATCTAAACGTAACTAGAAAGAATACACAATTTTCTACATTTTAATTATTATGGTAACAGAACATTTGATTCATAAAAAAAATAATAATATCAACATAAATTCTACATAATAATAAATATACACTTATGAATTTAAACTCTAACGTCTGATGTTTGTTTCGATTTATTATTACGCTACTTTATACACTAGAAAACAAACTTTATAAACTGAAAAGCGATGATCAACTTACATTTATCTCTGACATTACTGACAGATTCGCTTTAATTGGTTAGCTTAAGATTAATACGCCTTTACAGAGTTTATAAACGAGACGGAATACAGCATCGGTTTTCTGGCGATTTTTATGACTGTATTCTATGAAAGAGATAGAAGTTATGCCGAAGTAGTAGACCGAGTTAGTCTCGATTCACTTCTATATATAATCTTTTTTAATATCTACAGTATATATGTACACAAATCGAATTTTACATCACCGCACTCGGACACTACATCTTGTATATTAGCAACGAAATCTATCTAACAAGTAATTTTGATCTTGGAATACATTTATTTATGCTTGTTTATATCTACTTTCGTCTAATGTTGTCGATTCTTTTCCATGAAATGAAAATATTTAATTTTTTTATGACGTATACAAATAATGAACATTTTTTCCTAAAATCAATACGACAAATCCTCAATCAAACATACAAAATGTGTTCTATTACTGAATGTATAATTGAGCAGTAGATAATACACACTTACTGAATACAAAATTTCAAAATGTATATTTTTCACGCTCGTTTTCTTTACAATTAATTTATTGTAAGTACATAGTAAAATTTTGTAACGTTTTGAAAATAAAGAATCAAACACGAAACATTCTTGTACCGTTCGATCGAAATTCGATTTTCTTTATATTTCTACTACGAAAGAAATTCATTTTCTTTCATTGCAATTTTATATGCTGTTATTTTGTAAATAACAAAATAGTTTTGAATGTTTGTAGAAGAAATTGACTTGTGATAGTAAAACCGTGAAAAGAATACTCAAGACGAACAATAAATTAATAAAACAGATTTTGTTCATAATTACGATAAGTTTTTTCTTATATACACTAACTTTGTTTTAACGATCCACTTTTAAGGAGTCCACGTCTATTGTTAAAATGTTCTTGTCACCTCATTTGAATAACACTTCTTTCGACACCTAATAACTGTTTAACACGATCATTGTATCTAATAAGAACAACTTTAGAACCTCTCGTATTAACTCGTTCGCCGGCCCACAACATATGAGTGCACTGAGCCTGTTCGAGAAAATCGGCCATCTTCAATTCTCTTAAAACGTTTTTGTGATTCACCGGACCGGATTGTTGCGAGCTTGTCGTCGGAGGATTTATCTGACGTAGCAGAGCGTCTTTCGATTTGATTTTCAAGAGGCTCAACAGATCCTGCATCAAAACCCAACGATCGTTCGGATTATCGCCTCGTAACGTATACAGATTCGGTAAAGGTATTTCGCATTCTTCTGCGACGAAATCTTCTTCGCTCGATTCCGGATCGGGCGACGGAGCGTACTCGAGCGCGTCGTATCCCTTTTCTTCGGTGTCTGTCGATCGAATCGTTTCATTTTAGAACATCGTTATGAAAAGCTTTCGCACGTCGAAACGAGAAATAATTAACTCACCGAAACACGTCGCGGGACCTGGAAATCGCCACGGAGTAGATTCCTTTCCTTGTATATCGGCCATATAATTCTGTAACAGCGCCAAAGAATCACTGTCGCTCGCTAAGGACATCGGCGTGTAACCGGAATACGTCGCCAGTGACGGATCGGCGCCGTACGCTAATAAAAGTCGTATTATTTCAACGTACCCGTTTTCCGTAGCTTCGTGTAACGGCCTGTAAAAAACGTGTATTACGTTATCGATCTTTTCCATCGCATACGAGTTTACGATTAAAAATGAACCTTCGATGAAATTGAAACTTACCTTATTCCACCTTTAGCGGACTCGTGAACATTAGCACCGTATAAGAGTAACAGTTTCGCAATATCTAAATGACCTCGAGAACATGCCTCGTGTAAAGGTGTATAGCCTGCGTTATCTTTAGGAGAAGGTCTATTATTCAGGGTCTCTAAACAGTAGGCTGTTACATCCTGAAATTAATTAAAATAAATATTTGAATTAAAATCATAATAATATATAATAACTTGGAAATCTCAACTCTATTTTTTCTGCAATATGATACTGACACTGGCTAAATTTACTTTCAGAAATGAATTAATTTTTTTACCCCACAAATCAAAAAAAAAAAAAAACTTTTTGATCAAAAACGATCGATAACGATTTATCGTCCATTTCTGTCCAGAAAAATGTTTGTGGTTTGTGGGACGAAAAAAAAGAAGTAATTTGTAAAACTACTTTTTCATAATACATGCATGATTATAATTCCTTTTGATAACAATGATATTACGATGTTTATTTTGTTTAATAATCGATTTTGATTACTTAACATTTCTTTGTCGTATACAGTAGATGGGTAAAAAAAACATCATAAAATTGAAAGTTAAAAATAGCCCATGTTATTCATTCCCGATTCTATAATACTTCATAAAAGTATATCTGTTAAAAATACTTTAAAATGAAACAGTAACAAGCGCTAGTAAAAATTCTCCTTATCGTTTACATGAAATAGATAAACATACAAGTTATTCTTTAAAATACATATGTACAAAAGTATGTAAAAAATCTGACCGTGTATCCCAGCCGGGCCGCCCGATGAAGATGCGTCTCGCCGATTCCTTTATTGAGAACCCATCCTTTTATTTCCCGCTGTATATCTTGTACTGATTCAGCGTTACTCCTCTGAACACCGACACGTTTCTTTTTGATTTTAATCACGCCTTCTGTCGGAACCTTCTCTTTCTTTACCTGCTTTTTCTTTTTTCTAATGTAGTCGAACCCCGAACTAAATTTCCTTCGTATGGCCTTCAATTTCATACGTTTCTTCGGCGGATGCAACGCTTTAACTTCATTAGTATCCATAGAAGTCAGTTCTACTTTCAGTTCCTCTTTCATAATCATCTTCTCCACTTTAACAGTAGGCCTTTCGTCTTTGAACAATTTATCGTCTTTGAATGATTTTTCATCTTTCGACAGTTTCTCTTCTTTCGCGACTTTTTCTTCTTTGATCACTACTTTTTCTTCTTTAACAGAGTGTTTGCCTTCTTTGACAGCGACCTTTCCACCTTTGAGTTGTCGTTTCATTTCCAACTTTAATTTTTTAGCCTCGAGAGCTTTTATCATGCTCTTCTTCCGACTTGCCGGTATAATCCGTTTCGTTAAAATAGTCCTATTGCCCCGTAAAACGATAGCACTTCGCAATCCAGCTCTGCCAGGTGTACCACTGAAATCTTTCTGTTTCGGCTTTACTGTCTTCGCAGGTACTGGTTTCTTTTTAACTTCTGGCTTAACGACCGGAATTTCTTTCTTAATATCTTTATGGTTCGTCATCGGCGGTGCAGATGCTGGCCGATCTTCGCCGAACACTTCCCTCCTCGTAGCTCTTTGTTTCATTACGCGTGTTTCTTTTCTCGTCCTCGACTTCAATACGATCGGTTTGAACGCTTCGGATATGATTGCAGATTTTGCATTTTTAAGGAAAGCACTTCTAAAGTTATTAACAGTCTTTTTACGGAAAGGTCCCAAATAAATCGAATCTTGGGAAACGTTGTCGAGTTCTTCCTGCTGTTTAAGTTTCCTTAATTTTCCTTTCGCGTTTTTCTTATCTTCTTTATTCGAAGAACCGATACCGAGACTAGGCGTAGGAAGTAATTCGAGTGGACTAGAAGCTCTTGGGATTATTTTAGGTCCGGCGGCCTCTTCCTTTTTCGTCTTCTTTCGTTTATTCTTGACGTATCGCTGAGCTAGCAAATCGACAATGGAGTTGCTGTTCTTCGCGCCTTTGAATTTTGAAGTATTTGTTTTACTCGTCGATGACAGCAACGACGACGATGTCGCTTCTTCGGAATCTTCGAGATTTTTATTGTGGATCAAACTGAAACTGGAATTCGAATCGATATCACTATCGAATAATTCAAATTTCGTTTTACTCGATCCGAAAAGATTATTTGAAACGGCGCGACGCTGTTGAAAGAAGTCGTTATCGGTGATCGAAGAAGTTGCAGGCGACGGGCATGGATCTAAGTCCGGTAGAGAACTCGATACTCTGGAAGGTCTTGCGATATTTATTAACTGAGCGGGCATTCTCAATGACTGTTTATATTTATAAACTTCCTCTTCCCAGCCAGGTCTGAAATCAGAACCATCTCCGAATGACGGTTTCTTCTGTAAAGCAGTTTTCGAACGTGTCTTTTGCGGAGTTGTCTCTCTCGGTCGCAAACTCATTCCCTTTTCGGAAAGTGTTTTACCCGATTGTCTTTTCCGTTGTCTTAATCTATCGGCTACAGTTTCAGGATTTTGATCGGAATCACTGTCATTGCTGCTTTCGCTCGACGATTCGATTTTGATTTTAGCGCCGCTCTTTTTAATGCCGTCCTTTCGTTTCAACTGTATAAGATCATCGTCGCTATCGTCACTGGCGTCGGAAGTTTTTTCTTTTATATCTAATACGTTCTTTTTTTCGATCAAAGGTGCATCTGAATCGGTATCATCGTCCTTCTTAAATTCCATCTCGTCTATCGGTTCCTGTTTCGGTTCAATCAATTCGATTATTTCCTTTTTGATCTCCACCGTACCGGACGCTTCAATTTTCTCTAACACATCATCGCACTTTTCCACCTTGATCTCGATTTCGCTCAACGGCCGCTCTTTTGTGACAGTTTCCAGTTTGGCGAGCACATCTGGTTCGACCATTTTTTTCCGACGTCCGCGTTTTTTTGGACCCGTCCTTAATTGTTCTAACAGTTTGTCACAAGTAGCAGAGAAAAATGGATCCGGTGGGTCGTCGCACACTTCTTCTTTTATGACCGGCGGTACTGGTATTTCAATTGTCGGCGGTTCCGCCTCAATATTACTAGGTCCTTGCTTTGTTAACGATTTTCTATCGCGACGTAAATCATCTAAGGATATTTCTAGCACGTGTGTTTCTGCTTCGGAATCACTGTCGGGAAAATCGAATACAGATGTTTCTGAAGAACTGCGAAGGGAAGAGTCGCGTTGAGATACAGCAGCTGCCGTAGTGGAGCCACTCACGGAGTTTTGTTCCTCTTCGGGGCGACTGAATAGTCTTCTTCGAGGCAATACTGGCATTCTTTCTGATATAAGTTTTGGAGGAGTTCCATTAGAGGAAGCACCGTCTGTAGAAGCCGACAACTGGATGTCAGGTTCCGATTTGATCTCTGCGTTAGGTGTACTAGTGACTTGCGTTTCGTCGGAATTGGCTCTATTCATTTGAAGTTGTGAGGGGTCTACTTGCTTTAATTCCGCTTTTGTGCGAATCCGAGCAGCTAAATTCGCAGCGAGTCCATCTAAGTCCGCATTTGAAGGAATGCTCGTCGGAGGAGGTATACTAGCAACAGGATAATTATTATCTAGAGGCGGTGTCGTTTTCACTTCGGCGTACTTTTCGTTTACGGGCGTAGCAATGCCGTTTCTCATTTCTAAACGTATTGAGTCGACGGCTCGGGGTAAATGGAATTTTTGCATTGGTTGAGAAGTGGCTTCTAACATGTTACTAGCTTGAAATGGAGGGAGATTGTGACGTCCGACAATCGATGGCTTCGACTGCACTGGTGCAGTCACCTCAGTTGACGGTTGCTGGAATGTAGGTCGAATTCGATTTTGTACTGCCGACATATCGTTCGCATTCATTCGCTCTTGTTCGATACGTTTTTGGGCTTCTTTGGCTTCCTTTTTCTCGAGGCTAGTTCTCAGTAAATTTATCACGCGTATATCTGCGCCAGGCCCCACGTTATTCGTCGTCGAATGATTTGGCAACCCCGCGTGTTGAAGTTTCGAATGAGAGTTGCTCCTCGGAAGATTTTGCATCGACGAATGAGTATTTTGTGTCGTACTCGTTTGGCTCTGCTGCTGTTGATACATGTTTTCTGCTTGAACGTACGTTTGTTGGTGACTGGGTTGCAGATGATTTGTTACCTGCGGATGTGGCTGATTTATTGTTTGCGAATATACTTGATGACCCATCGTTTGTGACTGTGGCGATTGCAAGTGTCCTTGTTGATGATTCGCTGGCGGATGGACAGATTGCGTGGGCCCTTTTTGTTGTAACTGCGGTCTGTATTGATTCATATACTGATGAGATACATCGATTTGAGCTCGATGCGCCGGAGCGGCAACTTGCTGGTTTGTCGAAGTGTTGATATGCCCATTAACAACTGACTGATTGTTAACAAACGCCTGCGCTTCTTTTTGCTGCAACTCTTTCTTTTTTAATTGTAATCGTTGATCTATTTCTTGATCTATTGTTTGTCTCCACGTATCTACTCTAGGTATTTTATTTGGTACTACGGGTATGACTGGTTCACCGATTCGTTTTCTCTGAATGTCTTTAGAAGATGTTGAACTTTGATATATATTATGATTTTGAGTTAAAGGTGGAAAATCAACCCGCGGAAGTCCGTCGGTGCGTTTACCGGATTCTGTAATCGATACATACGCGTTACTTCCCTGAACTCCTTGAACATTTATCTGATTGTTGTTCAGTGGCGCTCTTTGAGTCTGAGCTAATGATTGATAATACGCTGGCATTCTATTGTCGTACGTTTTATCGTTAGTTAATTTTCTAGAGCTCACCGGCTGATTACTATACATCTTATTATCGAACGGATGCCGCGCTGCATTCATTTTGTGACTGTCGACGATGTTTCGCGCATTGCTGTTATTCAATGAAAAATCTGGTGAGAAATCAACTCGTGGAGCTGTTACTGTCGTCGGCATAGGCATTCTATGGTTGACCATCCGTTGATCGTACGACGTATTTTGATTCGGTAAGTGCGGCCTAGATGCCTGAATAGGATGTTTTCCTGATCGTTGCTCTATTATGTGTATATCGTCGTCGGCTGTCGAATCTGCGGATGTCCGTACAGTTTTAACAGACAGGTCGAGTGGCGATTCTCTTTTCGTTTTCGTGCTTCTCTGCGCCGAATCTGTAGCTATCCTTGAATTCGGTACCGTTGCCGTGATGTCTGAACGTAACTGTCCATTGTGTGTATTCCCGTAAAGTGTTTCGGTCGACGTTCGTCCTAGAGACGTCAGTGATGGATGTGACTGAGACTGGTGGAGTTTGGATGGATTCTGCGATGCCTGTTGACGTTTAATCAATGCTTCTTGAAGCGCCGGTTTTGCATGCTGATAGTGATTCGGATGGATTGCATACGAACTGGATGGTATTGTTCCTGTTGAAGTTGAAGTCGTTGTAGTCGTGTTATGACTCTGCGCTATTGTTGTTACATAGGGATATCCGTTAGCCGATTGACTATGATAGCTGGACATTGTATGAGATATACTGGTCGGATTGTAACCGCTAGGCGTTTGAAGGTAACTTTTCGACGTGTTGTCCGTTAAAGAATGGCTTTTGGCGATATACTGTTGTGGATTTATATTCGACGAACTCGATGTTCGCTGTTTTTGACTTAATCTATGCGAAGCGTCTCTATTTGTTTTATTCAAGTAATTCGCCGAGGAAGAAAGCGCCGCGATCGGTGGCAAATTGTGTGTTACTTTTAACGGTTGAGACGTTTGAATTTGTGGCGCCGGATATGCCGCTTCCTGCGACTGACTACTTTTCATATTTTGCTGCATAATTTTTTGGTAGGGATATTGTGTAGCAGAATGCGAAGAGTTCAGAGTGTTTTGTGGCCCGTGTTGTAAGTATTGCGAACTCGCCTGAGAATTCGGTATCGCATATTGTTGAGCCATTGTTCTACTTGACACAGCACTCGAATAGGTCGATCTTTGGGGAACAGATGGTTGATAATTCACCGATGCGTGAGGCTGATGGTGCGAAGAAGTGTTCTGTTGAGACGAAGAACTTGATTGTAATTGAGTGGGATACGTATGAGTCGACTGTGATGTTTCTTGAGAACGTGACACTATATGTGCCGTAGGCATTTGATTATATTTCAAATTATGAGAAGATTGTTGTTCGTTGACGTCTCTAGTCGGATATCCCATTAAATTTGATTCTTGGGATCTATTCACATTTGTCATTTGATTATAACTCGTCACGTTCTTTGTTGAGCTTTCTTTGATTTTGGGAACGGCGTGTTGTTCTGTCGTGGCATAGCCTTGCGTCTGTATTCTTCTCTCATATTCTTGAGATCGATGCTGTATCTGGTGATTGTTCATGTGACCGCCTTGCTTCACACTCTGCGCACCTACATACGTATGAGTGTTTCCACTAGACAAGTCATGAACACTGTGAGATGGTTTCGATTGAACATAAAGATGATTTAATCGCGAATCCGACACATTTTGCTGACTAGCAGGTGCAATACTGTTTTGTACGTATGGGTTCGGAATCATTTTAACCGAATGCTGTACCGCAGACGTTTGTTTCGAAGGAACGTAATACGATTGTTGGTTATGGTGCTGGGCTGAATTTGTCTCTGCGCTCACTCGTGACATGGCCTGCGAGAAACTTTGCGAGTTTATATGCGGCGTTTGTTCTCCTGAACTTGACTTTGATTTGGAAATCATCTGAGGATATACTGACAAATTTCGCGAATGTGCCGTCGATTGTAAATATTCATAATTTTGACGATACAGTCTAGCATCGTTCGTCGTACTCTGCTCAGTCGATGTCCGGACCGACACCGATTGCTCGTGTGGCACGGGAGGACGATACTCCTGAGACAACATTGGAACTTGATGAGAATATGTTCGATTATCGTGGATTCTCGCGTTTACTGATCGAGAGTCTTGAACGGGAGCCCGAATTTCCGGCTGATGCGTTCGTACATCTTGCGTTTGTGCTGGAGTTCGTTGATATTCGTTCAGAACTCGATAATCTCTAGAAGTTTGTCTGCTCGCATCATACGATGCGATCCGCGCCTCGTGAGATTGCCGATAATCAGTATTTTGAGAAACTCTCATCTCTTGAGCAACAGTTCTAAATTCCTGAGGAACTTGTTGCTGCCTCAAATCAGGAGCGTGTGTAGCTTGATGAAATTCTTGATTAGGAACGTGCTTATTATGTTCTTGTGGCATCTGCCGCATATCTCGATTAGCCGGTCTAGTATCTTGAGGTACCTGTTTTATATCATGCGAGGAAGTTTGCTTTATTTCGTGATGAATATTTCGCATATCCTGTGCAGGCAATCTTTCGTGTGACATGTGCCGCATATCTTGTAAAGGTATTCGTAGTTCGTGTGCAGGCCTTATTTCGTGATATGATCTTAATTCGTGTGAAACTAAACGCACTTCTTGTGGAGAAGGTCGTAATTCTTGTGAAGATCTGCTTTCTTGCAATTGTGGTCTAATTTCATGTGATTGCTTCATTTCTTGTGAAACAGGTTTGCTTTCTTGCGAAGGTCTGATTTCTTGTGACGATGGCCGCATTTCAAGAGACGGCGGTCTCATTTCATGGGATAAAGATCTCATTTCATGAGTAGGCTGTCTCACTTCGTGAGACGGTAGTCTTACTTCGTGTGAAGGCGGTCGCATTTCATGCGAGGGTGGCCTCATTTCATGCGAAGGAGGTCTCATTTCATGCGAAGGCGGCCTCATTTCATGCGAAGGCGGCCTCATTTCGTGTGAAGGCGGCCTCATTTCATGAGATGGCGGTCTAAATTCATGACTTTGCGGTCTTGAGCCTCGTGAAGAAGGTCGCTGCTCGTTCGAAAGCGGTCTCCGATTTGCTACTTTGTTATCGTATTGTTGTTTGATTTCTTGCGAAGATGATCGTCCGTCGAGTGGCCTGTAATGTTGCGTGGATATGTACTCAACAGACGCAGGACGATTTTCTTGTGCATTTTGATTCGTAGCATACGGTTTATTGTATAACATCGGATTACTATTGGTAGACGTAGACCTGGCGTCATAAGAACGAGCCTCAGTAGAATTGATTCGAGGCTCTAAAGTGACAAGCGAACGTTCATCCTGAACAGGTCTATAGTCGTACGTCTGTACAGGACGCAATTCGTGTATCTGTGTAATTCTAGATTCGTGTGACGGAGGACGAAATCCTTCATGGACCTGCGTGATTCTGGAATCGTTTATTACAGGTCTTCCTTCATTTAAGTGAAATCTCGCATCACTTTGCAGTAGTCTCATTTCATTTGTCGAAACGTTAGTGTCGTTAGGATGACCATTTGGCGTCACTTTTACTTCCCTAGATAAAGGACGCACTTCTGTCGACGAGGGTCGAACTTCAATCGGCTGCCTCACCTCGTTCGCGGCAGGTCCAATTTCGCGAGACGACGGTCTTAATTCATTCAACTGCGTTCTTGTATCGTTCGAAGGTGGTCGTGTTTGAAATGGCGAACGAATATTTTGCGACGTTTCACTAAAATGTGGCGTCGACTGTTCCCGTGCTGCTTGCAACATTTTATAACTTAAATGGTAATTCTCTTCGGACGACTGTCGATCACTTCGTGAAAAATTCACTGAATTTTCCACAATGGCTGGATTGTCTGAAGGTGTTTTTCGAATTTCATTCGCGGATTCATTTTGATTCACGGGAAGTGATTGCACATCTGTTGTACTGCAAGATTTTTGCAGTATTTTATTATCGGAACGATTCGTCTCTGCAGAAACATCACTATTAACACTTAACTTTACTTCACTTTCGATATTTTTTACTGTACAATTGTTTGATTTGTCAAAGTTCGCGTCACTTTGCACCTGTCGATCACTTGAAACGGAACTAACATTTGATTGCACTTCACTAACAACGTTTGATTTATTTGTTTCTGTACTATTACTGTCTTCTGTTTTTGATTCAGTTTGCTGAACAATATTTTGATTTAATTCTCGGCACGGTGTGTCCGGCACCGGAGGTCCCGGAGACGACATATAACTATTAGGTGTAGGAATGTGTGAAAGCTGCGCGGTCGGAGTTAAGCAGGGCGACGACGAACTAGTGGTGCTCGGCTTCTCCGACGTGTCGGTTTTCTCTGCAGGAACTGGACGAGGCGTCTCGTCCTCTTTTTCATTCTGTTGGATCGGTACGTTCGCAGCATCTTCGCGTGTTGCCGGTGCCGTTTGAACGCTGTCGTCACTTGTCTCATTAGGCGATTGGTCACCGGCTTGCCGTGTCTGCGGAGGCATAGAATCGCTCGCAGACTGTATCGGTTCCTGTGATTGCTGTTCTGCTTCCTCGGATTTCGTGATTTCGGATGTGAGATTGTTTGTGCCCGCTTCAGGACTACTCACGCCGTCACTCGGGGCAGCCGGTAGCCCCTGAAAATACTGACGCGCGCCCTCCAATACGTTGGTAAAGGTCACATCCATGTCATTCGGGTGCCGCCTAGGTGCAGCAGCTTGTCTGTAACAAAAAAAAATCAAATAAATCATTTATGAAATTATTCAGCACATAAATATAAAACGAGACGATTGTATTTCAAACAATGTAAATGCTGTGTATAAATTAACTATTCTTTTTAAATGAACTTATAACAAAGTCAATGAAAATATTAAAAAAAAACTCGGATATAACATTTAATGACAAAGAGTACACATATAAGACAGACCCGAAATATTTAATTATTATAGTGCTTTTATAATTATTAATTCAACTTTTATTTTCCAATCGATTTTACCTTTTTATATACCTAACTAATTATAAACTACATGTCATATTTCAAGCAATGTTTTTGATAGTAACGATGATTTGATTATTTTATTAACATTTCACTACCCATTTGATGATAAAAATTCATAAAAATAAAAGTAATAATTAGTTTTCGCAAATAAAATATTGTTCGATTTTTGTTTCTATTAATATTCAACAAAGTTTCTACAATATAATGGCATGCTAAATTATCAAATACCTGTTAATTAAAAATATAATTAATATACTATCTATTGTTAGTACGAGAGTATACTTGAAAACAAATTCAATATTCTACAATTTAATTTCAAAACTTGGAACACATTCAATGCTTATGATCGAGAATTGAAAAGTGTTTATTATATCAGGACAGAAAAAAAATAGGAGACAATACGAACGTACTGAAGAATTCTAGTCAATTGTTCTGCGTTAAAAATAGCACGTTCGTAGCTCAAAGCACAATGATTGTACGACTCAATAATGTATGTACATACGTATTAGGTCAATGTACATGTTCTATAATTGGTTTATAATGAAACGTAAATATCAAATTTAGAAATGTGTATTATTTATCACTAAATTGTATTCTTACTCTTCTTTGTGTATCTTTCTTTTCTTGCCAGTGAATTAACTTATTTAGTTTAGATTGATTTCAATAAATAGATATATTAAATGCTTATCAAATACTTTTTTCAGATATATATTTTTCTAAAAATAACAATAATTGTTATTAGATAAAATAAGAAAATCTGTTTTTGTTAAAATATTTCTTAAAACATCGTTTAAAAATACATTTTTTTTGATTTAATATTTAATTGAAAATGTTTCGTTTAGCTATAAACATGAATACAAATATTTATTGCAATTTGATAGTGGATATCACAACAATCATTTTAAATCATGTCAAGTACAAAAAAAAACACGCCTTTTGAACTGCTTAGTTTCGTTTCAAAATTTGCGGTTGGATTTAACCTTTATTTTATGTTTTGTGTGTGTATGACACAAGTTTTGTGGCATCTGCTACTTTGTGACCTAATTCCTATTCACAAACAATATTTTAAGCGAATTTTAGTGTTTCTATCTCCGGTCGTCTCAAATTTTATCAACAAAGTTTTTTTAAAAAATTGAGAAATCTAAATACATTTAAATACATTTTGAAGTTATTTTTTTTTTGTATGTATATAATTTCTATTTTAAGGAGAGTTTACTTTAATTACATGTTTATGTACTGCACTTATCTAGAGGCAAATCGAGACGGTATAAGGATTTCTATAGATACACAAAACCGATTTTTAAGTATCTATCAACTATTTTTTATGTAAGAAATGAATGTGTTATTCTTGTGAGCATTCTTTTGAATCATTGAGTGTCTATTCTCCAGTACTATTTTCAAAATGTGTGCCATCTGCGAGTAGATGTTAAAGTCTATAATATCTAACTGAAGACGATAAACTGATAAAACTAAACTGACAGTGAAGAACAGGCACGCAGATGTAAAAAGAAGACGGAACAACACATCAACAGAATCACAAATTGTAATTTTATAAAATGTGTACAGAATGTTGCTTTTTTTAAAAAATGGACAATATCACATTAGTTAACCTAATCAGTTAGTAAACCTTCAAAATCTGTAGAGACATGTAATCTAGCCTATCGTTTGGGGCATGTGGATATAAACTAAATAAAACTAGACAAATATTAAGGTCAGTACCGCCAGAGAGTGCCGCCTTCGTGGACATTTTGAAGCTTCGCTGTCTTTACTATAAGATATAATCATATCTAAATACTGCGAAAAAACTTCACCATTTCGTGAAAATCTCGATTAACGAAACCATCAATAAAATCAAACCTTGAGCACTTGTGTGTCATGTTCTGTGTGTGCGGGGAAGAGGGGTACATATTCCTCGATCACACAATGTCGACAAATATTACTACAAGTTTGTATAATTGTCTACAGAAATGTAAATGACATGAATCCAGTATTAAGAATGGACGACTGGAAATCATTCCAGGCGTTTGTGCCTCTGCTCAAAATACAATATCTATACACAATCTCTTTATGATTTTCTGCGCATATATTTTTTCTTATATACTTTTTACAATTCTCTGCTTTCATTTTATAATTACGACTGTTTTTTTTCAAAGTGGAGGAACTAGTCTTTGATTAAACGATTTAAATGCATAAACTAGTAGTACAAGTTGTCTTCCTTTCACTAAACTACTCCATCCCAATTCTTTTAACATTATATTTGAGCTATCGAGCTTACATTTATTTAGAATTAAAAGAGTGCCTTTTCTCTGCATCTGTTTAATATTTCAAGTATATGTGTATATGCATTTTTGCATGTGTATATACATGTGTGTGTATATATATATATATATATATATATATATATATATATATATATATATATATATATATATATATATTCTTATAAATACTAATGTAACACATGAAAATGTGTTAATCTTGTCGAAAAAATATAGAAGCATTTTACGTTTTAATGAACGCATTTGGTACAAAAATGTCTGTTTTGTAATTTTCACGGTCGTGAAAGTACTGTCCGCCCACTTTACCAACATGAACGTCTATTACGACCACACTTCCCCTAAACCGCACACACACACACGCACAGTGAGAACACGTTCGTCAGATGTGCTGATAACATGTGAGGTATTGTACATTGAAAAAAAAAATATGAAATTGTGTCGAAACATGTCTAATAAAATATGATGTTATTTCAATTTTCATTAATTCGTTCATTAAAGTAATCTCTCCGAAAATACAACACATGTACGATAAATCCATTGGAAGTGAGAAAAAAAAAATAATAATATCCGAATGACGAGATAACGTCCGCAAATATACAATTTATATTCGTTATAATTTAAACGTGAATAAATTCCGTGCTGCGTGGATTCGGCGAGAGAACGCGCTGTGTGTGTTCATCGCCTGTACAAGAAGACATTCTCGCTCGCTGCACACTTTCTACACAGTGTGTTCTCATTCGTTCATTGGTGTTCGGTGACCTTTTAAGAAAAATATGCCTTTTTAGAGTATCACGTCGAATTTAATTACTTGACGATATCGTCTTACAAATAACGTTTAACTTAACTAAGTGTAACATTTCAAATAAGTCTCGACGAAGTACTCTGCGTTTATACTTTAAATACATACAATTTTCGTCATTTATATTATATATATATATATATATATATATATATATATATATATATATATATATATGAGGTTGCATTGAAAGCTGCTGTTTTTTTAGCATTTATTTCAATAACAAAATGTGTGAATATATAAATCAAAGTATTTGCCCTCGGAAACTATGACTCTTTCCCACTTTTCTGGCAGAAGTTGAATTCCGCGACGAAAATGGTCTGCCTTTTGAGCCAATTCATTCAGCAACTCAATTATCGACTTCTCCGTAATCATGGAAATGTGTATCTTCCAAAGCATGTCGTATCGATCGGAACAGATGGTAATCGCTTGGAGCCAAGTCCGTAGAATACGCTGGGTGCGGGAGAACCTCCCATTCGAGCTCCATCAGCGTTTGTTTCACGGCTGTAGTAGTATAGGGCCGAGCGTTGTCATGAAGAAAAATCACTTTTCGGCGATTCGATGCAATTGATGGTCGTTTTGCATCAAATTATCATTCAAACATTCCAATTGTTGTCGGTGATTGTTTCCTTCTGTCTCAACAGCTCATAATACACGACACCCTGCATATCCCACCAAATAGACAGCATTGCTTTGTGACTGTGGATGTTTCGCTTTGATGTTGGCCAGGATCAACCCATGATTTCTTGCGTTTCGAGTTGTCGAAACAGATACATTTTTCATCGCCGATCACGATATCAAAAGAAACTTTTCTTTTTATGCCTTGCGAGCAAAGAAATCGAGACGTTCAAACAATTAGCAATGGCACTTTCGGTCAATTCATGTGGGAGCCATCTCCCTTCTTTCTGGATCTTTCCCATGGCTTGCACATCTATTGAACATCTTTTTAGCTACCGTCCCGCAACTACCACATACTTTTTATTCTTCATTTTTCTACTAAGTATTAATTAGCTTTGATGAAATTTCTTTTCCATTCCAGATTGACTTGTTAAATTATTTTAGAAGACAAGATAGTGTCCCAATCTATCTTTTTGTACTAACCTAATCTATCTTAAAATAGTTTTCAATTTAAATATTTTATTTCCCTTTCTATTGATTTTTATACTATTATTTCCGGTGTTTATTTCAAATCAAAGAGAGATTTTAAAGGTTTTTATATAATATATAAATATATTTTATAGTACCTCCGAAAAGGGGGTGCGGGCGTGGGGCTACAAACCCCATCTAGTAATACAACAAACCTTACGAAACCTCAAAATAAGTCTCAGACATTTAAACAAAGTTTAAAAAAGATCAATATTAGAAAGATTTTTGTGTGTATATTATATATATATATATATATATATATATATATATATATATATATATATATAATATGTGCGCATGTGTTTTTCACATACAAAACATAAAAAAACATATTTACATTAAAACGAATCCAAATACAATTAGTATAAACAATAACATAAAAACTGACGACAAAATTGCGAAATTCCGAGAAGAGATAAACGAGAACGTCACACAATGATTTCAGCTATTTATTTAAGAACGGTATTTAAATAATAAATTGTCGGTTATTATCAACAGTAACGTGAAAGTGATACATAATAACAAGTACATTATGAACAACGTGGACAATACGTATAGCGTGCATCCAAAGTAATTGGTCCGATTGTTTATTCAAACGTACTGCAACGATGGAAAATCCAGATACACCACACATAATTCGTTTAGATAGCCGTCCTCTTTTCAAACAGCTATAGTTCAAGTTCTTACCTATTTTATTTTAAAATACAACACGCGTTCTATTTTGTTATTTTTAACATTTATTTTTAGTATAACTAATCTTATATATATATATATATATATATATATATATATATATATATATATATATATATATATATATATATATATAAAACATAACTCTTTGAAGTGATACGATCATAAACGAAATAAAAATAGTTTCTCCACGTTTAACAATTGTGAATATTTTGCCAAGAATTTCGGACAGAGAAAAATAAATATATTTTTTTAAGTTGATATTTTAGTACAGTGTAAAAATATGTAATATTTATTGCACGATTTAAATATAGATAACTTAAAAATATAGTCATTAATAAGGTGATGTAGATTAATTTTCAAGAAAGTGCATTTTTTTTAAATATTAAAATTATTTCGGCTGAAAGTAAATCTGATATTCTTCGATTAAACAGTAATTTGTATAATACAGTTCTGACACTGCAGCCGAATTCACTTTCACAAATGTATTATTCGCTCGTCCAACAAATTACTTTGTTTTCTGATCAAAAATGGTCAGTAAAGCATTAGTGATCATTTTTAGAAGATTAGGATTTTTCTGTATCTTAGTCATCGAAATGGGTAGAAGCGTGAATCAATAATCATTTTTTTTAAACATTTTCGAACAGACAGGATTTTTTTGTGCTTTGTTGGGTGAAAAAAGAAGTAAGTTATTTGTGTGCTGTTTGTATATATTTAATGTTTTATGATTCATGTCTTGAGCGTTTGCTGTATACATATATATATATATATATATATATATATATATATATATATATATATATATATATATATATATATATAGATAGATAGAGACAGATAGATAGATATTCTAAAAAATCTTTCTTAATTTCATACATACAACCTGTGTTATGAAATAAAAAAAATATTTTGTATTCATTTGTATTATATTTTAGACTAAAGAGGGTTTTTTTGAGTTGTTTCTATTAATCTCGCTTCTTTAACATGTGCTGCATGTCTTATGAATTGTATGTATGTATTTCAGACTGAAGTTCTTAATTCCTGTCTCGCAGGGGCGAACTCAGTAAAGAGACAGAATTTCTTAAAAGTTTTTTTTATGTTTTTCTTGTATAAATTATAACGCTAATAGATTCACGGAAAGACCGCGAGTTTATTATACTCTAAGAATGCTAATAAAAAATGAGGCTCAATTTTTTCAATAGTTTAAAAAAATTTTCAAAAATGAAGTATATAAAAAATTTAAAATAATTTTGAACATTTTTAAACTACTAATTATTTAACAACAGTTTTTGTTTATGGGATTTGAATATCCCGACACTGTGCAATATCAACACTTTTAAATATCATACACAAAAAATTCTATTAAAGAATCAATGCTTCTTCATTTGTCTCACAGGACTGTTATGTCCAAAAATAAAGAAAAATATTTTAAAAATTTGACATTTTTTAAACGTATATTTAATTTTTTGTGTTTTCAAATGTTGTTATTTGCTATAACAAATGTTGTTGTCATGCTATAATAATTGCACCATTCCATTTTTATTAATTCAGTGAATAGAGGGTTAAATATTTACTGGGTATTTATAACAAATTGACTTATAATTAATTTATAATATATAGATAATAAAATGTATGTGCATTTTATAAATTCTTTTTTCATCAGAGATCGTAAGTTTGTAGACTGGATCTACCTTTGAATTATATTTGTTATATTTTGTATACTTCTACGAATTCTTTTCACAGACACAATAATATTCAAAAATTATTTAATACTACTTCCAGGTAATCTGGACATAAATAACTACTGACTGCACCGTTATACCATTTGCTCATCTAAATACATTTTACATTAACGAATATCCTAAACATATAATAAATTAAAATCAAATATCGATATTCTGTAAGAAAACTTAACCATTTCCTCGCAGGAAATTAAAAAGTAAAACATCCTTTAAGTGGTTAATGATGGATTATATTTTCATTGAAGTAAAAAAATATTCATTTAAGATAAAATGAAGTAAAAAAAAAATATTTTCACTATGCTTTTAAGAAGTAAGGAAAACATCCTGTACTTCTTTAATAATTAAGTGTTTGAGATCAAAACAATAATAATATTAATAACATACATAATACATTTTTAAAAAAACATTAATAATATTAATGATATGCATAAAACATTTTTCTTGTTCGGATAATTGAAATATAGAATTTTTCAAAGGGAAAAAAACAGTAATTACTAAATTACAGTTTTGTGAATTTTAATTACAGTTGATTCCGATTATATCTCGACAACGTTTGTTGCGGTAATTACGTAGTAACAGTTTTTATAATTTTTGAAAGATGTCAGCTTCAATGTTCTAGTTTTTTGGCACGCCTTCGTGTAATTTGATATTTTCAGACAACTTACACGTTTTACTTGGATACTATTTACAGTGAAACAAAAGTAAAATAATATTCCATATTCGGGGGATCAAATATTAATTCGATTCGCAAACTGTGTAATACATATAAAAAAGCATGCATATTAAATGCAATCAACAAATTATAGGAAATTTATATAATATTTCTAAATCTGTAATTATTAACATCTAATAAAGTAATACATTTTTTTGTACTTTGTACATATTTAAATAAAAAAATCATTATTTTATGTAAAAAATACACACACACACACACACACACACACACATATATATATATATATATATATATATATATATATATATATATATATATGAATGCATAAAGTGAAAGAATGAAAATGAAAGTTTACAGAATATAGTGGTGACTATAAATATATCTTTTGTTTTCATTTATATATATATATATATATATATATATATATATATATATATATATATATATATATATATATATATATATATATATAAAGAGAGAGAGAGAATTGGGAGTCATTTGTGTTAACAATTTTAGGAAAATTCATATAAAAATTGAACATTTAAGACACTGACCTCATTTTTTTATGATTAACTGATTGACTAATTTAGTACTTTACGGTTCTCTGCTTATTTGTACATTTACCACAAAATTCTGATTATAGACAAGATATTAATAATTTACGAGCACGCGCCCATCTTTGGACGTTTACAACACTTTTAATTCCTAACGACACCTGAAATATGGTTTCTTTTCATTTTGTTGCAGTTGGAACTAATTTCTATTATATGTAAAATTGACAATAATAGAAACAGACAATAAATTGGTTAGAAATAGGTATTTGTTTTAGTATTCGGCTGGAAGTATTTACGTTCTGTACATTTTTTTTTGTAAATCTATCTAGACTTAAGCCAATATCTTAAAAAAATGCCTAGTCATTTGTTAATATCTTAATAATAAACTGTTAATATCTTAACCTACCGTTTTTCAAAGTGCACTTTTCGAAATTCTAGAACTTATCGAGAACGCTTCAAGAGCTCAGCAAGACCAAAACTATTTTCATAATAAGGAAAATAAATTCATACATATGTATGTATGTATGCATATATATATATATATACACAGAGAGAGAGAGATAAAAATTTCCGAGATTCAATATAGAAACTTGATAGAAATCTTGAAAAACCAATAAACTGAATAAAAAAGCACAGATCTACTACTCTATCAAACAACTTATCAGGGGCTGTTATGTAGCCTTGAATTTTTTTTCACTTGATAAAAAATTATTTCAATGAGATGTGAGCCCCTAGCTTAGATTTTTATATCTATGCTCTACCATTAAGCTAGAGGACAGTTTACTCTAAAATTTTAAAACGGTCAACATTAACATGTAAAATAAACTATAGCTTTTTGGGGCTCTGTATTATTTTTAGGATTGTACAGTACTAGGAAAACAAAGACGTCTGAAAACCTTTCCTTTATTCTATAGCTTGTAAAACATTCCCAATTTCTTTCAGAGGGTATCCAGAAAAAAATATTTCATATTTTATATTCATTAAAATGAATTAGACAAATGCATAACATGAACGAATGAAAATGAAAGTTTATCATTTAAATATGCTTTAGAAAAGTCATCTAAATATGGTTTAGACAATCGTCAATTAAGATATTTTAATAAAGGAGATCTATATAGTATTTGAGATACTAATTTATTTATAAAAAGCCATTTGGCCTTTGTGCTAAACTATAATAATAAGCAATAAATTTTACGGTGTATTATTTAAATATCTATTTTTTTCAGACTCACCATTTTATGTTAATCAAGGTTCGTAGGGATATCAATTCACAAAAGGAACAACCATGGCCTTTGGGACATTATAAAGATAAGAAGTATCGACAACACTACATCTAATATATGTAAGTTTATTAAATTACATTTGAAATCAATTAACATTAATTAAGTAACATCATCAATCATACCATAATTTAAAACTATGCATTTAGATTATACGTAATTGGACATTAAAAAAAGATCAAAATTTAATTTAGCATGTTTACGTAAGTCTACGACATTTTTAACGAAATATCGTTAATTAAAAAATATACACTTTTTCTAATTAGTGAAAATATTATATTAGAAATGTATATTTTTATTGATACTTTTACTGAAGAGGTTAATTAAAATAGTTTTTTTTTCAAATATAAATTCATTTGGTTTATTTTATCGATTCTTTATTAAGAATCTGGGCCAATTGGTGAAAAATCAATAACGAGTGTGCAGTTGAAAATAATTAATAGGTGTAGAAATTTGTTCATTCATATTCTTTCTTGTGTGGCTTCTAATATGGCAAAATTATTTTTTTATCAGAATTAAAACAAACCAATAAAATATAAGAAGTTAATTACATCGATAACACCTTTTTATCCTTGAAATACGGCGTGTTATTTCCGTATAATCAGTTTTGTTTAGTGTTTTAAAACTATTCCGAGCCGATTAACAATAGCTTCTTTCGATAAAGAGATTTTGTAAGAAATATAAATTTACCTGATTTTATTAGCACTGTATTTACCTGAATATACCTTAACACTGTTTTCAGGTAACTTTTCTAAATTATATAAATACATTTTAAAGAATAGTTTCCAAGAATTTATTCCGAAATTAAAGTGTCATTTCATATAAATGCTTCTCTTTATCGAATAACAATTCAAATATATGAACGAGAAAGCCTCTACTGTATTAAAACAATTATTTTTTTATTTCCGCATTGTTTATCTCTCTTACGATTACATAATATTAAATAAATGGGACAACTGTATTTAAACGAAACCATCCAACGATCTGACTCTTATCGTATCAACGAATCGTGTAGTCTTAAAAATGTAATTAATTACTTGTTTGTTATTGGTTTGAAACAATTTTAAGATTTATATATTTGTACATTTATAAAAAAAAGTATGCGAGTTGAAAAAATATTTATAGTTCAAACTGATTCATTTGGCAAATAATGTTAAAAGAATGTATTCCTTCACATCTGTTCTTGTTTATTTTTTCACGTTTGTTTAGAATAGTAAATTCAGTTACAAGGTTTCAATCAAAAACAAAAATCATTTATCAATGAACTGTCATTACTGAATACAATTCTTGCACTTGAAAAATATAGTGTTGTTTCTCAAACTGCTTCTTTTCTAAGAATCGAATCTCGACCGAGTCGATGAAAAAGGTCATTGTCAAATAAATGTAAATACTACTTAATTGTATCTTGCACGCGGAACGAGATTGATATTATTGTTCGCTTATACAGAATTCTTATAATAGTATTTATATTTAGAAGGAGTTTTCAAGCCTTTGCAAGTTCAAAACGTGTCATTTCTAGTTTAAACGAAATAATTTGGCAAAGAGCGTCAACTGAATTTATTTATGGCTTGTTCAAAGTACCAAATGCATAGTTAAAAGAACCTTTAATACAAATTAAAATCATCTGTTTGTTAAATAAATGTGTACATAGACATTTCGTACACTTAGAAATGATTTTGGCCACCTGATTCTTTTCAAAGAATTGTATCTGGGTCGATTAGTAGAAAAAAGGTCAGTATCAGTTGAAAATAATAATAGACGATTCGCACGTGCGTTTATATAACTATTGATCTAGTTTTCTGCAAGTTTATATTTGTTCCATACAGTAGAAAATATTTAAAAATGCGTTCAATTTTTTTCCAATAATACTTTTAAAAGATCTGCCACTGAATAAAAATCGATTCAGGAGAGAACTTTGAATAAAAAAAGAGTTCAATTGAAATTAAAACTGTTTATAAACGAAACATCGACAGACTAAACTGTCGCATTTAAAAAAAAAAGTTTGTTTTGATCGATCGATTCTTTTCTGAGAACCGTATCTGGGTCGATTGGTAGAAAAAGGTCAATATCAGATTTGATTAGTCGAATACGACAACAATGTATTTGTTCCACTACGAATCAGTACGAAATCAATCAATTCATACCACACGGTAAATATTTTTTTACTTCTCTGATATTTACGTTTGAAAATCAATTTCTTTTAAGTAAAAAACTTTCCAATAGAAAATAGTATTTGATAGACTTTTAGTCATTTTTGAAGAAAGTGTAAATCTTTTATTTGTTCATAAAATGTGAATTAAGTCTTGTATTCAGCAGATCGTCAAGGGAATTATGTGTGTGTATTTTATGCTTGTTTTTTTTTAAAAAAAAACTGAATAAAACGATAGATTTGCGGAAAGAAACTTTCGCACCTGATGGTATGTTTGAATGCATGTGTGAATGTGTTAGTCGGATGAAATATTTAACGTTATACTCTTTATGTGTATAAATATACGCATATTTTCGTATTATAGTTCAGCGCTGATGTCGAAACATTGCCCATGAAACGTTTTAAAACTTAAACTAAAAGTAAATAGCTTTAATTGCCAAGAAAGTGCTGTTATATATAAATAAAACGACGAGCATTAGCCCTAAATATTAGAAGAGCAAACACACTTAGCACGAATCCGTACGGTAAATTTCGCAATACGTACATTATTATATCCATGTTAAGGAGGCAAGAACAACAACACTCTCACCGAAACTATCACCGAAATGTGACACACTTTTTTTCCTCGACAATTATCACTAAAACAAACAGCCGCGCTGCCGAATCGGACGAGAAACAGACACACATTTATTTATAGATAGCGCGAATGCAACAACGAATATTATTGCTTTTGATATAAAACTGAACACGTCGTCTCACATGTTTGAACTGTATTCCACAATTATATTTAGCACGGATACAACATAATTTCCCGTTCGTTTTACACGTAACGTTCTCGACGCGAGCTCGGCCGACGTGCTGCCGCTCGCCGCGCCAGTGAAAGACTGGCATCTGAAGAAAAGTTGAACATTCAATAAAACTAAACAAAAAGTAACGTTGAAGGCATAAAATACCGTTAGTTGGCTGTGTCGAAGTAGGCCAACATTACCACAAGCTAGTGAGTAGTGATTCACAACATTGCAGTCGTATACACACATGCTCACGTACATTTCAGAGTGTTCATAATATGTGTACATGCGGATACATGTGTGTGTACGCTCGCGCACACACACACGCGCGCGCCTACATATCGACACATGCACATATTAAACACACATGTGTGTCCCGTCCTCTGTACGTGAAAGCACGGCGTCGGTGTGTGTGTGCGCGCCGGAGTAGAGTCAAGAAATGTGTGAAAGTAGTCGCGCGTCAGCATATACGACTTTGACCGTGGTGGAAGTGGGATGCACGATATCGCGAACACGTCGCTTTCGCTCAAGGTCGTGTTTATGTTTTGTGGACGAGTCGTCGACAATGTGTGTGTATTTTTTTCAGTATTCTTTTCTCATTACGTTCAGATAAGAACGCAAACATACAATTATGTTCGTGTAGAATTTATGATAATATTTATAAATATTTGACAGTGCGTTTACCACGACAGGTTAATTTGAAATTTATAACAGTTAGGTAACGAATTTTGCGAGTGAAAACGTGCGATGCGTACCTCCTTACAGCATCTACTATCTCGAAAATATGTATCGGTTTTGTACAGGTCGGCGATATTATCGACGAAATGATTATTAAAAATTATAATAAGTTGAGAGTCGATGAAATAAAAACTGAAATGAGCCAAATGGGTCGTGTATTAATTTTTTTACGCTTGGCATCGCCATCGAAATGTGCATAAGCAACAATCGTTGGACATTTTTGATTTGAAATCTTTTCTGTAGTTTGTGGTATGAGAAAATGATTCATCTGTGAAAATGAGTCAATGGGATAAAAACAAACGCGTCAATGTATTATGTATCAGATTATTTTTGTACCTTAGCGCTCGAAGGATGATGGCATCGCTATCGAAATATGTATAAGCAACAATCGTAAATAATCAATAATTATTCATTGAACAGTTTTGACCAGAGAAATTCATATAGTTTATGAGATGAGAAAAGCATTCATATGTGAGAACGGGCCAATCAGATAAAAACTGGATAAGAAATAAATCCATATGCGATTCAAGAAACTTTTTTAGACAACTTGGATAAATTAAGAAAACGACACTTATGACTCTTCGCCTTTCTTTCCTAAATTTATATACCATTTTTAATTCTCAATTTATTGTTCTTTAATTTGAAATTTCATGTGAAACAAATCAATAAAGCTGTTCTCTAGGGAGTGTAGTGACTGTTTCTGAGTGTCGGGCACAGAGTCTACAACTCATTCTCTATTAGTTAGTTACATTTTTCTTAAAACAGATTTCTGGACGTTAGTCGCGGGTATGAAGTCATTTGCCACACACGTACACATTTTTTTATCAATCCTTGTAATAAGATTATTATTAGGTTGATAGGAAAATAATTGCGGTTTACGACCATCAAATTCATATACATTTTATGTTTCAAGTGGTCCAAAACTATTGGATTAACACCTGATTTTTCTGCCAGCTCTCGAATTGTTGTGCGTGGTTCTGATTCAACTAACGCCTTCAGTTGGTCGTTATGAACTGAAAGGATGCTCCCGACCTTCTTCATCTTCAAGACTCTCGTCCCCAGCACGAAAATGTTTGGAATCACCATTGCACCGTACGTTCCTTAACAGTACCCACACCAAAATCATCGTTTAGTTTACAAGCAGTTTTTGCTGCCTTATCGCCCGTTTTGAACTCGTACAAAAAAAATTGCTCCTATTTGCTTCTTTTCCGTTTTTAATTCAATAGCTCAATCAAAATACAGACCGAAAAATGCACTTTAAAATGATATTAACGTGAAGACGATGAAAGGACACTTTCATTGACAAAAATTAAGGTCAGAATTCAGAAAATAAAAACCGCAATTATTTTCCTAAAAACCTAATATTTAATTCAAAATCATAATCCTACTTCGATGTCAATGCCATTACAATCAAAGATTAGACACACATTTATTCATGATCCTGTAGATTCATTAGATTGTTTTTAGAAAAAAACTACCCGGCAGTCCCATCAGTCTCCAGAATAATCTTTGTAATCTAAAATTATGTTAGTGGCCAAATTATTACTGAATAACTAAAGTGAACTCAGTGAAATGCATTTTTATTATGTCTTATTCTTTTGACTGAACAAAGAACTGAAATTAAATCATACCTGCAATTTAACAAAATTGCATTTCAGACTCAAAAATACCAATTTATATTTATGTGTATCACAAAAACGATCATTTGTAAAATTAAAACATACTGATTTAATCCACAAATCAATTCCATTTAACGATCATATGAAACCCTCCATCAAAAACGAATACACTAATTAGAATTCTTCCAAAAAATCACATTAATTCCAAAATTTCTATATCATAAGAAACATTCAATAAAATATATTAGTAGCGAATAATTAATATAAAATTAAAGATCGTTCGTTTTAATCGAAAAAGTCTGTTTTGTTTAAAAACATACTGCATTGTTCTGAAAAAAAGTCCATTAAAGAGAATTTTGCTGATTACATTTTTTTTACTGATTTCATGCACGTTCATTTTTTTTTGCTTTTTTTATCGAGCAGAGGATTAAATTTTAAATAACGATGTCAAAGAATACATTAGTGAAATGATTCTTTCAAAAAGTAAAACTCACTCGAATTAACTGATGAATCAGTTTCATTCGACGAACGTTTATTTTACTGACAAATGCCTGTTCGATGGAATTACGTTAAATGAAAAGTAAACATGGTGACTAATTTACTGCTTTTGTGGTGTCGGAGTTTGTTTTATCAATTTTTTGATATATATATATATATATATATATATATATATATATATATATATATATATATATGTTTATTGTAATGTTAAAAAACAGATTATAGAAAAAAAGCACAAAAACGAATTTTATATTTAAATATTAGAGATATATTTAAATATTAGATTAAATATTATATTTAAATAGAAGATAATTTTAAATTTTTTTCTATTTGACACTCTGTCCCAACTTATGTTGGGAGATTATCATGCACAGAGTTTCTATTAAATGTTCCTTCACTTTTATTGCCATTTCAATAAACAATCAAAAGCAAAATTCCACTCTTTACTTATTTTAAACACTGCACTTATTTCGATCCTGACAAGCTTCAATTTTTGCAAAACCAAGAAATACTTCTCCTACCATAAAATCTACATTAACCCATTAATTACCTGGAAAAACCTAGACATCTATTATTTACTTCACTGCTGAAATTTTCCGGAACCGTCTTTTTATAAAAAGTCAAGTCTTATTCAATTTCCTATGTTTATAGTAATTGATTTATTATTTAAACTATGGAAAATACTCTACAGACAATAATAAAGCACATTAGTAAGATACATAATTAAATTGAATAAAATTATCCCAATTCATTGGGGAGCCTCAATACTTATGAGCGGTAGTATATATATATATATATATATATATATATATATATATATATATATATATATATATATATATATATTGTATATACATGTATGTGTGTGTGTGTGTGTGTGTAATTAAATTGATAGTAAGTTTATAAAAAGTGTGCACTTGATTATATGAAAAATCTGAGAAAGAACAACGTACGCTCGACTTTATCCCCATTTTTCGTCATTAACTTAACCGTGAACAATATCAAATGTCTTCGTCTTGGATACCTCGATCAATTGAAGTAATTACGTTGATACCATCGTCTTCATTTATACCTGTTCACATACCTACACATGCACACACGGTACAGTAAATCTATTTGTGCAGACACCTACCTCTGGTTTCATACAGATAGAAAGGGGTTTATTATCAATCGATCTGTTTGGCAGAAAACGTGCCACACGTTTCTATTCCTACACGAATGGGATGGGGGCTGCACCGATCGTGACGTCTTGAATGCGCGCGCATTTACGTACACGTGATTTGAATGTCACGTGATGAAAATATTAGACACTTTCGTTTTCGAACAAAAAAATTATTTATACTACAACGGGAAATGTAAATTCGCCAGAATTATAAACAAGGTTATATACATGGATATGACATATTTTTTTTATTCTCGTATATCGATTTATTCACATGTAAAAAAGATATACATTCTATGAGTTGTTGAATAAAAATATGCATGTATATTTTTCATTTATAAGGATTATACATTTTTTCCTTTTAGACTGGCACCAGTTTATAATTTTATTTTTTGTTAAGATGAATAAGATGTTAATTTGTATGATTTAGTAATAAAACTTATAAAATAAATAGACTTTTAAAGTAAATAAATTTTTACAAAATAAAATAAAAGTCAACGTGGAGAGAATTAAATTAAAACATTGCAAATACTATGATAAATCAGAGTTTGTAGCTAAATAACATTAATATTATCATATAATATTAATATTATTTTTTATAACTGTACTAAAACTAATAAGAAAATACATTTTCACAAAACAAATGACTGGAATTTCAGAAATAACCTCTCTTCTTTCATCCCAGAAATCATAAAGAAAATTCTAATCAAAATGTTAGATAAGTCATTATTATTTTTGATTGTTGCTTACGTGCATTTCGATGACCATTCCAATCATCTTCAAAGCGCCAACGTGCATAAAATGTGTCTGAGGTTTCCTCTAGAGATGATAGAATCACCACTGAAACGTGTCTAAGCAAAAATCAAAAATGTTCACTATTGATTTATTGAACATTTTTGATCAGAAAAAAAAATATAGTTTATAGAGTGAAAAACGAATTCATTTTTGAAAATAAATTTAGCCACAGTAGCAGAACTGTATTAGAGGATTAAAAAAATATTTACAAGTATATATTTAACACTTTAACCCTTCAGACACTCTACATTACTCTGTATATCTTTTAAAGTATGTTATTCTATTATTGTAGAAAAATATTTTAGATAATTCTCTAATTGACTCACATGTATCTACATACTTTATTGGTTTTATGCAATCAGTAGACTGTCATTTTCAAAAAGAAAAACTGTTTCATACTCAGAAAGAAAAACTGTTTCTAGTTTTGCTATTTAAATATTTGACAACCCTTTCAATATTTTCAAATCAGATGAATAAATATCTGTGGTACCAAATACACTCCATGTTTTCTTTAAACCGAGCTTTTGTTTATTTTGAACACTTGTATCTTTCAGTGTGAAAATAGCTATTATTTTGATAGAAAATATTTTTTTTTCACAAATCTTTTTATCAAAAGAGTTCAATAATCGATGATAGATCACTTTTAATTGTTCCTTATGCATATTTCAACAACAGTGCCATCATTCTTAGAACATTAAAGTTAAAAAAATCAATTTTTCAGTCGTTATTTAAATACTGATACAAAAATTCAAAAATAATGAGTATTCAATTCTTGAACATTTATGATATTTTTTTTAATTTTTCAAGGTGCATGAACAATTAAATTCTGAAAATGAGTGTAGAAACAGTATCAGAACTAATTGTAAAAGAATCAAGTATTAAAATATGAATAAGAAGTTAGATCTCCGTTTTTAAATTTCAAATATCCGAATAAATAAAATATATAAATATATTGTCGGACAAGCTGAATAAAAAAGTCGGTTTATTTTTGATTGTACTATAAATAAATATAAAATACGCGTCAATGTCAAAATATATAAAACATTTATATAATATATATATACTCGATACAATTATTTATGCAATATTATTTTGTTTAAGAAAATTCTCTCTTGATTGCTCTTTTGAGCTGGAATACTTTGAAGTGCTTCGGTGTACCTGTTTTTATCGGATATTACATTTTATTTATGAATATTTTTGATAAACGAAAAATTTTAATAAACACAATTTATCACAAATGATGAAAAATAAGATATGTGTGTAAAAATGAATGAACACATTTTTATTATATTTTGAAAATATATATAATAAAAATAGACATGTTATAAAAGAGAATTTAATTAAAAAAATGTATATTTCAGACACAAATATCGGAAACAGAATTTATTTTGTTTTATCTTTTTATTACTTTAACAACTTAATTGGTTGTTCACTTTAAAATTTAGTAGAGAAAAAATTAAACTGTGTTTATAGCATTCATAAATTAATTTTTCATTCATTCCATAAACTATAAAAAAAAATCTAAGTAAAACTATTTTGTAATTGATTATTAATAATTTTTGATTGTTGTTTGTGCAAATTTCAATCGTTATGGCATCGTTCTTAGAGAGTTAAATTATACAAAAATCTACTTTTTTAAAAACTTAATCTTATATATTAATTTAGGGCACTATATAGATATTTTATAAAAACTTTTTGTGAGACAAAAAATAGAACAAATTAGTAAAATAAAACGAATTATTCAGGAAAAATCAAATTTGTAAATAGTTTAAAATATTAAACATTGATGACATATTGTGTTGTTAGTGATAATACATCAATAATGTGTGATAATTGAATACAATATGGTTATTAAGGTCTCAGAAAAACCAAGAAATATCGAAGGATGATCTAAGTTTGGGATTACCGATAAACAGGTCATTGTACTTAGGGTTGAAAAATATCGTTTGCATTCTGATGGAGTGTATTCGATATAATACTTTCAACATTCAGTATAATGAACTCATCTTTTATTTTTTTTAAAAAAAAAAACAAACGAAACGAAATGTAGTTGGTAATAGTGATTTGAGTTACACAATGTATATTAATTCTTGACAACGAAAACATCTACAATGAATTCTCTCAAACAAAACCATTTATGTGACAACTAAAAAATGTTATAATCGCTTGATGATCAATCGTAAAATAATCATTCTGTTATATAAAAAAATGTATTGATATCATACACGTAAGAACTTCAATTATGAATAATTTGAAAGTACGGTCGCCATTCTACCAAGTAAATTATAAATCCATTTTCTGTTCCGATGAGAAACATAGTACAGGGGTGGGGAACTTTTTCATGTTGGAAGTCCGGATTTATTTAGCTGTAATCAAATAAGGCGGCCGCATTCAAGAAACTTCAATTAGATACACTTAAAAATGTACATTATTTTGTAAAAATCTAACTACTATGTACTTAATGTCTTCAAAAAATTACAACTATTTGTTAATTTTAACGTCAACTAATCTTTTAATGACTTTGTTGTATATGCTTTGTGTTGGAAAGCATTTGAATATTTGGATGCAGCATAGAGGTTTGAATATTTGGATGTAGCATAGAATCTTTCTTAGCATCAAACAATGACTTTAAAATGTCATCTACTGAGAGCTTAATCAATTCCAGCTGCAGTTCTTTAGATGCCTTGGTGACAAGATCTCGATTTAAGAAGATCACAGGTTCCCCACCTCTGGCATAGTAAATCAACAATAACAATTATAAAAAAAATTAGTCCCTGAATATATATATATATATATATTCATGTTTTTTAAAAATAAATATAATTCCAAATGGTCAACAGTTTGATGTGCAAATTACTATATTTACATTTTCTATTATTTAATGACTTTTTAAACTTATGAAACTTAAAACTGGAATGAAAATGTGAATTAAAATAGAAAAAAATGAAATTTTCGTGCACACTTTTCTGTATTATTATATCAAGACTTATTAATGATATGCACTAAAGTTAACAGCGAATACCGAGCATCTGAGGTACTGAATCAGCATATTTGCTTCATTAATATGTACTACTTCTTTGTGATACTTAATTTGTAATTTAGTTAGCAGATCGTTTACTTTTTTAAGGTTATATTATTGTGTAATAATTACTTTATGCTCGAGTGTGCATAGTAATTCTATATATAGAACCGATTTCCAAAACTATTTTGTTATGACCCTAAAATAGTCACCGACAAACCACAACTTGCTTCTATAATTAATGCAGACCTGTCTAAAATAAACTATGAATATTCGATTTGACGATCCGTCGACACTTGTAAACGTTTGATTTTTTATAAAAAGTAATAAAACATTTTTAATTTCAAGCATTAAAATAAGCACCGTAATAGATGATATTAACTTAATATTACAAAAAGGTCTGCGAAAGAACTCCAGGTCAAATACGAATACTCTTTCGAACGCCGCAAAAACTTGAATTCATAAAACCTGTAGGTACAATAGTACGAAAATAAATCACTGCAGTGCAAATATATAGTCACCAAACGTGAGGTTAATAACATAGCAGTAAACGATTAAGTGAAATTAAGTGCTCGGAGCGACAGTTAATGTGATAAAAAGTTAATGTTGGAAAAAAAAATTACTAATAACTGGTATAGTTATAATATTATGATATTGTAAATTTAAATAGTTAATGACTGTGATCGAAAGTATTTAATAAATAATTTTTAACAGATGTTGAGTTTTTTGTAAGAACGTTACAGGCGTGTGGAGTAGTAATTAAATCGTTTCTAATAAATGCGGTAATTTGCGACGTGTTTCGTCGAATTTTTGTATAATTTTAACGGTTTTTTTTATTTTATATTCACATCATTACTATATACCACAAGCATATATATATATATATATATATATATATATATATATATATATATATATCTTGATAAAATATTACAACTAATGAAAGAAAAATTGAATGAATTCACAGATGAAAGAAAGTTTATTATTATTATTAAAACGCAAGTCAAATATTTAATATTATTTTAAAGATATATTATTAACAAACTGTATAAAAGATATTTTATACATTTCCAAGCTTCATATGTTTGTAGATTTTATAATACAAAATTCTGTTTAAAGAAATGTTAGAAAAATATTAAGTTAATAATAAATGTATTCGACGAAATCAATTTTTCTCGACCTTGGAACTCTGAAGACACTTTAAGAGCATCGCCATTGAAATTCGCTCAAACAATAATCAAAAATGATCAATAATGATTTATTAATGTGAAAAAGACAAATAAATAAAGCATAAATTTCAATAATCGTTGAATCAAGATATATATATATATATATATATATATATATATATATATATATATATATATATATATACGAGTATATATCACACAATCAACACACAGACAAAGTTGCGATTCACGGTGAGTGCATCCATTAATTTCATCTCTAAAAATTCTTAGCGAACCAGAACGTTTATGACATAATAATCGATACATGTAATAAAACAAGATGAAGTTTCTGTAGCTGGATAAATCTAACAGACAGATTTATAAAAGTATTTGATTCCTATTCTTCATCGTGCAATTTATCAACAGCACGAATCGACACCAAACAACATTAATTTTCTTTCGCTAAGTTGAAAAGTAAAATTTTTTGATTGACTGCAAGTAAATATTTATCATTAACTTTGAACACACGAAGAAATATATAAATGTAATTAATTAATAGGGGGACGTGTTAACAATAATAACAGTACCGAAAATATATAGAATTCTTTTTCAGTTCGTCATACTTTTTTTATTTGCTGGTTCTTTTCTTAATGTACTGATGAAATGATAGATTTATTTTATGATCTTAAGATGCAACCGGAACTTTACTGATTCGGTTTAAATTTGTATGCATTATTTCTTTTTGTAGAGAAATACTTTTTTAAAAAATATTTACTGTACATTTCTACTTGATAAAAAAATTGTGCTATTAGCACATACATATTCTTATCTTAAATCTTCTCAATATTTAAATTAGTTTCAATTATAGAGTCCACATTTTCTTATATTGCTCCGCTTTTATATTTATTTCATTGTAATTAGTTGTTTGGATATGCAAGGAAAATGTTAATACATCAATTTTACTGCAACTTAGATATGAAGTTTATAATAAAGAAAAGTATATATATATATATATATATATATATATATATATATATATATATATATATATGCATGCATTGTGTGTATAAAACACATCGATCTTTTAAAAGTCGCACGAACTTCTCTAAAGAAATATTTTGCGGTTGGCGCAACAAAGGCGAATAGCTAAGTAAGTGAACGATCGTGTCAAATATTTAATTTAAAAAGTTTTCGTATCTCAGTGAAACGGGAACACAGGCAAACGGACGCCACGCCAGGTTATAATGTTTGGTGGTGTTCGCCAGTGGTAGCGCAGAAATGTTTTCCGAGGAAAATCTATATTTGGACATGTGCAATAAATACGCCTACATTATACACATCTTTATGCTTTTTATATGAGTTTAAATATGCTTTCTTTGATTTAAAACAAAAAAAAAATAAGTACTAGTACTAAAGTTTAAATTCCAAGAAGTGAGTTTTAAAATTGTGTATTTATAACAATAGAATGATTTTATATGAATGTGGATTGTGGAAAATGAGATTTTAGTATTGTAAAAAATATTTCATTTTTATATTGTAATTTTATTATGTGTTATAATCGAACGTTTTGATATTTTTTTATTTTTCATATAAGTATAATTTTATTAAACCTTTGTTTAATTTTATATTGTATTAATTCTTTACTAGATGAAAATCTTTTTCGCCTTAATGGAAATTAAACAAATTGATATTTGAGAACTTAATTCTTCTGGCATTAAGAATTGACTACTACCTAATATGAACTTCAATTTTCACCGTTAGGTCAGTACAAGATTAGTCAAGTACAGTTAGTATGATCAGTTTCTGAATTTACACTATCTTCAAGTAGCCATTCATAAACCCTGTTGAAATATTAAATTATCAAAATATGCCACAAGTGTCTAAATCGATGTTGTCGTTTTTTTAATGATTTTTAAATGGTCCTTTTGATTTCTGAACTATATAACAGGCAAAATATTTTTTTTTAAAAAAATTTAAGCTTTAATATTATATAATTCTGCATTTCCATAATAATTTTCTACAATTTGAATTCTGAATAATTTAGACAGTATGTCTGAACCCACTAGGAAATACTGTTACATATCCAGGTCGCAAACCAACCTTTTTACTGTATATGCATTTCCATTAGGCCTGTTTTTCGATCTGTAACCTTTAGAGAAATAACTTATTAAATCTAAGGCCTTTATGATTTCATTTCATCATAAAATATATCTTAACTTTGAATTTCTGAGATTGTTTGTAGCCAGGTCCTAAAATGGTCTTTTAACTCTGCATACGCCTTTCTGTTAGGTCTGCGTTTTGAGCCAAAGAAATCGCTGGTGAAATCTAAGATTTTTACGACAGCTTTCTATCATAAAGAAAAAGTTCGGTAGTTTTAAATTTTGGAGGTTATGAAGTTTTTTCCTTTTTGAAATATCTATCCAAACGTAAATCTATACAATAAGTTATCATGGTATTGATTTTCTATTTCATTTATAATTCCTAAAATATATCGGCGTTAATGACCTTAACTGTCGAAGCACCCTAAAACGCCAATAATCAATCAAACCAAAATATAACACTTTCTAAAATCAGAGATGCAATCATTATCACATTACTTTAATATAAAATAATAATAAAACTTCTATCTTAAGCTTTAATTTTCGCCAGTTAATGAATTTATCAATAAATTCGCAAAAGATTTAAGAAAAAATTCCTAATAATATTATATCATGAAAACGTAACAATCAAAGAATACAAAATCTATATTAAAAAAGAATAAATCACTGTACCGCCACTGAAATTTCTCCACTACACTACCACCTATTCAGTTACTGTTGTGATGCTGCTGAACTCGACAAAACTCGATGCCGCTTTATTAAACTTTATTGTTATAATTTGTGTGAAACGTGTTTAATTTTCGTCTTTGATGTAAACAGCTTTTGTAATGTTGGTAAACTTGACGTAGGGGGGAAATAAATATCAGCGCTGAATTTGTATAAAGTTCATATTATTATTGTATACCCATATATTATTATTATGATATATATATATATATATATATATATATATATATATATAAATTAACTCCTTGTTTCCATATCTCAATATTAAACAGAAATTTAATAATAATTTATTCTAAAATTCAAGGATCGACATTATATTTCTAAGTTATATATATAGTTAAAGCTTTAACAAAATCTATAAAGTTATCCAAATTATAAAATAGAAAAATACTGGAAATCATTGAAATTAAAATCGGTTTTGTAATTTAGCATTTTATTTTCCTAATCAGGAATTATCTAAAATTTTAAAAAGTTTATAGAAAATAGTATTCAGGGACGTATCTGCAAATTTTCGAACTGTAAATGTCAAAAAGAAACTTTCGCATTCACTTATTTACGAAGCTAACAAAAAGTAAATTTCATTCATCATTCGTTTCTGCATGCAAGAATTTACGAACAAGTATTGAACTGTTAAAAGAAACAATTGGAATATTTCTTTTGTTGTGGTAGGTTCTAGTAAAACATTTTACTTTTTTAATCCTCTTTAAACTTTCTAACGTATTATATAGATCCTGAATACATTACCTAATCATGCTTAATAGTATTTTCTTCACTGGAAGTGTTTAAAATTATATTGTTTTTAAATCAACCGTGTAGTTATTTGACCGCGTTATAGCTATAAATCTTAACAGTCTAAGCACCATGTCATCCATATGTGTTCAGTACTGAAACAGTGCTATAAACTATAGCATCCAGATGTACTTGACAGTTAATGTAGTGTGGTTCGTAGAAGCATTATTGTGAATGCATTGTGGTGCAGATTAATACATAATAGGAATTGGATTGATAATTGAACAATATTAGCAATTAACAGCCAAAATCAATTCCATGTGCAATAAAAAAAATAACAATTATGTTCGTGAAATAAACAATCAAGATCTAGAAACCAAAAAAGTAATGTTATACTAATTAAACCCTTTTAAATAATAAAAAAATAATTTCAAACATAATTTACAAGAACGTACAGACATTTCTTGAATGAAACTTCTTTTTTTCGAATAAGCTTTTTCTCTGTCTCATACTAAGATGATGTTTTATCACTGCGAAAAATTCATTTCCATCTGAAATTTTTCACTCACATCACAAAACAAATTCTGATCAAACATGTTAAATAACTGATTATTAATTATTTCTGATTTTTCCTTACGAATATTTCTATGACGATGGTATCACTTTCAGAGCGTTAATGTGTAGAAAACTTTTTTTCACTATTTTATTGCTTCGTAAAAGATTTGCAAATTAGCGTTCATCTGATCGCCATCGAAATGCACATAAGCAGCAATAAAAATGATAAATAATAATTTATTGAACAAGTTTGATCGGAAAAACTTGTAGATTGTGGGATGAAAAAAACAAATCATTTGTAAAACAGAATTTAACTAGTGTCGGAACTGTATTGAGGAAAGGGAAATATGTTAAAATAAAACATTCTTTCTCGCATAAAGCAATTTCCTTATAAACATGAACATATAAAATATATTGATATGTAATAATTATAATAATACGTAACAGTACCATTTTAAAATAAATAATTTTCATATTCAACTATATTATAAAGATTTATTCAAATGTATAAAAAATTTTTTAAAAAAATCACACAAAACAACATTCGATTCACATCGGATCTTTTCAATGTAAAATATGCGTATCATTGGCTGATAATTTCTTAACATTTCCTATCGGTTTCTATAAAACTGGAGAGAATATATGTTTTTCCATTTAAAATTCTTCCCCTACTCTGCATTATTCTAAACTAATTAATTATAAAAGCAAAAGAATTACAACAGAATCTGTACTTGACAATTATTGTAATTTTATTTTAATATATTGGTATAAAAAGCTATTTCCATCTTTATTCTGTCGGAACACTTGTTTATATTTAAACTGTTTTAAAATGCAATTAAAATTGAATGTAATTACATTTTTATTATGGAGATAAAGATGGCTCACATCACAAAACCAGTTTCGAGCTGATGACATATTAGTTCACAGCTTGAGATATCTGTTACTCTTTTGGTTATAAGTGTATATAATTATGTAATTTTTATAATTTAATAATTACATAATTATAAAGAATTGTATCATCAGATGAACATAAATTATATAAATATTAAGGTCAAGTGCTTAAATTGATTATAGATTTTAATTGATCAAATTAGTGAAATTTTCAAAAAATTACTGATGAATGAAATGTTTATAAATTTCTTCCAAATGAGTTCTTTTTTCAGTCCACAAGCCAACAATTTTTTTCTGGTCAAATTGTTTAAAAAGCATTACTTTTTTGATTGACACCCGTATGCATTTCGATAATTTTGATTGTTACCTGTACGCATTTCGATAACAATTCAATCGTCTTCAGAGTGCTCGAGTACAAAAAGTTTTTCTGTACCTTATCCCTTTAAAGATCATTTACCTTTTAGATTTTTTTACCTTATCTCTAAAGTACTTCAAAGATAGTAATGCCATCAGTAAAACAAATGTGGTTCAGTCTTTTAATTTTATTATTATTTTAATGATTTCCCCAATCCAAGAATTTGATCTCTAATGACAATTGAACAATTTTGATCAGAATTTATATAATGGTTATGGGAGGAAAATGAATTCATTTACGAAATTGAATTTAACCACAGTGTCCGAGTTGTATTGTGGCAAAAAAATATTATTTTAAAAATTGATATTTAAATTTAAACAGAGAAATCAACTGGAACGAATTTAAAAAATTATTTTTTTAAAGTTGCGAGTGCACAAAAGATGCTAAATTATTTAAACGAACTTTTTAAAAAAAAAATAAACACTGAAATCCACTTGAAAATATTAAACTAGAAACGGAATGCAAATACCGTACAAATGTATACAATTTGATGTTCTAAGCTTTCAAGCTTATTTTATTTGTAGAGCAGTGTTTCGAACAAAAAAAAAATGCTGAAAAGATAAAATGAAACATTGTCAAAGGTGTCGAGCATGCCGCTCTATATTCACGAAGAATACACGCACGTTTTACTCACACAAAGACGTACCAAAAACGACACACTGTAATATCATTCATAAACAGAGACATGACCTACTTTAACGTTGGAGCAACGATAATCTGTTCTCGTCGTTCGGTGCTTTTCGCCGGTTGACATTGATTTATTTTCATTATACACAAAATGGACGCGAACGTTCTCTATCTAAATACTAGATTAAATTATTTGTATATGACTGAGTCAGTCGCGAAGTTCGCTTCTACACACATTGGAAAGTTTAAAACAGTTTCGTCAACGAAGTTTTCTTTTGTTCTTTTCTTATCTCATTGTTTCCGTTCTACTGATATTAATTTTTCCGTACCACTTGCATACATGTATGTTTCGTTTTATTTTTTCACATCTTACTGATTCTACTTAATCCATGCATGTGTACATGCAAAGAGTACGATATACCTATAAAGACCATATAATATTTTACTCAAATAATGTAAAAAAATTTAACCGGTAAAGTTTTTAAAAATAATTTGTTTTTATTGTAAACATCGACAGTGTTTAATAAACAGAAAAAAGTACGAAAAGATTTTATAAATAAAAAAATATAATACATTTATATAAAAAGTTAATAAGGTTTGAAACCAGTCTTTAGCTTTTAGTCTAATACATGGGTTTATCAGACCTAATAGAAAATTTCAGATATAACATATTTATTTACCAAAATAGTTTCTTTATAGTTCACAATTTTCTTGTCTTCAGAAAAGATTTTATTAGGTTGTAAACATAGTCATTGTAACTATTTATAATAAAATTTAACCTTGAAAATAAAAATTCAAAAATAGAATTGTTAATAAATATGTGTGATTTGTTTTACAGCCTTTTCTTGTTTAACTTATCTTTTTCGAACTTATATTTGTAAAAGAAAATTTGGTTCTGGATATGAACTCATTTATATTGATAGTTTAAACAATAAAATCATTTTATAGCGGTACAAATCACATAGATTCACTTTGGGAGAGGTTTAGAGTCATTCTAAGATGATATTACCTATTTAATCAATTTATTAAATTAGTATGACAGTTAAGCCATTATTTTTTCAAGAAAATTATTTTTTAAATTAATTACAATTTTTTGTAATATATTTATTAAAATTTGATAAATGATTATTTACTTAAATTAAAATATAAATGTGAAAATAACAATACTGACTGTAGAATTGATTTAGAATCTGTTATATATATTTGTTGATTTTTCTCTGAAAAGACAGTTAAAAGGAATGCTGATGTCTACCATGGGGCATTAAACATTAAGGAAATTTATAAATTGAGTTTTTAACGTATATACTACTTCTAATATAATTATTTATTATAACTAAATATATCGCTCAACTAATTATACCTAATAATTAATTATCAACAAATTTACAATTCAACACAGTTGACTAATCATACGGTTCATCATTTTAATAATCGAAATCCAATCTTGAGAGGTTATAATTTATCTTCTTCTCGAGTGCATGCCCACCATAAAATTATAATCGCTGTCTGTACAAAAATATCGAAATGAATTAATTATAATGCAATTATATCGCGGAATAGACATTGGAAAATCCCTGAATAGCCGGTTTCATTTTTAAATTTAACACCTTATTTAATATTGAAGGTGATCTGGTCTGTTTACATGTTTTTTTCGTATTATTTACACAACTGTCTTAATTACTAAGTCAATATTTGATGTCTTCCCCTTTGGTTATATAATATATTTGTTTTATTTTAAATAAATAGAGGAATACACTTAAATATAGAATTAAATTCATACCTTAATTCGATTGAAATATGATACTGCAAAGTTTGATACTTTTCAAACAAATATAACTAACAGAACATTTAGAAATTGTTTCCGACATTCTTTATGTTTTAATAGCTGAACACGAACAAAAAGCACGTCCAAGATCAAGCGTCGCAATGTCTGTTACAACAGCGTTTACTATTTTTACGATTCTTACTCATCGAAAAACACAATATTTACATTTCCATATATCAAACGATGCATTCTAATAATACTTTTATGTGTATGACGAGTACTCTTACAAATTTATGTACGTTTACACATACGAATATATATATATATATATATATATATATATATATATATATATATATATATATATATATATATATATATATATATATTTGTGTAGAAATATACAGTACGGAGAAAAATATATTTCTCCTATAATACGGCAAATAGACACGTCTAAATTCATCAGTATTCAGTTGAGCAACAAACTTTTTCTTATTATGTGTCCAATATATCGTTACTACCACACAAATATGAGAATGGTATTAAACGAAGATAGATATAAATAACATCTTAGCTTAAAAGAAATATTAGATTCAATGAAATATAGTCTTTTTCGTGATAAATAAGTAATACAGTGCAGTTATATAGTGGATGTGATATGTGTGTGTATGTGTGTGTATATATATATATATATATATATATACATACACGCAAATATCCTTGGAAGAAGAGTTCAAATCACTGGACTGGGAAGATTATTATAAGAATAAAATTTAAAAATGTTTATCTTTTACCAGTAAACAATCAAAACTTTACTATGAAGTTGACTTTTTTGACACATCCTCTTTCTTTCTCTCCTCCTCGTCTATATATATATATATATATATATACACACACATACATACATTAATTTTACACTTGGAACAATTCCAGAATACTTATATGTAAACTAATGTTAGTAGGAAAATTGCCGTTAAGAAGGTCAAGAGTCAGATTTAAATTTATGATTTTCTGTATGTAAAATGTATATTGATTATATATATATATATATATATATATATATATATATATATATATATATATATATAACCCTCGTATACGATAGCATTCTTACAACACGGTTTCGCTCTAACACGGTTCGAGAATTGGGGAAATTTAGTGGAAATGTGATCTGAGATAAACCTAATTAATTCAGAGGATGATAGCACAGATGGAAACACAGAAGTTCAAAATTTTACCCTAAAAAGCATACATGAAAGCATAAACTTGGCCGGACAACTGAAATTATATTTTGTAAATGCAGATCCTTCCACTGAAAGAAGCTCAAAATTTAAGAGAGAACTTTACAAATGCCTTCACCTTCATACAATGAAATTGATTGAGATCTCTTAGGTAAAAGCAAACGACAGAAAATAACAGACTTTTTGGGAAAAGTAGAGCATAGAAATCAAGATGCTGCAGATGAAAGCTCAGAAGATCCGGATATTTTTAGCAGTGATGAAGAAGAAAACATTACGCAACATTAATATGTAATACTTTTGATCAATTATTGATTGTTTTAATAAATATATTTCTCTTAGTCATAAAAAGAAAACAGTATAGTACTGTTTATTTTTGGAACCGAACACTGTTTTTGTACTAGTTCTTTGTTTCGTATAACACCAATTCGCATAACACAGCATTTTTTAAGAATCTATCGACCGTGTTATACGGAGGTCACCTGTATATATATATATATATATATATATATATATATATATATATAATACGTTTCTATGAATTCTCATTATACTATTATTATATTATATTCTCATTATATTATAATGAACTGTACACACAACAGTCTTAAATACTGAAAAAATGACATATGTTATTCCTAAAAAAAATGACAATCATCTTAAACGATTAAAAAAAATGTATACACCTAACGCTAAACACCCGTTGTACAAAACAACAACCCTTCCGAAAAGGTACACCAGACAAATGAGAGAACATTTACAGCCGGCGCGCTAAAACGTACTAAAATCTAAATCAGTTCGTTGTCATCGTCGTCGTCACAAAGAACAGTGAACAGACGCCGCAAATGTACTAATTCTGTCCTTGTTCATCCGACGGATTCGTAATACTACAGAACTGTTTTCGTGTACCGCAAACATCGTAGTCGTGAAATCGTATCTTGTCTACGAGCGCCTTCTGCGAATTAGATATGTCAACAAACAGGCGTTTATTACACTTCAGATCATACGAAACAATTAAAATACAATGGTTAATATATTCGGCCTTAGAATTATAGCGAATTGAGCCGTTTTCGTCCGCACGTGATCGATTTTCATACCGCTATGATCGTTTGTATCCACAAGTGTTTATTGGTAAAATTGTAGACATTTTTAATACTTTTTTTTGAAATAATTTTAATATAGATTAGTTTTATTTTCGCATTTCTCAACTATTGTCTAATTAACGATTGAATATTTACAATCTAAGAGTTAATCTAACATTAAATATTTTTCATTAGTACCTCGATTTCATTTCATTAAATAAATAACACAACTATGAACTACCGAATCCAACACAATTCCGGTGTGTTTTCATACACATTAAAAAAAAACTCAATTTATCCAACAGTGAGAATATTTAAAACTAGCTGTAGAAAATAATAATAAAATATTCTCTCAAACGATTACCAACAGGAAGAATGACCACAATATTTTAAAAATTAAACGTGTTATATTTTTTATTTATTTTTGTAATTATCATTTTCTAATATTAAATTTATTAGCGGACGAGTGGGTTTAGTATCTCCGATTTTTTATTTACTCTATTATATATATATATATATATACAGTGGAATTCGCTTATTATGACCAATTTGGGACTTGCAATTTTTGATAACAATAACCGGCTGATAACATTAAACAGAAGATAAAAAATTTTCATTACTAAATTTAATTTATTACAAACAATTATGACATTTGTACAATTTATATTTATTGCAAAGTGTACGCTTAATACAACATAACATATTTATATATGTTACATTTCTTATAAACAACTGTTTTTGAAAGCAACATAAAAATTATTTAAAAAAAGTATCAAGTGTTGTCTGTCGTTTATTTGCATTTATTGGCAATGTCCATTTAGTACGAATTTGCTAGGAATTCTTATCATTTGTCCCCAAGTATAATGATCAGAATTGATAACAATAGCCGAAGTTTGATTGAACTGGCGGATTATTTTTAATTAATTTTATATAGTGTTTTGGCACTGACTTATTATGATAACAATAATCGATTGAACATTATCCGTGATTATAATAACCGAATTTCACTGTATGTATGTATATATATATATATATATATATATATATATATATATATACATATATATATATAAAATACAATTTTAGTAACGTATAATACATTTTCTTAGTAACTATACAAAGTCATCTATTATGATTTGGGCGGTTTCACTGTTGTACAGTCTTTCGGTTATCAAAAATTAGTTTTACTCTAAACTGAAATATTTTCTTATTGAAATAAACATCAAAATAAATTAAGATTAAAACTTCAATTATATATATATATATATATTAGATATTTACATTTTCATTATGGTCAAAGTGAACAGGTAGTTAACATTGTGAGAATTGTTAAAGTTATAATTGCTAGTTTTAAAGTATATGATCCCGTTAATATATTGTTCTGTGCGTCTTCGTCTCACTGAGTCACTTGTGTACACTTCGTCTCACTGTGTCACATCTTTTATAAATATTACCTGTTTTTGGTATATCTTGTTTATGTATTAAAATTTCATTCGAAAAGAATTTGAAAAGGAATTATTTTAAGTACATTAGCAAGCTATCTAAATATGACTTAGGAGCTGAAAATAGTTTGTAACTATTATACAATAAGTAATTTCACCGATTCTAACACAAAGGACGGGACCATGAATAGTAACAAAATGCACTAACTGATCTTTATCAGTTAGTGTATTTTGTTACTATTCATGGTCCCGTCCTTTGTCTATGTCCCGTTCATTGTATATTTCAAATTTTGATTGATAGAGAGAAATTTAAAGACCTGTGTCTAACAAATGTTATCAAAGTCCTCGGAGTATTGTATCTAAATAAACTTTTAATCAAAATACAGTTCTGTCATTGAAGCTAAACTCATTTTCACACATTAACTTGTTTTAACCTCTCAAACCATAGAAAAATTACTAGTCAAAAATGTTCACTAAATCATTATTTGTATCTACAAATGATCAATAACGATTCAGTGAACATTTTTAAACAAAAAAAAAATGATGTGATTTATGGAGTGAAAAAATAATTCACTTGTGAAAACACTTAATTGCCTCATTTGTAAAATTAACTTTTTTATTAACTCGTTCAATAAAGGGGTTGCCCTTGTTAATTGCTCTATTATTGTCGGTCCCTTCACTTGTCTAGTAATCAGTTTGTCTCGTTATCTAGTAGTAATTGTTTTAAAAAATTATTATAATTAGTTTCGGCTCCTGATCCATCTTAAGGTAACCTGTTGACATACGAAAATTCATTCAAACATACATACTTTTTTACTTAATTGATTTCTGTTCTTTTATTACAGTTAACAAACGAATTTAAATTCGACTTAATTTGATTGTGATTCATGTTAAGAGCAGTTGAATGATTTGAAAATGTTTTCGAAAGTTGTTGTGAACAGTATGGATGATATTGCATTTCTGTTTCACACCTTTCTCATTTTTATCTTTCTTATTTCTTTATATTTTTGTAAATTTGTATTTATATATGTATATATATATATATATATATATATATATATATATATATATATATATATACATATTAATAAAACAATAGGCTGCTATAAATTTAATTCCAAATAGTTAAACGAAGTGCAATAATTTAAATTAGACGAGTATTCAGAATAATGAGTGTATCCGATGATTGAAACAAGTTGCACGGTAGTGTATCTGATACGTTCGAATTACATAAACCTATAGCGGAGTCGGTCTCTTTACAGTTTGATTTATATTTATGGCGGAAATAAGCACGCACACGTGTATTTCTCTACGGGTACCTCGAACAGAATTTAATTGACGATCAAATCAATCAAGCATGCAAGGCACTTACAGAATAGTATTACGATGTATCGTTTTGTTTACACAAAATCAATTTTCGCAAATGGCTGTGACACATTTCGGACGAGCGACGAAACCGAAACTTTGAAAATACTGAAAACAGGATTGTGTTGTTTGACGCTATCCACTTCTGTGCACCTCATGAGGGATGCTATGACATGATGTTAGCTATCAATAAATATTGGCGCGTGTTTGACGGTCTGTGCCGATCAGTGACGGCGCGGATTATTTATTTTCATAGTTTTATATATGGATTCTATTTTAAAATATATACTCAAATATCAGTAACTAAAATGTATTAACATCTAAAGTTATAAGTGTATGTTTTTATACCTGTTATCCCGTTAATACGTTGCCCTGTTGATCTTCACTCATTTAAATCAGCTGTCTGTTGTCCATTACTAGTTTTAGTACGAGGCCATTCTCAGGTAGATGTTGAAAACCTCAGACATATAGAAACTAGTTGTGGAGAATAGACACAGCTAATCCAAAAGAACGAAAACCATCAAGACAAAATAACTTTCATATATTCAAAATACAGAAGTTTTAAAGAATATCTCTAGATTTTAATATTATTACCCGTGGAACTTAAAAAAAATTAAATATACAATAATAATGACAAGATAAGAAACCATATTTGATAAGGAAATTTATCTAATCTATGCCAAATTAGTTACAGTGTCAGCTGTAATTTTATAGTAGTGTTAAATTTTGGAGTATTCAAAAACGGATTTATCTTTTTTCTTCAAAATAAAGCAATAATGTGTAATGCTAATTTAGCACTAATAATACACTCATCTACAAACTAAAGTACTAGCAAATTAATTGAATCATCTGATTTAATGAAAACTGATACATTTCATAAAATATATGTTCATTAAAATTCCAACAGTTTATTTTCTGATTACAACAATCTCTTAACAAATGCTTTCGTAATGAATATTTTTTTTGAACTATTATTAATATTTAGCAATACACAAAACAAAGTTGTTTAATAAACGATTATTTCTTTTTGTGAAAATGCAAGTGAATTATGAACGAGATTTTATGTATTCAAATTGTGTATATAGTCAAATATTCCTCTTTGCTTATTAATACAGATTTAAGATTTTTTTTAAAAAAAGAAAAACATTTTACACAGAACTATTCCTAAATTTAATATGTCTAAAAATAAAATTTCTCGCCTTTTTGTTCTTCTAACTCAAAACTAGTATAATGTTTATACCGTGTTTAAAAGACTATTTATACAAGTTTTATGTCTGATAATCATTATGTTCGGTCACATATACATATATATATATATATATATATATATATATATATATATATATATATATATATATATATATATATATAATCGAACATAATGGATGAAGAATCTAGTACATTTTTTTTCAAAACACGAATTGATAAATATAGAATCGATTCAATCGAAAGGTCGAAAGCATAAAACTTGATTACAACACTGCTATAGAACTTTTTAACATATTTTAATTTTTTGCAGCTGAAATAATTATAGTTTTTGGATGTAGTCGAACGAAATCGATTCAATCAATCTTATATATATATATATATATATATATATATATATATATATATATATATATATATATATATACAGCATGTAAAAGATTTGAAAAATGATTTCATGGATCTTGGCAGTAAGAAAAATATATATTAAGTTAAAGAAAAAGAAATAAATAAGCTGTCGATTTTAAGAATATATACATGGATACCTTTAATTACAGATACACACACAGATATATATATATATATATATATATATATATATATATATATATATATATATATATATATATTACAATTAAGGTTAACGAAATTAATTAATTTATATTTCAGATATTATAAACTTTAATTACTTCAGTATATTTAATAGAAAATTGATTTAAATAATACATGTGTACAAAAATACACGACTAATTAATTTTAAAAAAATTAACTAGTTTCAATTCATTGCTTTATACTATTTTTACAAGTTTTCTTTCTGAATTTTTCAAGTGATTTACTTTTTTAATAAAATTCGTTTATGTTTGTAATTTAAATTTATATCTGAGAGTAAAAGTGCGTTTTTAAATTTTACATAATTATCTACTTTCTCATATTTTTCGTCCTCAATCTTTTTAAAAAAAATCACGTATCGTGTTACATATGTACGTGCATATTGACTCTCTTTATTCTGGGATTATAACTGGAATGTTCTTATCATTTATAATTATTATTCAAAAAAATATTGTATGAATCTACGGTTTTGTTAAGAAAAAAACAATGTTAAGAGTAAAAGTTGATATCAAAACTTGTTTTACTTTACAATAAATTGATACTCAAAACATATTTTAAAATAGAGCTATAGAATATTTGAAATATTCCTATGTTTACACAAAAATACACATTTTTTTTGCAGTATTGTAGGAATGTATGGAATTTGAATAGAAACTTGAAATATCGAACACATACAGAAAAATAGTGTTTCTTTTATTTTGAATATATTAGGGTAAGTCAAAAAGTAAAGAGATATTAGGAAGTAAAAGAATCAGGATTTTTATTAAGATCATTTTTCTGGATAATTCATACACATTCTGTTTTCAATTGAGATGTAAAAGCTCGGAATAAATTCAATCTTTAATCAATTAAAGACTAAACAGGATTTCCACCGAATACATGCTTTCCATCGTTGTTTAAATGTGCCGAAGAAACAATCAAACATGATTAATAATCAATTATTATAGAACGTCTGATCGGTAAAAATATGGTTTGTGTGATGAGTGAAAAAAATATTTATAAAATTGAATTTATTAAAAGAAATCTCTACCGATTTAATTTATTTTAAGTACGCGTATTTACATTATTAATCAATTACTCTGTTAATTGTAAACAGTAACATTTATATGTCTGATTACAAATAAATAATAACATAACGATTCAAAATGCAATACTTTTTGCATACAAAAAGTAAAAACTTGTCTATAAAATATTATATACAGAATATTTTACTTTTGAATTATTTCAAAATATTAAACAAATAAAGTCAGTCTATAAGGAGAGACTTGCTTCAATGTCTTTAACTCAGTAACTGAAAGTAAATAATCTGAATATTTCATACAAACGACTATTCATTGAAATCTAAAAGCAAGTAAAAGTAAAACATTAAAGTAAAAGTAGTACGAAAATAAAATATACAAGCGATAAACGCAAGAATTACTTCAAATATGTACAATGTTAAGTTAAATCATTGTTATTGCATATGTTTTTTTCTGAGTATTTATTAATTTAAGTTCATTAAACAACAAGTAAAAGTAATATCGAAGAAAACTATACACACATATAGTTTATATTAATAGGATGAGTTAGAAGTATTGTTGTTTTCTGCAGGTGTATAATTTTTTAAATTAAAAAATATCTTCTAATCTTAAACTGTTTATTTGTACAGGTAAAGTTTTCTTTGTCGTCCTCGTTTTTTTAGATCAGCTAACTGTCTGTTTTTCAGTATTAGTTTCAGAAAGTGTATCATAGTTAGATAGATGTTGAAGACGAATTTTAAATTCGAATTAGAATCTATTGATATACATTTTTTAGATGGAGTGTGGCTATAATTTTAAGGTATAAAATGTGTCGCTATTTGTATTTATTTGTCCGTTTAATGTATTTTATTTTTATATATTTTTCGGTACTCAAGAATGCTTAATTTTATTCCTTTATATTCTTAATTTTTATTATTCCTATACTTTTTAAAAAATAATTATTTTTTATTTTTAGGATGATTCGATAAATCATTGATTATTATTCATCAAAATAATTATTTTTTCTGCATATTTCATACTCTATTTTATTTTCTTTTGTATCTTCTGTTATTTTTAAATCGAAGAAATTTATTGAATCACTTATTTCTTCTCCTATCGTGAATTTTATTTTAGAATGTATGGAATTTATGTATTTTAATAATTGCTGTTTATTATAATTTTCAATTATACAAAAAGAATCGCTGATGTAACGATACCATTTTATTAAAGTGCTTTTTAGTTCATTTATTCTAGTTTGCTCGAGGTTTTCGAGACATATTTTTGATTTATATAGTCGCTAAGCGCATTTTTATTGCTAATCCATCCTTTTAAATATATGTATTAATTATTGAATTTAAAATAATTTTTATTTTAAGCGAGTCAAAATTCTTGTTTGTTTTCTTCTATTGAATTTTTTATGTGGATATTAGTATACATGTTTGTTATATCGAACGGTATTAATTTTGTGTTGTTCATTTTTACATTTCTCTATTTTTCTGTTAATTCGTACCTATTTTTAATTGTGTTCATTTTTGAGTTTTATATTTTATTTTAATTTTTCTTATAAACATAGAAATATTGCATGATGAACGGTACATCAATTAATTGTCTTATAGAAATAATATTTTTATATATTTTGAGTAGCCCATTTAGTAGCGGATTTAAATTACAATACAGTTCTGACACTGTTCGTAAATTCATTTTCACATACGAATTCCTTTCTACCACCTAAACTTTAAAAGGCTGGTCAAGAATAATCAATAAATCGTTATTGATTATTTTTGATCATCAGAATGTGTGTGTGTGGTCTGTGGAATAAAAAACAATTTATTTTTGAATTTGTCAGATATTTGAAAAACCGTTTTAAAGGTAAACATCTCAATATAATAGAAACAATTTGTCAGTATTTTATATCTGTCCTGTATCAAAATCTTCACAATTTATAAGCAAATTGAAATGAAAAGCTAATTAATTAGAGAAGAGATATTAAAATATGAATATTTTGAAAAAGTTTACTCCCAAATAATATTAGTTAAAACTCAACTCAACAGTATGGTTGTTAATGTACAAGTACGTTTATTCTTTGTATGCTTTTCATGATTGTAAACGAGAGCTTGATTTAATTTTGAGGTGTTTACAAGAGTACCTGCACTCTTTTAACATAATGAATTACATATTGTATACGCGTTGTTTCAATATAGGTCACTAGTTCAACGCATTGACCTCGAAAAGTATTTTACACAATGTGCGTTTGCAGGAAACGTAGTTCTAAAACGTGTACCGCCACTGGCGTCTCACAGGACAGCATCCACTTGTGTATTCAATACGAACGTGTGCATGTGTTCCAGGATACTTGCGCGTGCGTGGGTGCGTGCGTGCTTGAATGCGTGCGTGCGTGCGTGCGTGCGAGTGAACGAGCGTGCCGACGTTTTGTTCGATTGCGTCGTACGACGACGTTGCCCGCGTTACGATTGAATGAGTCCCTACAGTCCCGCCTGTTTTGCCCCGGTCCGTGTATATGTGTGTCTCTGTGCGGTGCTGCGGTAGATGTCACTTGACATATGAAAGATACAATAGAGGACGCAGGGGCTACTGAGCCGTCAAAAGCAAAATGATATTGAATGTTCACGATGGAAAATCCGATACGTTGTTTGAATGACCTTTTTGTTGCCGGCATATTATCTTCTTCTACATTTTAAGAAGTTCGCGTCGATGTCGATGTGACAAGACGGTAAACGATTCAACCGGAATATCTCTCCCTTCAGGTTTTCCGTTTTTATTCTCGTGTTTTATAAACATTTAGTCTGGTATTCAATTTTCTTTTCTTTTTCTTTTATATAACACACAAAAGTAAACAGACAAACAAACACATACCGTTGTAAAACACATATACATACGTTTAAGTACACAAGGACGGATGAGAAATGAACAAGTTTTCTTTATTTTAAGAACGAAACAAACCATTCATGGGAAAATAAAGTTTAACCGAGGGCTGAACCATTATATAAAGAAAAAATACTATTTTTTAATAAAAACATATATTTTATCAACTTACTTATTTAGAGAAAACTTAGGATAATTCAGAAAAGCTGATAGTATTCTTCTAAATATTAAAGAGAGTGTGCCAATAATTAAACTTTATTTATAGACAAGTAAAAATTGAAGCTGAAAAATAGTAATCTTCATATTATTGTAAATAGTAAACAAGGTTTTACTTACTAAAATCAATATTTTTCTTATATGAAATTGCGAGTGATGCATTACCTGTAACCAAAGAAAAGAAATATTAAATTAATATTCGAGATTACAATTTCAATAAAATACAAGCGTTGTTATTAAAAAAATATTTAACTGAAAAATTAAAAAAAAACCTTTATAATCTCTCAACAGAGTCTTATTTAATACACATAAATTGTTTATATTTATTGTTAACATTTTTATTTTAAAGAAATATTCGATTATTTGGACATTTTATTTTCTTTAAAAAATGATATAGTTGTGATTTTTATAATTATAACAGCAGTTGTAATGAACTATAAAAAAACAATTTATTTCTAATATAAATTGTATTTTATAAAAATAGAATACTGAATAACTGAACCCATATGATACAGTAAAAAAGATATTAGGATATAGATAAGTAAAAAAAAATATTACAATCTAGTTTTGGCACTGTGGCTAAATTTATTTTTATAAATGAAGTTTTCACTCCACAAACCACAAAAAAACATGATCAAAAATGTTGAAAAATTGGTTATTTACAATTTTTGATTGTTTCTTACAAGCATTTAGATGACAATATTATATTTAGAACCTTAAAGTGGTTTAGTGATCTGAGAAAGATTTTTTGCTACCGAAATATGTATGAGTAAAAATCAAAAATGAATTCTTTTTTCAGATAACAAACCAGTAAATACTTTTTTGTTTAAAAATGTTCAATCAATAATTATTTATCATTTCTGATTTTTTTATATATATTTTCTATATGTTGGCTCACTGAGAAAGATAGAAAGTGGTTGTATAAGAGACCCAAAATGTTTTCCTCTCCAAATGTGATCCAAAATATTTGGACCTCGTTTAGAATTGGTTTACTTGTCGAGCTAGAACTGATTGTGTGGAAAAAATGATCTTAATTAAAGCTTGTATGTAAAATAACAAATTATCTACAAATGTCATTTTATTTTTTGGATTTCTCTAATAAAAATGACTTTAATAATTAAATTATAATATATAGGCACGTTAAACGAATCAATTTATTAATACTAAAAGAATATATGTACATTACATCACACAAAGAAAAAATATATTCACAATTACGAAAAATATCAAACAATGCGAAAAATACCAAACATTTTCCCTATGAAATACTGCTGTAACTATTTAATTAATTAATATGATTTATGAAAAATACACTAGATAACCTTATCAACTGTTTATATAGAGATTTTAATTAAAAAAAAAAGTTTATGGTTGTTATTCATTCATCGCGGAGAGAAAATCTATGTTAACTTTTTTATGAACTATACCATAAATGTGATTAATGAAAATTATTAACGCACGCATGGGAAAATTGAAACGGTCGGCTGTGTTAATAAGTGAAAAGGCATACGTTTGAAAATACAATAATGTTATTTATATAATTTGTACGTCGATTGCAAAAAAAAAAAAAATAAAAATACGACCCACATGCAAATACAAAACACACACACTGTCATGATTTTCATTCCAAATTCCTATAAATAAATCTCCATATTTCGTACACAATTACGAATACATCAATCTGTTTCACCAATCAAGTGTATAAATTATTTATCAGTTATATACGATCACATATGCAAATTTATTTGTATGTATATATATATATATATATATATATATATATATATATATATATATGTTGTCTGTCTCATAACTAGAAGCGAATAACCTTGACAGCACAGATATCGGACTCTGTATGCAATCATAACAGGTAATTCGCTTTTTATTATCTTGCAGATTGCATTTTCAGACATTTGCGGTCGACCCTGACCCGAGTTTGTTGTTACACGAGCTTAATATATTCGCACAGCATTGAAAAGCGTAACAATGTTATATTTAACATGCGTTCTATTGAAAATTAACACAGCAGAACGGTAAATTCTGTAATAATTGATTGATTGATTTTGGATTTTGGGCGCGATAATATCGAAAGCGATAAATATTAGAAGTAAACGAGTTTAGTAGAAAAATCGATCGGAATTACGTGACTTGTATTCATTTGAAATGTACAAGAAATGTAGATTAATTTAAATTCGAATTAAAAGTTGAAGAGGTGACACAAATAAGCGACATAAATCGAATGAAATTAAGCTATTTGCATACGCATTGCCCTAGTTTTTTTTTTATTATAAGAAAAGAGATCTTGTGCGATTAGTTTATGTTATGTCATTTGTAAAAAAAAAATGTTTGACAGTTTGTGAAATTTATATTGTAATATATTTTTATTCGGAAAATAAACAAGAAATTACTAAAAAAAAACTATACTTTTATGATCGAACTTTAAAAGTTTTTCAATGATATCTGCGATGCGATGAAACTATTGTATCTAAATATTTTTTAAACTTCTACTTTATATTAATATTAAATCGATTTTTTTTCATGAAATAAATATCGTTTTTAATATTGAAATATATATATATATATATATATATATATATATATATATATATATATACATATATAAATATTGAAAGAATGTGAAGAGAGTTTCGATAATTCATAATTTAAATATTTCAAATAACGTCTGCAAATGTTTTGAAACAATTTTTTTTAATAAATAATGTTTCAAAAGTCATGTTTTCTATATTTATTTTACTGGGGCGAATCATTTCATTTGATCTGATTTCAGAGTTTATCATTTACATTTTTACAATAGAATTCAATATTATTTTATTGTCATTACTCTATAAATTTATATTGCTATTACGTTAATTATAAAATTATTACAAAATTTATACATAAATCATTTCTTTTCGCACTTGTCGCATTATTTCATCTTTTTTCTTAAACACTTTTTAATATATCAGTGGTGGGCAACTTGTTTGATAGTAAGACCCACATTTTATACATTACCCACACATACATGTTCAAAAACCTCACCCACACCCATCCTGAATTTATTTTTATTGCATTCAGAAAGTCTTAATTGACAAAACTGCTTAGTTTCATATCTTTTTAAGAATTGCCAATAACCACAAAGCGACCTTAACAGTTTGGACACAATGTATATGGATGTTTGAAAAGATCATGTGAATTACCCGTTTATATATATATATATATATATATATATATATATATATATATATATATATATATATATAAATATATATAATATTCTAATATTGGTACAGATTATATTTTTTATTTACTCTTACTCTTTCTTCTATAGTGAAATATTTGTCAATTGTATTTATTTTGTTAACTCTGTCAATCGTTCATATTTCATAGCTAAACATTCTGCACTTTCTTCTGCAGTACACAAACAACATACAAATTAATTCGTTGTTTTTATCCCTCGATATTTCACAACCTAATGTTATCTTTTATTTTTTCAATAATCTAATTTTAGTTAATTCTCTTCTATCTCAATTCGATATTTTTGAATGGGAAAATGTAGAGATTACTCCATATCACTCAATTTCTCCTACCCATGTTGAAAATAAATACTTTTTTTATTATTCTATATTAAAATACGAATAAAAAATTAATAGTCATTCAGAGAAATTCTAATTAAAAGAAATTAAAGACCTTAATAAATGCTGATTCAGTAATCAATCAGTATGTCATTTTAAAGCAACTTTTTTTCATGAAAAACATTGCAATATAAATAATTCCGTAAATGTAAAAATGGAAAATTCATCAATTAAACATTTTCTCGATACAAAAAAGCCATAAAATGTGTATTAATGTTTAATGAAATTCAAGATATTCCTGTCAAAAATTAACTAATCTGTTTTTATAGATTTCTGAGTCATCCATCCATGTATATCTTCTTTAAAAACGAGATAATAAAATTCAACATTTTATCATAATTACATCTATAATTTAATACTAGTTTAATTAACTTTCTAATTTCTAAACTACTGAATAATTGTAATACAAATCAAAGTATAAGGCTAGTTATACTTATTAATTAAAAAAATAATAGATTTGAACGAGAATAGAGATCTAAACCGAAATATTTCACTACACTAATTAATTTTGATCGTTGATCTTGATTTGATTTCATTTACATGATTATACATGAAATATTTTTATAAATAACTGGAAATTATTTTAATCATTTTCGTCTTTAAGAAACATAATAATAATACTTTCATAAATTATTTTTTTTATCCCCATAATCCAGACTAATATTTTTCTGTTCAAAAACGATCAATAATGATTCATTAAATATATTTAATCAGAAAAAAAATATGGTCTGTGGAGTGAAAAAAGAATTAATTTGTGAAAGTGAACTTAGCCACGTCAGAACTGTATTGTAATGTAATAAGAATTCATTCATAATTTTAATAAAATAAAAGTACTTTACTGGTCGAATAAGATGTGTTTATAACGAAAACAAATTTGTACAAGTGTGAATTCAAATTTACAACATTCTCGTTAATAATTTAAATAATGAATCTATTTTTTATTCAAGTGGAAATGTATTTTTAGTTGATTTCAATTTCTAAAAAAACTTAATATGTTTTACACAAATGTTATCAATAAAAAAACGATAAATGTCAAGTGACCACATTTTATAATTACACCAGTTTGTTTTCACAAATAAACTATTTTTTCGTCTCAAAAAGCACAAAAAATTTTTTTGATTAAAATTATTCAATAAATGATTGTTGATCTTTGTTGATTGTTACTCTTATGCACATTTTGATGGCGATACTGTCATCTTCAGAACGCTAGATACACATACGGTACTTTGTATTATAAAACAAAAACATTTAGTGCGGTGATTATTTAAATAAATTGGTTAACATTAATGTATGTGTGTGTGTATATATATATACACACATATTTAATAAGGTAATTTTTTTTATTGAAATATTTCAGTAATCAATTTAATAATTAGAATATATTTCAGGTTTTTCTGTATACACTCTAATTTTTTAAAGTTCTTTTTTAAATGTAATACAAGTTTGGTCTCAACAAAATTACAACCAAATGTAATTGCATCAATACGAAAAGATGTACTTACAGTTTTGAAAAAAATAAACATTAAGTATCCAAACAATTCAAATTCATCGACAACACACTTTCATTGATCGAAACTAATTCACTCGTCAAAAGTAATCACGGCCAGAACTCATTTTCTAAACGACGAACGAATCTGCGCGAGATAGATCACGAGATACAGAATTATTAAAAAAAATAAGTATTAAAAAAGTACTACGTCATACCACCACCGATTACGCCGAGTAATTTTCTCGAACGCGCACTATATGTACTATTCATGTGAAGTTCTTATCGTCTTATGTGCTGTTATAACGTTATACTGTTTTTCTTGGAGCACTCGAGTCGTAAAATTTCTGGCCGTCTCAATACAAATAACCATTTTTCTTTAGCGATAAGATTATGTTTGGGCGCTATTTTCAATTTTATTATGAAGTTGGATCACGTTGTTTTTATGTTATGTTACACTGCACTTCGGTTTACTATGAATCGATCGGATTTGTGTAACTTTACGTTACTACATGTAACGTTTATGTATACATACATAATATACACCATATATATAAATAAATACATATATATATATATATATATATATAAAACAAGGATATAAAATATAATGAATAAATACCGTCGCTTAATTAATTTCTTGAGGTTCTTTTTTTGTACAAAAATATGGCTAACATAATTTAAATAATGGATGGACAGAATTTTTTTTAAAAATGAAAACAAAAAAATACTTATTTAATTTATATGTCTAAAGTTTAATCTTAATACGATTTCCGTTAGTATCTATTTGTTTATAACTAGCTGTTATCAATCAGATAACTTACTTATATTCAATAAATTGTTTTCATTCAATAAAAAAACTTTTTTTTACAGAGTAAATCACTTTCTCGTTATGAAAATTATATTTTCTATCAACAAACAGTTATATCTTCAGAGACTACTTGAAAAGTTCCCAAAAAAATATATTTGAAAGTTTGGTGATTTTTTGACAAAAATTCCATACTATAGGTCGTGCACATTTTTGCACTAAAAACTAATATTTGAGAATTGAATGTTTTTTTCTCATAAATATAGACTGTGCAGAGGAACTAATTCATTTGTATCAAAAACAACATTATTATTATTATATATATATATAGAGAGAGAGGGGTGAGAGAGGGAGAGAGAGAGGATACATATAAAAACAAATATAATTTTTAACATTCAATATTTCTTACATACCTCTAATACTTATAATATCTAAATTTCCATCAACTCGCTCTTTCCTTCTGGTTATTTCTCATATTATTTTTTATGGACTGGTTTATAGGAAAAGGGTATGCATTCATATATTAATTAATTAGTTATAAATACATAATATATGCACTATAGATTTAGATCAAAAGACAAGTTATCTTCTATACACAAATTAAAAACATGAATCTTTAACATCCTTTTTATTGTCCTCATAAATCGACAATTTTTAAAATCTATGAATTCTTTGTACCGTTCTGAGGATGATGGCATCATGATCGAAATGCGTATAAGCAACAAACAAAAATAATCAATAATCATTTTTTATTAGGAAAAAATGTGCGGTTTGAGGAATGGGGTGAAAGAATTTATTTGTGAAAATAGTTTTTGTATTCTCTTTATATACTTACATTATATATATGTATATATATATATATATATATATATATATATATTTATGTATGACTCAAAAAGAATCAAAAGTGTAATATATCATAAACTGATAATTATTTAAAGTTTTTTAACGGGTATTATTTAATTTAATACATTTTTTCCATACTATAATTGAAATATAAAGGCATATATATATATATATATATATATATATATACATATACATATACATATACATATACATATACATATACATATACATATACATATACATATACATATACATATACATATACATATACATATACATATACATATACATATACATATATATATACATATATATATACATATATATATACATATACATATACATATTCATATACATATACATATACATATATATATATATATATATATATATATATATATATATATATAACATATGCGAGTTAAAATTAGAACAAGTTATTTAAATATCCACTTAAATATTTTTTATGATTCTCGTCTACATGTATAAAATTGAAAAAAGGCAAATATAAATAAATACATATATAAATGTTGGAACATTCACAACGTACCCGTATAATATATATATATATATATATACATACAGACACATATGTCGTCGCCTCCACGATAATCCCATTTCCAGAAATCAACACGACTAGGCGCAAAAAAAAATTCCTTCGCCCAATATACAAACAAGTGTACGCGTGTGCCTGCCTGCCTACTTTACCACCGCTGAGGTGCTTTGCCTGGCTGCGCCTGCCTGCCTGTTTACTGTTGCAGGGCACAGACCCCAAGCAATGAACGCGTGACTCTGTCTGGGGGGTAGAAACTCTTCTCGTTCGTCGACAATCCCCCTCGAGGACACATCGCCATCTCTGTCACATCGTTCGAAAATATTACGTACACAAACGTATCTGTCACACTACTGCAGTTAGTTATGAACTTTCATGAACTCTCTTTCTACGCGCTCTTTTTATAGTTGCGATGAGAATGGTTTTACGTTGTGGCGAGTTGCAAATATCAATGTGTAATTTTAAAAGTTTGCTCGTCTTTTTCTTTCAATTTGGATAACGGCGACGACGGTTATATATATATATATATATATATATATATATATATATATATACATATATATATATATATATATATATATATACACATCAGACAATCATCTATTTTTACAAATTCATAACTGAATTATTTATATTCTACATAAACGACGAATCTATTTAAATAATAAAAAAATCACACGTGTTTATCAACATACAGTGAATTAACTCTATTAAATATTCTCTCATTAATCTGTCATCTTAAACTAATCATCATACTTCTAATTTTTTATATAGCTTTTTATTGGTTGTGTTAAATAACGATTTTTGTAATTTTTACAAATGAATTTTCCACTCACCTCACGAACAACTTTTTTTTTGATTGTTGCTTATGCACATTTCGATGGAGAGGTCATATTCTCCGAGAGCTAAGGCACAGAGAAGATTTTTCTCTTTTGATTCATATTTTTCTCTATCTTATCTCTGAAGATGATTGGCATCGGCATCAAAATCCGCATAAAACAATCAAAAATGTTCAATAAACAATTTACTTAACATTTTTTTTTATCAGATATTTTTGTGTAGTTTGTGGATCGAGCGAAAAAGTTATTTGTACAAATTAGAAGATTTTTTTAATCTACATTAGGTCATTTAAAGCTAAAAATGAGAAAATTAGAGATATCTTGATAAGTAGAATTAGATTAGTGATAGAATTATTTTTTTTTACAAGAGATTCTTAATGGATTAATATTGAATAATGTGCATTGGAAAATGTAAGACTCTTACAGTAATTACTCGTTAATCGTTTTATAATTAATTCTTCTACAGTGTTCTATTTTTTATCACACTTGTGTTCTGATTAAAAAATCAATTTTGTTTTATTTTGTTTATACAAAAATAAAACATATACGTCATAAAGACTTAAAAAATAAATTAATATATTTTTTAAACAAATATATTTGTATAATTACAAAGGTATATACAAAAGGAAGATAACACATACATTGCCTGACAATCTTCATTCATTTGTATTGTTTATTCCAAATAGTTTAGAATAATTTGTGATTAATTTCAATAAAAAGAGATCGTAACTATGATCGAAATGTCAATACATTCCATCGTAGAGAACTGAAATAAATCTGTGATGATATTCAATACTCCAAGTGTTCACATCAACCTGTTTACGTGTTAAAATGCCGATATTACGGCCAATTGACCTGCATTTCAGCAATACACTACACGCCGTATCACTGCCATGTAACGTAGGGGGTTATAGTCACACTATACTACTACTACTATAATACCGACTTGAAACCAATCCTGTACGTACGTACGGAACACCCCACAGTCGACGCAACAACCCTTGCGGCGTCAAATCAGCCCGCGTTCACTTTGCGCCCCCGCAACGATACAGAGTGTAGTGTACGGTAACGTTGTTGCCTCGCACGATGTCGTCACCATATGAGAAACGCGAGGGTTGATACGTCTCATCCCCCTACATTCTTCAGTGCGTCATTCCATACCCTCACATATATGTAACTATATATCTTGGGCATGTTATGCTTTCTGATGATCCATAAATGTTCGGATTCTTCACGATATTGAACGTATGATTAATATAGTGTATACCTTTCTCTCTTTAGAAATTAATATCTGATAGTTCTTGTACAACAAAAACGTTCTTTTAGATTTAGAACCGAGGTAGTAAAAAAATGTATTTTACCTTATACTCTCTATTTATTTTTATTGAGACAAAAATAAGAAATACGATAGAATTATGATACGGACACAGCTTTTATTTAATGTCTAAAATTTGATAAAAGAACATGTTTTTCGATCAGTTACTAATTTACGACAGTATTTCCGACACACATCTCTTTAAGTACATTTAGCCTCTATAACTATTAGGTTGGTGTAAAAATAATGGCGGTTTTTATCATTTGAAAACCATGTAAAAATTGCAATTATTTTTGCACCAACCTAATATTTTCAGTTGTTTAAACGACCAATACTGAGGAAATGCAATATGATTGTTATAACTGGAAACAAAAGCAGTGTTAAAAAAATATAAAAATTATTACGTATTGTACAAAGGTAAACATCATACATACACTTGTTTTTATATTATTCCATTTCCTCTCAAATGTATGCTAAAGATACTGCAACTACGGTCATTACGCCATTTTACTGTTAACATTCAATCACTGCACTTGTTGAATTAATGCAAAAATTGAATTTGTTTCACAGTATAGTTCTGACACTGGTTAAAAACAATTTTACACACGAATTCTTTTTATACATTTTTATATCATTATTAATCATTTTTGATTGATGCATAATCGTATTCCGATAGCTATGGCATTATCTTATATTATCTTCAGAACGCAAACGTATAAGCAATCTGATTTGTTTATATCTTAGCGATTTGAAGATACCAGATTCGTTAGTGGGGTGAAAAATGAATTATTTTGTGAAAGTGATTTCAGTCATTATTATAAATGCATTGTAAGTATTCAAATTTGAAAAAAACTTTAAAGATATAATTAATTTTAATATGTTAACATCTTAGCGAGATCATTGACTTGCTGCTTTTTTGTAATCATTTTTAAATATATTTTTTAAAAATACATCATTATAATTAAATAAGTAATGCGTGTATTAAATATCAGTAACAAACAGAAGTCTGAAGGATTTGTATAAGTTAAATATAAATATCTACACAACTACAGGTTAATGATGTTTACATTTTAGGACTGACTGATGGACAGAGATTGACACTATCAGATTTCTGACACTCCTTTCAATTCTTAGTTCTTTGAACATAGCATTCGCTGCTTAGATCTATAATTATAAATTCTGGCTAAGTATATTGTTTGATCTTGCAGCTAAATTCATTTTTACAAATGAATCACTCTCGACACACCAAAAATGTCTTCATATCAAAGTGTTCACACACACAATGTACTGACAAACCTGTAATTTCTATTCATAAAAACGATCTTATACATAATAATCTAAAAGCAAGAAGCACAATATTACTAACACTTGCGATCGATATTAACCAGTATAATTTGTTGGTAAAAAGCAAAAATCTCAATTATGCAAATATATATATATACATATATACATAAACAGTTCGTTTTATGCAAACGCCGTATGAATGGAGAAAAACAATAGCAATTTACAAACAAAAACCATACAAAATGTATTCTGAAACTTTCGTACGATACCCACATATAACTGACATACGAAAAAAAGAATACAAAGCGGTAGAATAACTTTGACAAAGAAAAACAGAACAACAAACTCACGGTTCATATAAAAACAGTTTCATTAGAATATTTTATATATAAACACACAGTTGTATATATATATATATATATATATATATACAAACACATATGTATTATATATGAAGTTATTTTAAGTATATAATAACATTGCATCGATATTTTTTTTATAATCCAATTATTAAATCTAAAAAATAATTCGGTGCTTTTTTTACAGAAAATGAATGTTTACTGAGAAATTAAATACATTTTAAGTCTCAAACTATTCCCCATTATTTTGTATAACTTTGCTCCATCTGTTGGGTAACTGACTGGGTAATACTGGGTAATATCTTGTCAAAAAATAAATTGCGTCCCTGAGTCGATGAAGTCGTAATGCATTTTCGGACCTCTTCTCCTGTTTAGCATTTTTTTGCATATTTTATGTATCACAACATCTTTCCCCAAAGGTAAACAAATCATTCCCGCAGCTTAAACAGCATTATTTTCAACTGGAATGCGAAAAGTATGCAATGCCTAATATGCTGTTTTTCGGAATCCACGTGTTCACTACTGTTTTGTAAGGTAATGCCAACTTCTTGACTAAGATATATAATGTTTTAAATTTTAAGTTTAGCACTTCAAAATACACAAGCGACGATAAAATATTTCAACTTAAAACAGAGTTACGATTGATTCAATTTAAAAGCATAGAATTAATTTTTATACCTAATATTCACTTAATAACAAATATTATCGTTAATATTTTTTTTAATACGAATATACATCTCAATGGATATTTATTTATGGTTATTACGGTGATAGTTTTTTTTTATTTTAAATGTTTGTACGAGAGAATTATTTATGAAGATGAAAATCCAAAATATGAGAACAACTTTCATAAAAGAACTTTTCACTCATCCCACAAACCAAAAAAAATGTTTCTCGATCAGACATGTTTAATTATTAATGTTGTCTGATGGTTGCTTAAGCGTATTTCAATACAGATGCCATCATCCTAGGTTCGTAGCCAGATCGTCATATCAGAGGAGAAAACACAATTTTTGAGGGGGCTAAATTAATTTTGTCAGAGTTGTTGGGAGTTACAGCGGTAACGCGCTCACAGAAACGAATTTAATCATCGAGGTAAAATCGTTAGGAAGATTCTCTCAATGGTTTTCTATGATTTTCAAATCTCCCAAAATCGCATACTTTGTTAGGAGGGCAGACGGAGCATTAGCAGGACCAATGTCCCTCCTGGTCCACCCTTGACTACGGGACTGTCAAATCGAATCCTCAAATCAAAAGAATTTTATTGATCTTAAATTAGTATACAAGGCCTTATGTGGCCGGTTTATTTATACAGGTTTTGCGGTGACCTTACCGTTTCCGGTAGTTACCCGCGATTAAAAATTGTGTGTTGTGTGGGGTGTTGTGGATTTTTTTTAATTGTCTCTATGTTTTTTCCGGGAAAAAATTTTCAAAAAACCAGGAATGTAAGACTATGGGACTGCATCAACCTCGCATATTTATAATAGACTAAAAATACTTGCAAACTGATACAAATTACATATTAATAAACTAGATAGTAAGGTAAATATTCTTATCAAGCACCACTATATATATATATATATATATACATATATATACACACATATATGCACACTGTATCATTATCTAGCAAAATAATTAATTACTGGACAAATAACTCAGTTTTTTAAGTCCTGGCCTGATTAATAATAATAAAAAATATCATCATATTATTGTTTCAATAATTTTATAATTGTTTCATCTATTTTTTTATTCAATACAAATAGTTCTAGTACCAATTACATCTTTAAGTATGCTTTTAAAAATTATCTTTTAATACCATCGTTTAGTCTAATTTGAGATAAAAAAAAACCTAAGTCTCATTTACATTTTAACTAGGATATAAAAAAAGCAATATACATGTATACATACATACATACATACATATATATATATATATATATATATATATATATATATATATATATATATATATATACATATAAATATATTTGTATGTACAACATTAAATACTAATCTTTCTATTAAATTTATTTTATAGACGACAGCCGACATTCAATTTGCACAATATCGTTTGAATAGCGAAATTCACGCTGCGATAAAGCAATTGTAAACCCGTCTAAACAATGATTTCGACTCGGTAATGTAATCATAACTTATCAGCGTATGACAAAATGAAATACTGTTTACCTTTTCATGAAGACAAAAGAGCGACAACACATCCGATAAAAGGAAGTCGACAAGAAAGACGGATAATTGACATGATAGACGAATCGTTCTCGTGTGCGACCGAGATAGCGCGAAAGACGCGAACGAGAAGTGGCAGAAGGTGGTATTAGTGAAAAGATCGTAACCGAAGCGCACACAAATATATATATATATATATATATATATATATATATATATATATATATATATATATATATATATATGTATGTATGTATGCATGTATAGGGGAATAGCGTGGTAGAGGTCTCTGGAAACATGATTATCGTTTATTTCAGTCGAATTTTGCTTCGGTCGCACAGTTAACCGCGGGGTGTCTTTTATGGCCGAGACGTGATTTGGAGATGTTAAAAAGGTTGCTCTTTTAGGGTTGGTGGCGGTCGTTGCGTTTGGGACGAAATTAACTTTTTAGTGTTTCTGTCGATAGAAAGAGTTTTGCTAAAGTAAAATAAGTCGCATGTCAATGTCAAACGAACAATATAACAGAGAACAACATTCGTGTACAGAAAACGATGAAGTTACTCGATTGATATCTTACATTGTTTTACCTGTATTGGTTTCATTCAACTTCCATTCATATTTAAGTCCGTTTTTTTTTTATTTCGACCATTCGAAATATCTGTATTTTTTTAGAAGACCGTGTTTGTATTTTCAAGATAAAAACAAAATAGAAATAAAAATGAAGAATAGCATGTCTTCGAATTGTGAAAATGTTGCAAATATAAAACGAGATATACATTAAAAACGTTGTTTATTACTTTTAATCTTTTTCTACATATTTTGCATTATAAAAAAAATACAAATTTCAACTCTAAAACGTTCTTCGATAAAATTATACCGTTTTAAAATCTGTACATTTTGATTATGGCATTATATATACAAGCGCATTTTTTTTAAAAATCGCGACCTTCACATGTCGTTAGTTTCTGCTTGTTATTTTTTTTTGTGTATGCTGGAAACGTGACGAGGGTCGGCTAAATATTACATCGATGCACAATTCAGTGTACACACAATTGACACGCATCGAAACAATATTAATTTAAAATGAAAACTGTGAACGAGCGAATCGTATGAATTAATAGCTTATAAACACTGCAAATATAGATTCGTGAAATGGTCATCGAGTCAACAATAAATGCCACCAGAAAATAAATAAATGCAATACGTCCAGCTTTTTTTGTTCTCATTGCGTGCAATGTTTATGCAAGAGTTCGTGCACTAAACGTCATGTGCAGTTTAGTACAGGTCATTCATCTGGTGGTAAACGTTCGAGGTTTAATAATGATTTATTATATTACTTTGATGCTTTAATATACTTATATATATATATATATATATATATATATATATATATATATATATATATATATATATATATATATATATATATATATATATATATATAAATATATATATATGTAGATTTAATGAATGGCACTCGTGTCGAAACTAGTAGCGGAGAAAAGTTATTTAGCTAATCCAAAAGGACAAAGACCACCAGAACAGTGTATCAACGTCTATAACTGTTTTCACAAATGGAGTATTTTCTCACACCATAGAATAGAAAATAATTTTCTGATCAAAAATGTCAAATAAATGATTATTCATCATTTTTTGATCGTTGCTTATGCGTATTTCGATGGTGAAACAATTACCCTCAGAGAATCAGAGCACAGGAATCAATAAACAATCATTATTCATTCATTGAACATTTTTGATCAGAAAATTGTTTTATAGTTTGTGGGTTGAGAGGAGTTCATTTATGAAAGCGAATTTACCCAGTGTCAGAACTAATTGATTACTGTTAATTTTGATACGCTAACGTGCATTTCAATGGCAGTGTCATTATCTTCAGTGCGCAGACACGACCAACTTGAATTCAACCATATTATTGCAGTCTCACAGTTTCTTATAACATTCGTCTTGGCAAACATGTAGAAAGCAAAATGTGCAAAACCCACTGAATTAGACCTGACAATATTAACCTACTGCATACTTAATTTGATACAGTGAACTTTTTAAGTATATACATAACTCCGTCACGCTCGGCTGTCAGCTTGAGAGAGAGAGATAGTGTTTCCCCTCTGCGCACCGCGCACAGAAACTAATTATGAAACTATGTAGATTGAGAAGTTAAATCCGCTAGTCTCGTGGCACAGCATCCAAGGCACATGGCTGCCTCCACCTCTGTTTTCGCCCGTCGTACAGCCACCCATACCACACTATGAGCCAGCCAGCCAGCCTCGCTGTCTGGCCATGCAGACGAGTCGATCTGAACGCACACCGTTTTAATCATAACGCGTGGAATCGACTGAATTCTCTGTTATCGCTCATATACTCTCGAGTTATAATACATATTCACATGTATCTATTATGGCATGAAACGTATTGCTACATCAATACACAGATTTATGCACATATTTATTTATATAACGTACACGGTATATATGTTTTCGAGAAGTGTCAGATCTGACACTTCCTATCATATAAAGCATATTTCAAGTTTTGTATTTCTTGAGAAAATGCTTTCAGATCGGTTACGTGTAGAGAGAAAACTACAATTTAATGAACTTTTCTATTAAAAAAACGTTCAAATTATATGAAAATCTAACACAGTCATTTTTTATACCAAAAAAAAATCACTATAAACTTATATTTACATTAAACAAATTAAATCAAACAAAGTTTATATTAAAATTTAATACATTTCAATTTCCGTAATACGTTCATTTCGTATATTCTGTAATATATATGACAAATATGAAACGCTCGATGGTTTTATTTGACGTACGAATTAAATAGAAAACAGCAGGTGATGTTCAAACCTCAGACGAATTAATTAAATTATGATACGACAAGCTGGCGAATTAGTATGTTCGTTGCTTTTTTATTTATTTTAAAAATCTGTTAACATTCAAGGCTATTAAGCATTTTTTGAAATATTTATTAAAATTCATGTTCCGGTTCTTACTATTTTTTTTAATCTATAAATATGCTATTTGTAAAGTGGATTATTTATTCGATGCTATTCGTTTTATAATGATAATAATAATAAATGAGACTACATCTGTTTTGGACAACAAATCTGGTGAGAGGAGTTCTAATGAGGAACAAGTCTTTGCTTTTTACTGATTCCTCTTTTCGATTTATTCTTAACTGATGAAGACAATGGTTTCATTATGCAGGAATTTAATTTATTTCAGACGTTAAATGTCCCTATGAAAGACTCAAGATTCGGCAACTTCACCTTATCTCGACAACATTTTTCTTTTACTATCATCTAATGTTACTTTTAGTGCGTGGTTACACATATGTGGTAACCGGATTATATATATATATATATATATATATATATATATATATATATATATATATATATATATATATATATATAGGAAATATTTATTCTTAATGATTTTTTTAATGAGAAGAAATTATGTTCGACATATGATAAAAATATGATTAGATTAATTAATACTTAAAAATAATAATAATGAATTTAATTGGAATATTTCCTCTGCAACAAATATTTAAAATGTATTCTTAAACAGACAATAAACAATTTAGGACACGAATAATCAAAAATGAAGGTTATATTTGTGTACAGAATGATGGTGATAAAGATAATAAATTGTTTTCGGAAAACCCAAATGTAGGTAGATAGAACAATTCCTAAAAGGGCTACAGAAAATTCTAAGAAAGCCAATGATACGCATATTTTTATACTGAGAAGATTCGTCGTCATTGGAATGTTATTTTATGCGATTCTTTTCACATTTTTTTGTATATACATTTACAATATTTTTTATGTATTATTAATATTACATATCTATATTTTCATATTATATTTATAACGGACGTGTTTTATAAGGTAATCTCGAGCCAAAAAAAAGTCTGTTTTGCTTTTATATATTTTTCTTTTCATCGCACAGTTCAACTACGCGTGTGGTTAAATTCACTTTCATAAATAAATCCTTTTTTCATTCAACAAACCACCAATTTTTTTTAAGATCAAAATAGGTAATCACTGGGGTTATGTTTGAATGTTGTTTATGCACATACAGAATTTTCTATAAATTGACGTTCTGCAGATGACTGTATATTAATCGAAATGCGCATAAGCAACAATTAAAAATCTATAAATATGTTTGATCACAAAAAATTGTAGTTTGCGGGGTAAAAAAAAATTATTATTAAACATTTCTATTCTTGAAGTGTTGTCATAACGTAGTTAATGAAATTTTTTAATTTTTAAACGAATTTTCTATATCGAAGATGTTGTATAGTTCTTTCTTTTTTTCTAAAACTAATCTATTCTTTTGGTACTGTGATAATAATCTAAAAACTATGATTAAATATACTTTCATAAATGATTAAACTTTAAAAAGTTCTTTTATTAAATTATCCAATAATTATTTATTATAAATGAACAATTATTGAACAACATTAACAATAATTAATTACTGACCACTGTGATAAAAGAACTTAATGAGGAAATAAAACATTTTTGTAACCCTTTATTTCTGTATCGAAATGTTATTTTATACAATTCTTCTTCTTATTATTTTTTCACAAAATATTATTCACTTTATTTAAATGAATCGTTACATGTATAAAATTATACATTTGAAAATATTTGATTGCCTGGTTATTTATTTGCATATGAAAAAAATAATCAAATTTTATATCTGGTGTGCGCGAAAGTAAAATTAATTTTTCTTAACAAGTCAGAATCAAATATACAAAAATGTCATTCCTTTTATTACAAATTATATTTACAGTGCAATAAATTAATTAATGAAATTTACACTGTTTTTCACAAATATATTTTTCACCTATTCCCAAATTAGTAAAGTTTTTTTCTTATCAAAAATGTTTAATAAATGATTATTGATCATCTTTGATTGTTTCTTATGTGCATTTCGACTCAATCAATTACTGAACATATTTTATCACAAAACTGTTTGTGGGGTGAGTAAAAAAAAGTTATTTCTGGAAGTGAATTTAACCACAGTATCAGAACGTGTGACATCATATTCTTTGATCTAAATTTATTATTTTATCTTTTATAGATCTATGCAGTTTTCTGAATTTCTTATTGGACTTTTCTCACCATCATTCTTTTCAATACATTTGTCTCTATTGGGTAAGTGATTATTATTTTATTATTATTTTTTTTATACGTGTATAGTAATATTAACAATTTCGAATACTTATTGACTATATTTGGAATACAAATGTAATTCCGTGAAAGATGACTTTAAAAACTTTGTAACTAAAAAAATCACTGGTTCTACGTAGATTTTTTTTAGAATGACGTTTAGTAAAAAAAATTCTTTCCTTATACAGACTAAAAATTTTTTATAATCACAAATATGTCCATCAAGAATTTAACTATCTAAAATATTACTTTTTTTTAGTTTTATATTTTTTTTGCACAGTGTAACTTATTTAATAATAGTTTATTCAAAAAAATAAGTCAAACAAAAGTCCGTATTTCTTTAAAAAAAAGCTTAATAATTCTTACAAAGCACAATTACTTTTAATATTAACATTTTATGTTCTCGTATCTAACAACTTGAAAAGTAACTGTATGTTTCCTAAGAGCATCGTTGTACATATTTTTTTTATAATAATTACATTTTATGAGTTGTTTTGTCTTGTGCTCTCAATACTAATAAAGCTTTTTATTGACTGTAGTGTATTGTTTTAACTATTTACAGCACAGTCTATTTCATAAGATTTTCTTGGTAGGAGAAAAAAGTTTGAACACTTTACATTACATACATATATATATATATATATATATATATATATATATATATATATATATATATATATATATATATATGTATATTTTAAATAATTTCAACTTAAAACTCATATCATCATATTGTCTGAGTTTCCTTCAGGGATATTCACGAACCGTGGAAACACCGCTATCAATTTTCTGTTAAAAGCTACCGTCGAGGTAAATGAACCGAGTACAACGGTGTTTGATATCCTATTATGCGAAATAATGAAATTAGATCATTAGTCTGTTGTGTCGGTGAGCGTTTTCTTCTCATTCAAACAACATCGCGACGACTTGAAACTCGCATCAGACATTAAACTTCCGTTTTAATTGGCGCGTCGCTCTCTCGTCCCGAAAGTCACATGTATTCGAAACTTAACGCGTTGATATTATAACATAATACGTCTTTGAAGTTGTCATTCGTACGATGGTATTATGTTACGTATGTGAATATTATATTAGAATTATATTAACGGAGTCTACGCTACGCGACAGCGTGTGTGTGTGTGTGTGTATTCTTTGGGGTTCTTTCGTAATTACGTGTTCCTCTTTTCCTTCACGTATAACATCGTTTGCAATTTATTATAATTGTTATATTACCTTTTATTACTTTATTCCGAATAGGCTTTTTCTTATTTCTAAATTCATATTATGTACATTAAATTTTTTTAAACTAATTAAGAGTTTAAGTCAAATATGTTCTTAAATTCTTGTGCTTGTATTTTTTTTAAAAAAAAATATGCATGCAAAATGGTTATTCGCATTGAAAGGACGTACAAAAAGTCTTACACAATTTTTTCTACAAATAAACTTAATTTTATTTCCAAAGTATCCTTTTATCGAAGGACCCGAATGTCTTCGGACAGACAGTGTTGTATTTATTTTAATAAGGTTTCGCAACAAACTGAAAAACTGTTTGAAAACCGATAGTGTTTTTTGCAGTTCACAAGTCAGACTCGTGATTGACTGGTGAAGTGTTTTCTGGAATTCACGAGTCAGACTCGTGATTCATGCACAAGGGGTTTAAACATATATAACAGATAAAATCACAGATATTAAGTACCCATATTTTTCACTGAATAGAAGATTGAGTAAGAGCAAATTATAATTTATGTTTCATCTACCCTATTTAAACGTTATAGGATTGGAAACAAGTATATATATTCCTTATCAATCCAAATCGTTTAATACAAATTAGATAATCAATTCTATAAAATATTAACTCCATTATCTACTATTTTTTTTTAAAAAAATAATGTCTTGAATATGAGTTGAATATATTTCAACATTATCTTTTTAAAAGATTCAATTTCCATTTTTTTGTAAACCTCATACAAGATAATATTTTTTAAAGTTTCTACATCGGTTTTTATATCTTGATAAATAAGAAATCGAATATAATTAAAAATAAAACATTTTCAAAGTATAAAGAAAACGTTTAGAAATGAATCTTTCACTCAACCCACAAAATATAAAAAAATATCTGATCAAAAGAAATCCAATCATAGATTATTGATCTGTTTTGATTATTGTTATTTATTTTTATTTATTTATTAAACATACACGGAACACTGCCCAATTACAGGTAACGACAAGCCGTCAATCATAAAAACATATATAGATCAGAGTATTACACATAAAAGAGAAAAACGTAAATTTCATATTTAAGTACAATATATAAATGTAAAAAAAATATATCATCGATATTTCTATGTCCATGCTATCATCCTCAAAGCACTAAGTTACAAAAACATCTTATAGTGATCTGAGGACGATGGAATTGCCATCTAAGCACTCATCAAAACAAACAAAAATGATTAGTAATAATTTATTGAATATTTTTGATCAAATATTTTCTTTATAATTTATGAGATGAGTTGAATTAGTAAAAAATGAAACTGTTTTTTTTGGAAACTTTGTCACCATATTTTCGCTGTTAAGCAGGCGTATTTACAATTATTATTATCGATATAACATAGTTTTCCCACGAGAGAATTACTTTTCTTGTATATAATAGTAATAATGTAAGATTTTTTTTATATTTCTATACTTTAGGGATGATAGCATAGCAATCGAAACGTGTACAAGCAAGAATACAAAACAATTAATAATCAATCATTGAATATTTTTGATTAAAACATGTTTGTACTTTGTCGAGTGAGTAGATAATTCATTTATGAAATTGAATTTAGCCACAGTACCAAACCTATTATGTGACTACATCTATCTAATTTATGATACACATATTCGAACATACATTTAACAAAACTACTTCTCTAAAATGAAATTTCGAGTCACGTTACTGGAACAATTTAAATAACAATTTAATTTTTGTACTTAATTTAAACACGAATATCATGCATGTACGAGTATATATTTTATTAGTGATTATTCAAATATTTTTTTTATTATATAAAAAAAATAAAACGTAAATCACATAGTATCAAAGTAAGAAAAGCGGAACTATAAATAGTAGATAAAAGTCTGAAAACTTAATAAAAAGATACGGTTTGATTTGTCTGTCAATGCTTTTTTGATATATTCAATACGTGTATTGAAAAGAAACATCTTTCTTATTCGAAACTGTCAAAAGTACGTTTTAAAAAAAGTGAAAACCAAATAATGTGCCAAACGCAAAAGATATACCAAGGTTCAATATATATATATATATATATATATATATATATATATATATATATATATATATATATATATATATATATATATATATATAGTGTGTATATACATTTCTCTGTTTGCAAATATATTTATTTGAAGAGCATCAAATACTTCGTGACTATAAAATAAACGTTATAAAAACAGAGGCGCACATATACACACGATAGACGGAAGTGAAACGATTAGAACGGAAATTGACTGGATTCCACGTAACCACCGTAAAAACTAAATTCGTTCGGTAAAAAAAAAACACACACACACATAGAAAGTATGTACACTTTTTAACGTCTGTTAAGTAAGTATATTTGACAAGGTGAAGGTCGGCCGAGTTTATAGATCTATACTTTTAAAGAATTTGCGGTATGTTACCTTAGTGGCAGATGGATATCTGGTACGCAGGTAACGATGGGTTTCTTCTCAACATGAAACTTAAAGGTCTTTTTTACGTTTCACGATTATCTATTGAAATTTCCGACTTGTCTTTTTTATTTGTATTTATTTGACGGAGTGTAGTTAGAACTCGACATTCTTTTAAAGGTATTCGATAAATTCATTTCAATGAAAGTTAAACTGGTGTACTGAAATGTCAATATATGTACAAGTTTTGTTGAAATTTTATTGCGAACGTTTCGTCAAATATTTTATCAATTTTCTTTGAAGAACAATGTTTTCGTAACTGATTTATATCGTCGAAAGTTTCAAATATCACAATCAAGATTAAATACACATATCTTTTAACATAGCCACTACTTTATCCCTTATAATATTATTATATCGAGAGTCATTTAGGATATATGATATTTTACACGTTTTTTTTTCTCTTGTATTTTTTGTACATATTCTAAATTATTTTAAAATCAAGAAATGATCTTGTAACTTACGATACTTAAATAAAAAAAGTTAGTCGGACATAAATAAAAATCACTGTGTAGTCAAATTATATTACATCAATAATTTTCATTTCAATAAAAACTATTTACAAATGTCAATAAGTATGTGTGATATAAATACATACACACATTTTTATATACGTAGATACAAATGATTCGAACAGGATACAATAATATAATCTAAAATATATCAAAAAAAATACAGAAATTAAAATATGTGATTAATAAATTGATTACAATCGGACAAAATTAATAAAAACACATTGCAAAAAAACATATACGATATTATCGATTTCTTTTATATTAACGCCGAGACTACTATATGCTTCTTGAAAACCTTGAGATAAATTACCAATGACAAAAAATTAACACATTAACGAAACGGATCACAAGGTCGCCATGAAATGCTAATGTTTGAATGCAATGTATGAGAGTGGCCGTGATTAAATATTGTAAATGCTGGATGAATTTAAAGAAAAAACACTGTACATATATATATATATATATATATATATATATATATATATATAAATGTTGAGTTTAATCAATATTTCGAATGGCTGATACAGTATGAATATATATATATATATATATATATATATATATATATATATATATATATTGTGTGTGTATGTGTATGTATGTAGGAAGCAAAAACAAATAAAACGAAAGAAAAACAAAACTTGTATAGACCATATGAAGTTCAATACATAAATCACTAATTGAGAACTTGCAAAAAGCCACTTATCCTGCTTCTGAATTTAAAAGCACAAATATCGATCACTCTCAGACTGTTAACGTCAGATATTTGCATGTATATATTTGCTTTGAATACACATCTGACAAGTTAATATGATCGTAGACAATATATTTAAGAGAATTTTCAACGAACATCTCGAGTTGAAACACCTATTTTTCGAGATAAAAATGTGAGATATATTTTCTACGAAAATTTGTTTGAAAATGTCATTATTAGCGAACCTTATTAAATTTCCGAGCGAATTGATTTTTTTTATTATACATTTTTATTTAATTAATTTCAAATTTATGACTTTTACACTGAATTAGTTCAGTATTAAATATTTACCTACTCGTATAATATTTTTTTAGAAATTAATTAATAACCTATACAGTGACGCGACGTGATTTAACAAAGATGGTGCTTTACAAGGGCTCCTACAATCAAGCGAAACAACTTTATAATGTTCTACAATCCGGACAACACTGAGTACATTCTGCTAGTGTATTAATAGTTCAGGAAGAGTTTATATTTTCATTTAAATAATTAATTCGTACAGAAAAAATATTTATAGATAATATATATATATATATATATATGTATGCATGTATGTATGTATATTCATAAACTTGTCATTAACATTCTTTCAATTTCTCAAATGTTATCAGTTAAAAACTGCGTTACAAATAAAACCTCTATAATATATTCTTAATAAAAAACGTTTTCCCATTAAGTAACTGTTGTGCGTTTTTGTATATTAATTATAAGAAATATTTTAAATTTATACGTGAGACGTGATTTATTATCATATAAATAATACACTGTCAGACCAGTTAATTAACCCGTACTTAACTATTATTCTCTGTTCACTTATTATTTAATTAAATTTTTATTGTCGATTCACTGAACGTTTTTTTTTAAAAAATAAAAAATAATTCTATTTAATTTAACATACATCCATAAACCTCTTTTAAGAATGAATCTTTTGAAATTTTAATACATTTTTATGTGGTATTAATAATTGTAAATTTATATCTTAAAAACCATAAAAATAGAAATAAAAACTTTCAATAGTAAAAATTGAACTTAACCGAAAAACTTTAAACACGTTTTCATAAATAATAAAGTAACGAATTTTGAAACATTGGTAAATAAAGTATAAGTTCGAATATATTCTTAAAATGTTATTCAAAAGTATTTTAAAATATAAATCATTTTCTTAGAAAAATAATATCTTAGAAAAGACTATTCAAATGTCTTAAAAATGTTTTAAAACCTCTTTGAACTTTTGCATTCCGACAAATGATAATCGTAAATTTTTTATACGTAAATTAGAACTTTTTATTACTATTACTAGTTTTTTTTTTATATTTTATAAGTTTAGACCTTACCTCTATAAAAATGTTTTACTACTATTTTTTTTTAATATTGACAAAAAATCAACATATTTTCATACAGAATGGCTGTATTTTAAAATAAACAAAATTTTGATTTATTAATTCTTTTTTTTATTACTAATTTACTTTTTATCAGAATTGATAAATATTTTTTTACTTAAATATACATAAATGAATATCTCAGACCGACTGGCGAGCAAAAGTTCGGGAGTCAAAATAATTATTTCTTTTTTTAAATCAAATCATTCGGCAAACTAATAAGACATTTTAGAAAAATCATATATATATATATATATATTATCTAGATGTAGTTTATTTATATTGCTATATTATATATTACTTTCTGATATAAAAAAAACTGTCATTGAATATTTATTTTATTTGCTCCTAGATTACATTATACTTAATAGTTGTATGAATAAAAATTTTCCATACTAAATGGAAGTAAAACTCTACAAATATTTTCATTAAAAAATGATCATAGTTTTTTTATCAAATAGAATGACAATTATTTAGTTCTTTGTAATTAATAAAAAATATTTAAAACTGTACAAAAATAATTATTGAATTTCTATGATAGTTATATATTAAAAAAATCTTTTTCATGCACTTCCAAGATGAAAGCAATGCGGAAATACGAACAGACATTCTCGAAACACACAATGTCTAATATACAGTCTGCTCCCGTGTCCTAGATATCAAACTGATCAGATTGGACTTTCATAAAGAGCTATAAACGGCGCAATATATCTTGTAGCTATGAAATCCGGAACAAACCGGATTCGTTCGACATAAATGCCCGCCTCTTCCCGGATAACTCTAATAGATCTATAGAATTGATGTAATTTGCGCTTACGACTTTTCGAAGAAATTTTCACATTTTTCATTGAATATATTTTTTTTCCTTTACATATATACATTATATATATATATATATATATATATATATATATATATATATATATACATACAAATCCACACATATAAATTTTGAAAAGCACTGATGACTATTTACAGAGGAGTAAATGTATCTATACCAGATACGATTATAATTTTTTTACTACCAAATAATTTTAATCTAAAAATAAGATTGTAACCATTTAAAAATGTACTGAAAACAATGAGAAATAGTTTCATAAAATGAACTTTATTTTTATAAATGAATTCTTCTGTTACTCCATAAACTACAAAAAAAATACTGATCAATAATGTTTAACAAATCATTATCTATCATAATTCTTGCTTATCGTCCATAGAGAGACAAGATATAGAAAAAATTAAAAATCTTAAAGATTTGCCTGTCTTGGCTCTGCGGATGATAGAATCGCCATCGGAATGCGTATAAGCAATAATCAATAATGATTTATTGAATATTTTTGATCAAGAGTTTATTGTTGAGTGGAAAAACAATTTATTTGAGAAAGCGAACTTAGCAACACTGTCAACACTGCACTGTGAATTTTATTTCTCAAATTATTGGGTTGGCCAAAAGTAATTGATTTTTTTCGAATTGATGGATATACATGTCTCAAAATGTAATTAATTTCATTCTAAACCGTAAATTCATTATGTAAGTTGACAGCTGAAAATTCAAGCTTGTCTTAGAAAAAAAAGTATACGATTTCGTTAACAATTGCTGATTTATTATCGATTTCAAAACTGAAAATCAAAAGTAACATTTTCGTCATATTTTGCTGTAATATTCTTTGCTGATGAGGATATCAAATCGTTATTGTACCTGTTTTTTACCGAAAAATATAAGAACTTTTTTGAGTATGGAATCATGAAGTTTCCTAAAAAATGGCAAAAGATAATCGAACAAAATGGACAATATATTGTTTAATAATGTTTCTGTTTTCCATATCGTCTTTCATTTACATAGAAAAAAAACAATTACTTTTTGACCAACCCAATGTATTAATTTTTTATGCTTTTCAATGAGTAATAATTTCTGATCTTTGTTTCTTAACTGTAATTGTTAACTGCAAAGATTTGTGGCTTCTTCTTGTACCATTTTGATCAATTAAAAATAATCAATCCACGTATCACAAACAATCGTTATCTTAATCTATTTTCAAATTATTAGTACTAAAAAAATATATTTCTCATCTACAGTGAATACTTTACTAAGACCTTTTCGCTTAAAACTATATTAACACATTTTTTTTTTAAAAAAAAAACAGATTGAATAAACACATTGAGGCCAAAAATTCATTTTATAGAGCATACATTTTTATTGTTATCTGATTGGGAAATACAAATAAATTGTGAAATGACTTTTTTCATCGGAATTAATTTCGATTTTTAGAGATTATTAACCCAGTTCAGAGTGGTTTTTAATTCAAAATAGCGTATTGTGGTATTCGATTCCGACCGCTTCTTTCAACTAAACAGCAAAAAAAAATAAATTAAGCAATAGTCAATAAAATAACAGGACAATAAAACTCAGTTTTACGATTAAACCGAACAGTAAATAATTTACGATCGATCATTTCTGATAAATAAATAAGCTCGTGTTGTTTTCGTACGTCGGAGCGTACAAATCTCAAGAATATGCCTCACTACGGAGTATTTAAATCATACGGGACGTATATTTTAATATAATTACACTGGAGAGTACATTGAAAATATGTTCTCTCGGTCTGTAGTAACGTTCGAAGATAAACGTGGCATATTTCCGTGTCACACAAGTGGAATGCAGTGATCTATAAATAGTTGAATGAGCTGCCTAAGCGAATTTCATCGATGCAGGTCGAAGCTGAAGCATAAGACGTTTTCGTTCTACTCTACACACTCTCGACTTGAGATTTGTATCTTAACACGACCAATCTGTGTTCGTATCAGCCTAGTCCCTCGTTTTACATATAATCTCACCATTCGATCTCTTTAAACGTTATACGTTTCTATGCTAATCGTTGTTGTTTTTTTTTTGCTGAAAGTCTTGGCTTCAGTGAATTATTATATACATGTGTATATATATATATATATATATATATATATATATATATATATATATATAAATATAAAAAAACAATTATCTGTGAATACATTTAAAAACATACACACTCCTACAATAAAAATAGCTCTTGTTTTATTTAGAATTTATTAATCTGTAACTTATTTTCATTGAGAAAAAAATATGAAGATTTCTCGGAAGTCAGGCAATGATAAATCTTTTGTGACTTGAATTATCTTTCTATAAATCAAAAATAATTCCATCGTAAAATTTCCATAAAACAAAAAAAAATTTTAATGCAAACCACCTCCTCGCAATGCCGTTCCCCCGGCTACACTTAACAAGCATCACGTTAATCATTTCCATTCCCGATCATCAATGATTGGTTGATGAATATCGCGTGGTCTCTGTTCTGATTGGTTGACATCAGTCACATGTATACGATTTCAGTGTAAAACTGATACGAAATTTATTCAAAATATTATTATTCACTAAAGCTTTAGAGTAAAAAAATTGTCACACATTTTAACATTGTATTTGTTAACAATTTTTATAACCTTTTTAAATAAAAGTTTTACGACTTACATTCTATGCAGATTATTTCTGGGTATAATTTGTTACTTTCTGTTATTTGTTATGAGAGAGTGAGCGGGGGGCGAAGCCTCCTTCCGGGTTTGGTGAGTGTAGCGGGTAGGGAGCAGAGCCTTCTAGTATTATATAAAGTAAAAATATACCCGAGATCAACATAAAAATAAATCTTTAATATAGGATTGAAAATCATATTCCGTATGTCAAATAAGTCAATATTTTCGTTTTATCAAGCGTTTTATTTAACTCTTTCGTTACTAACGGGATACATATGTCCCACCGATTTTCAAAAATTCCTGTCAGAGAAATGATATACATAGTGAACCCACTATAAAATACTGATTTCTTAAACAATAATTTTGACCAATTTTAACTACCCCTCAATGTAATTAATTACCATTTACCGAAATTAATCAGAACAAAAAAAGTCGAATTGAAATGGTTAAATATAATATATCCCGTTTGTTTGGAATGAAACATATTTATAAACAATTTCAAATACATTTGATTTATAAAGTTAAGTATTTAAAATATTTCATCACAGAAAATCATAATAATTATTCGGAATTTATTAAATCATAATCTACCTCATTATAACAAAAACGATGTTTAACTTAAATTATCATTTTATATTTTTAATCATTTTTTTAAAAAATTAAATAAAGAAATTTACAGACACTTTTTTAATTCTCATAATTAAAAATAACAGATAAAAATAACGCGTTAATTAAATTATTATTTATACAGTTTTATTATTCTACATTTTATACAAAACCGAACGAATTAATTATAAAATAGTTATCTCGTTCTCATTTTGATTCTTGTACATGGAATAGACTGTTCGCCTTTTTAATACAACCACACAATCAACATATTGATAAATTCACAAACATGTAATTGTGTGCTTTTTATTTAATTATTGTAGGGTTGTAGTTTAGTATTTGTTTATTTTTACAATATTTGGGCTGTAAAAACCAATATTTGATTTATGAAAATTATATTAGATCAGAAGTTAAATATTTACACGGTTATGTATACAGTGGCGTTTATTTTATTTTAAAAAGTCGTTAACAAATTTAACGTGAAAATAATATAAAAGAGGAGTTTTCAGATACGAATAATAAAAAGTTGACATTCTAAAAAAAGCGCTAATTAAAAAAAGAATAAATGTGTTCACAATTCATTAAAATATTTGTTTGTAAAATTCCACAAATACTTCTTACTGATTAGATACAGTGAATGATATTATATTACTATGAATAATTAAAATTAATAATTAATTATTAATAATTAATTTTAAAAATATACAAATTATTAATAATTAACTCAGAACATTTTTTTTATTTTTTTGTTAATAACTGATAATTAATAGTTAATTAATATTAATTTTCTTGGCTTTTATCCAGAGATTAATAAAGAATAAAATTGTAATAGAAATAGAATAGCTGGTAAAATAAATTAACATATTTTAATATCAATCGATACCTGTATCATTTTATTGTTAATTATTGTTCAATGTGCTAATAAATAATTATTTTATGTGGAGATATAATTACGTGAGTGTAATTTTCAAAAAATAAATTTCACAAAATATGATTTTCTAAACACTTTCGTTTTAAAACTTAATGTTTTCACAAATGAATTTTTCACTCGCCTCATAAATGCTAATTTTTGATCTGACTAAAAATGTTTAAGATTATTGATCATTTTTGATTTTTTCTTATATGCATTTGGATGACACTGCCATCATACTTAGACCGGTAAAATTGTCGTGCCAAATTTAAATGCAGGAAGTTGCACAAAAAATATGACAATTACATGGAGGGAAAACAAATAAACGTCTATGCTAATAAAAATTCAATATTTATGTGGATTTGTGAGGGGATGAAACCTTCTGTTGGGTCTGAAGTTCCTCGTTCTGTGTCTTTTCGTATCATAAAACATCTTCAGCTCCAACTAAGCTCTTCATCGTATTCTATACTCGAAGCATGGCCCTTGAACCAACGTATTAAGCACTCAGAAATACCAAGTATCAGTTAACAGCATCAACCGGCACAAACAGTTAAAACAATAAAATTTGACGAAAATTTCTTTAGAAGAAGTTCTCATTGACTTTATTATGAGCAAGTATTTTAACATACTTGCTCATTCTCTCCTTTTAATGAAACATTTTTGGAATATATCTTCAATAATGTTGTTTAGGTACTCTATCATACACTTCTTTTTGTTTTGTATATTTAAAATAGGTTCATTTCAGGCAATTTCTTAATTATAGAAACAGAAAAAGTTACAATTGTAAATGAAATTGAAAATTGAAATCTGGAGAGTAAGGTGGGTACTTCATCGTTGTGTGTTTTTAGACCAAAAACTACTTCAATGAGAACGCCAGATGAAAAAGAGCTTTATTATGATGAAAATCCACTAGTGAGATAACAAATCCGATCTATTACAAAGAGCATTTTATCTTAAACGCTTCAGAAAACCTTTGTACAACTATTGATTAAGTGTTTGTTCTAATAAAAGATAAGTATGGTGCACAACACCTTTCAAGTCGAAAAAAATCACCACCGTCTTCACACGAGAGCATAATATTATTCCTTCTTCGATCGGGAAGACAGTGGTGGGTGTTTTGTCTTTTAGTTTCGGTACTGTGCTGGAATACTCACAGACATGTTACCTGTGTGATATTGTTCAGAAAATTCTCTATCCCATATATATATATATATATATATATATATATATATATATATATATATATATATATACACACATACATACACTAAGAGGCTTCGCCCCATACTTGCAGCTTGCCCAATTGTCAATTATAAGCATGTCATGTAACCGAAACAATAAACATATTTTTTAAAACTCATTTATGTGTATATAATCATTCTCGCAGATAAATTGCAACGTGTTGTCATATATCTTTCTATATATATAAAATCCAAATTATTCACAAAATACTTCATAAAACACTACACTGGAAAAAATCTATCTGCCAAAATGTTTATATAGACATATATATATATATATATATATATATATATATATATATATATATATATACACATGACGTTGACTTATTTATTTGATATGTTTATTGTTCTATTCGGTTACATGTGCATGCCTATAATTGACAAGAGGGCAACCGCAGCGAGCTCGGGGGTTGTGAGCGCAGCGGGAAGGGCAAAAAAACCCTAGTATATATATATATATATATATATATAATTTGGTATGTTTTTATAATCATTATCGCAGACAGATTGCAAAGTGTTATTTTATATATGAGATAAACATAACATATTTGGGTACCATAGAAACCTCGATGTCACAACAATTGAAATAAGTCTACGTCATCGAATTTTTTGTGGATAATTTTGATTTTATCTATCTATCTATCTGTCTATATATATATATATATATATATATATATATATATATATATATATAAATACTACTTTACTATTTTTTTTCACTAAACACGAAGTGTAATATTTTTTTATAGACACTTCTCAAAGAAAATATTTTATTCTATTATATGAAATGATATTTTTAACTAATCTAAATTCAGTTTTTATAAACGTGTCCTGATCGAATTTAAAAAAAATCATCATCTCAATATAATAAATGAAATAATATAAAATCAGATTGTTTCAAAGTATATTTACAAATTTTATGTTTACAAAACAAAATAAATAAATAAAACAGACCATTTTAATTACATATAAAAATATTTAAAACTGTTTAAATATACTCCAGAATCATGTTATAATCGGACAACAACAAAGAAATTAAACTCGTCGACTGAAACAAAACACAAATCAATTTCCATGAAAATAAAATTAAACATGAACACGAAACGCTATTTACTCATTTTTAACGTAAATAAAATAAAAATAACGTACAAATAAAATGAACGACGAAACGAATAACGATAAATAACGTAAAGATACACCGATTCTATTTTCGTAATTTCGCCACGTTATTTTAAAACAATCTGTCACACTTAATCTGTTACAATTTTAAGCTACAATTAACAGGAAATAAAATTACAATTTCCAATAACTTCATTGCGTTTTAAAAGCAATCACGTTATACTTTCCCTCTTTGAGTTTTCCTACTATTTTATTCTATCACGCTATTGGAAAACCCCCACAATCGGTCGTACATCAAACCAATGGACGACTTCTTTTGTGTTTAAATCGATATTTTGAAAAATAGGCCACTAGTGTATTATGGCTAAAGTAGACACACACACACATTCTTATATTATACATACGTTTATATATATATATATATATATATATGAGAGAAAGAAAGAGATAAGAATAAAAATATATATTTAAAAATTATAAATGAATACGAATTTCACAACTAAAAATATTTTTCGACTTAGTTATTCTTAGTAAGCGGTTCTTAATAAATATCTTGCGAAACAAATGTATCATGAAATATCTATCGCCAAAATTAAATTATAATAAATCTACCAGGAGTATTTTGGCACATCTTTTAGATTAATTTTTAATGAAATACTTTTTTCTAGATTAAATAACCAAACCGAGTTTTTTTATTTATATATTAGAATATTTATGGGTTAATAAATTAATATCACAACTTCAAAGTCGATTGTAAAAAGTCACTGCATCGACATTAAAATGATTTCTTTTCCAAGCTGATATTCAATGTACGATACAATATTCAGTCAGTAAATTATCGAATTGAGGGTGCCTGCGGGTAAAAATCTACTCCGTAGGGAGACATAATATAATGCAACCACTTTTTCTATCGATTAACGATCGCACGTATAAAGTTAAATCATCTATCTGACTTTATGCAGATAAAAGGATCATTGATATAAATTGATTACTGACGGTTCTGCAGTCGTGATACAATATCCAATAAAATAGCTGTTATATTTAGTTGCCTCCGGGTTGCGTAATAGAACCATTCATTTCCACTACATCACTGAATTTCCGGATCAGATAAAATTGTTTGTTAGACTTTTTTTTTTGGAGATGAAATACTTTATTTATATTGTGTTTCAACGTAGTTTTTTGTTTTATTCAATTGGTTGATATCGATTGTAATGTACGAGTATGTAATTTATATTTGAAGAATATGGAATTATTTTTATTTATTTTTTTCAAAAATATTTATTTTCAATTAGAGAAAAAATATTAAAACATGGAAACGTTATTAAAAAATGATAGATTTTTCTATAGTCCAATTTATTGTATTTCTATAAAACATTCTATAGAATATTAACCACCTATATATTGAAAACATTATTCATAAATGCAATTTTCACTTATTTTACAAATCACTATTTTTTCTGATCAAAAATATTCAATAATCGATTATTGATTATTTTAAATTGTTGTTAATTCGCATTTCGATAGCAATGCCATCATTCTAACAGCGCTATGTCAACGAAAAATCTTGACGGATCTCAAGAAATGTACTTTTTTTACTCTTTGCTGTCCCAAGTGATTGTCTTATTTAGTAAACAATTACATGAAATGATTTAGTATTTATGTTTTTACACTTTACATTTTATACAATGTAACTAATTCAATAGTTGATTCATATTTATGATTATTGCTTATTATATTTACATGAAACTCTTCAGGATTTATGCATTTATATTTTTTAAAAAAATTCACAATTTATGCAGAGGAATTAATTCAATAAATGATTAATATTTTTGATTACTACTTATTAAATTTTATGTTATTATGATTAATCTATGAAATTTATTGACTTTGAAAACTGTTCGTGTTTTAAAAAGTTGTTATCGTTTTATATGCGTCAAAACTTGATTATTTTTGAGTATTCTATAAAATCCAATACTATTAAAATTTATAATATATTCATATAATGAACTATAAAGTAATCTTTGCGAATTTTTTGACTTTGTACAAATTTTTCTGCACTTTAGATGATAAAATCAACATTAAAATTGTATAAGTAACAATCAATAATTAATTATCAAATCTTTCTGTTCCGAACTTTTTTTATTATTGGTGAGATAATTGAAGAAGTCATTTATGAATGTAAATTTATCCACAGTGCCAAACCGTATTTTGGTTGAAAGAATGATTGAAAAAAATCAATAAATATTTGTGCTTCGTTTAGTGCTCAGGATCCGTTACTGAAACCTTAAAGTTAAATGAAAAAGCGTTAAACGAGGCTTTCTATAGTTTACTAGAGAATGTACATAGAATTTTCGATACAATATTAATGAATATACTTGAAAATAAAAAATTCTTCCTCTGTTACAATTATTTGTTTATTTAAAAATTATACTTTTTATTAATTCACTTTTATGTAAACATCTACATAAAATAATATTCAAATCTGAATAGTATGTATCAAAAATTGCAAATAATGTTCGTTTCCATTTTTCATTATTAATTGAGGTTGCGCTAAACGTGGTTTGCCTTTATATGATTTTAATTAGCAGTTAATATTTTTATAGTATGAGTTTAAAATATTTGTATAATAATTGAAGACGGTTTTGAATTGTTTACTTGACTTTTATATTTAAATTACTTTCGAATATAAGTAAAGAAATTATAAAAAAAAGAGTCAAAAAAAAAATCTCGTTTATTCCTACTGAGTATTTTTCGAACATGTCCAAGTACTCATATTTCGTTTCAGTTTACTTTAAATGTTGTTATTAAACCGTTAATTAAAAACGTAAACACTTAATCGTCGTCGCTTTTTCTCGACGAATGTTTTCAAGCATTATCTCTTCTCTTATCTTTCTTACAACTTCCAACCATTGACTCGTACACAACAATTTATAAGTTCCATTAGAGTGTTACTTGATAGTTTTATAAGTCAGATAAAGGACGTTGAAAGATAAAACTACACATATGTTATTGTACGTTTAAGTCGTCTTTCATCACATGAATATAAAAGTATTGTCGCATATATCCACGTTGATCTCCTTTTACAAAGGCATTAATCTTTTATTTTCCTACCATTCCTCATCTGTTAAACTGAGAATAAAGTGGGAAAAAATATGGACCTGTTCGCTGTCAGGGTACGCGTTTTTTTTTATCTTGAAAGTATCCGACATGTACGCACATGCGCTCTGACATAAATAGTGTCCACATACTCCTCATATACACACATGTTTGATCTCTTGGCCTTTGTATTCTATCAGCCGCAAAGTAGTGTTTGTATACATGTGTGTGTGTGTGTTTGTGTGTGACTCGGTTGTCAGGAAACCAAACGTGACCTTTGCCATTGAATTTTTGATTTAGAATAAATCACGGCTCGTGAAGTCTATATGACAACATACATGCACGACGTATATGATAAATTATGTTTTAAAAATCAACATTAGACGTTATTTGAATTTTAAAACACCGTGTGACATTTTTAACTCGCGATGTACCATATTCATGTATCTGATTGAGTATTTTTTCCTTTTTTTAAACATTTTTACATTTTATAATAATCGTACAAGTTTCTTATCTCGGACATATATTATTCTAGTATTTAAATGTTTATTTTACACAAACATATATCCACTCAAGTAATAAAATTAGCAATAACAGTTATGCTAATCTTTATATTTACAAAATACTAAATGTGTTTTTGATATTCCGAGTTCCATTTATCTATTTTTCTGTACCTTGGTGTCGAAGAATGATAATATTGCCATAGAAATGCGGGTCAAAATGATTAATAATCATTTATTGAACATTTATGATCAGATTTTTTTTGTGTTTGTGGGAAGAATTTCGCGAAAACGAATAATCGAGAGAAATCGAAAAGTAAAGACATTTAAGAAGTAAAAGAAAAACGTATTTGACCTACAGGACTTTTATTAAGATCTCCTTTATAGTAGTTCCTATTTAACTTCTAAGCACTTAGTTCTACGCTTAATGAGCTTTGGTATTTTGTCACGGAATATTTTTTTTTTTGATTTTTGCATAGCTACACTTGATCAGACAAATGTTTGTTATTTATGAGGTGAACAAAGAATTCATTATTGAAACTGAGCAATTACAGTGTGAGAACTGTATTATGAAGAAATGAATCAAGTATCTTAAAAAAAATAATAATATTAGAATAAAATTTAAATTATTTTCATTAATAACCCAGCAATTTCCGTCTGTTTTTAACGTATATTTTACTGATTCTTCTACAAGAATTCTGCAGGTTATTTGTGATATTCATCTTTTCTTCGACCGGGTTCTATTTTCATGATCTTCAGGTAAATCTGCAGTTCAAGATCGATCGTAAAAAAAACTAACTAGCACATGATCTACAAGATTCGTACAGAATAATAAACATATCACTTTTTTATATTAATCTTCTTGGAATCATAATTATAATCTGACAAAACACCTTCTTCTGAACCTTCTTTTCTCTAAAGGTGGCATTGTCATCGAAATGCGCATAAGCAACAATTAAAAAAAATGATCAATAATGATTTATTGAACATGTTTGATCAGAAAACTTTTTTTGTGATCTGTGGAATGAAAAAACAATTCATTTGTGAAAATTGGTTTAATTAATTTTTAATACATGCACTCTACTGGTAATTTAATTTTTTAGGTATTCAATTTTTAATATTCGCACATTATTGGTAATACTAACTAATTTAATACAGTAAAAAACTGGATGAAATTTGAAAAGGGTTTCTGTAAAAAAATCATGGGTGTTATTTAAAAATGATATATAATAGAGAGTAGAGTAAGATATAATGAGATAACGAGTAAGAAATAAGATATAATTAAACACAAATCTGTTTTTAAAAATAATATTCAATATTATATACATTTAAATTAAATAAATAATGAAACGGTTGGAAAATTTATATATATATATATATATATATATATATAATGCAAATATGACAAACTTTATTTTTAAGTACCGCGAATTTCCTCTTTTATCGTACGAATCAACTTTAAAACTATTTCGAACACTTCAAATTCATTTAATCATCATGAAACTTTCTACTAAGTGTGTGCAACTTGTTCGTACAACAAAGAACTTTTCGTGTTGGACGTATGGAAAAGTATACTCGTTACAACTACTAGTATTTTTAGTTTCGTTCAGTGTACGGTGTAACAGTTTGATGATATCTCTATCAGAAATCGCAAACTTTTGAATCGTTTGTGGAACTTGATTTAAATTTCAATAGGAGATAATTGTGATCGTATCATTACATACATCAGTTGTAATTTAATTTATCGTTGTCAACACTATTAATGTTATTATAAGGTTTTCTTTTTACGATTTAATTCATTATTATATTTTTTTATTATTTGTATTTTTTTCTACTTTTCTTTAAAATAATTATCTAAACATCTATTTAATTCTTTTAAGAAGATCACAAGTATTCACTTGATTCAAATGTATATTTTGGACTTATTAAATAGTAATTACAAATTATAACTTATTAATACAAATTAGATTTAAATCATTGTATTGTTTTATTAATTAAAATGAGTATATTTTCTTCTAAACGTTTATATTGATTTCTACAAATGAACTAATATCCAATTCTGTTACTGTAGGGTTCAAATTAACTTTCACACATGTTTTTTTCACCCTACTATACTTTCGAGTTTTCAAAATGATGGTTTCAAAATGTGAATAAGCAACAATAAAAATGATCAATAATCGTTTATTAAATATTTTTTATCAGAAAATAATTTGTGGTTTGTAAGAGCAGAGAAAAATTAATTCGTGATATCTATTTCAATATATATAGTCAAACATTTCAATAATCAAGCCATCATTTTCAGAGCACAAAATTGATAAAGAAAAATAAATTAGCATATATAGTGGAATCCGCTTATTATGATCACTTTGAGACTTCCAATTTTTGATAACAATAACCGGCTGATAATTTTAAATAGAAGATAAAAATGTTTCATTATTGAACTTAATTTATTACAAACAATTATGACATTTGTACAATTTATATTTATCACGAACTGTACACTTAATACAACATTATAAATTTATATATGCTGCATTTCTTATAAACAACTTTTTTTGAAAACAATATAAAATTTATATAAAAATCTTATCAAGTGTAATCCTGTCAATTGTCTGCACCGACTGATTGTGATAACAATAGCCGATTGATAACATTGTCCGTGATTATAATAACCGGATTCCACTGTAATAGATAATAACTAATAATTTGATAGAAAGCAAATAAATAAAAAAAACTGTTAAATTTAAAACATAAATATAACTATTTCTAATATATATATATATATATATATATATATATATATATATATATATATATTGAGCATGAAATTAAATTCACTTTCAGTAATGAATGTTCACTCCTCATATGTAAATCACACAATGATTTTTCTTTACCTGAACTGGAAAATGACATCACATCAATAGAAAAGTCCATACGGCATTATTAGTAATTAATTATTAAACATTTCGATTTCTGAGGAGTGAAAATCAATCTGTGAAAATAAAATTTAAGATTTTCATTTAAAAAACAACTTTAATGTTATTTTTAATTACCTTGAGAATTAGATTAGAATAACAACTATCTTCAACATTAGAATAATTCACTCAGCTTTTTTTTAAAAATAAAATTCATTCTTATTTTTAAATATATTTCAAAATATATGTCTTTCAGCAGAAACCATTCGTTTTATAAATATTTAATAAAATAAAAAAACTACATTTTCAACTTGTAACTAAATTTGACAATTTTTTGTATTTAATAACTTAAACTTTTACAAAAAAAACATCATAGTGGTTCGTGATTTATACCATCTACAAAAAAAAAATAATAATATTCAAGATTTGAAAAACGGTTCACCACCCAATATCAGCAATTTTGATGTTAAATTTATTAAATTAGACCTTTTTAGTACCTTAATTCATCTTTCATTTCAAAATTACTGTCTATTTGTTAAAAAAAATTATAGAGGTTCGATCTTGACAGTGAGTGTATTTTTAAAAATAAAATACAGTCTTAAGAAAATGTCAAGGTTTACAACAAGAAAAATTAAAAATAGTAATATTTAAATTGGTGCCATGGATATAATTTATTTATTTATTTATTTATATATATATATATATATAAATTATTTATAAAATAATTAAAATATCTAAAAATATAATCAGTTGAAAAACTTGAAAGAAAGTTCTATGTCTTTCATTCAACGATCGAAAATAACTCATTAAGTGTTTTGTTCAATGAAAGTTTGATTCAGTATTATGCATGTTTACAAAACATTCACGTTATAAATTATCATAAATATTTAGATAGAAAAAAGATCAACAACGAGTATTTATAAAGTACATCGAGTGCGATATTAAAAATAACAAACGAATAAATTATTGAGTGGTTGCCAACAAAAACTAGCATAAAAGACATGTGTGCAGGTGAATGACGGCACGAAATATTAAAAGAATTTTTCAAGGTGGAACAGATTGGTAGTGTAATGCCCCCGACTGTGTATGTGAATGTCTTGCGAACACTAACGAATGTGTGTCTGTGTGTGTGAATGCATCGAGCCTATGCACCGTTCTATTGTGCGTCTAATGTTATAGTTTTCTTGTTGTATCTTATATATTATACATGTTTTATTTACAAAGGTCATGGTTTTTATTTCTTTTTCGTATACGTCGTGTAACTTGAATTTTATTTTCAACTAGGACGGACATATAAAGAGATTTATATCTCGTGTGTATATATATATATATATATATATATAAAGTATTTGAATATTATCAATGGAAATATTTGCAACCATCCTAGTTATAACAGTAACATTAATTTGTTTTGGTCTGCTGCTTTATGGCATCATTCTAATGGATTTAACGACGAAACAATTATAATTAAAATAATTACTTGTTTTTCTTTATTTCAATTCTCTGAAAAATACTTTTAGCATACGATAAAAGAATAACAAACTATTGAAATGGATAGAAAGAATTAGTTGATTTTTTTTAAGATTTTTTTAAGATTAATTATCGATACACGAGGTTTGATAATTTAATCCCCGGATTGACGCTGCAGCACTAGTCATGTGAAATTAAACAAAAAGTAAAGTAGTACATAATAGTTCACAGTTTTATCAATAGAGGACGGTTAAGAGAAAATCAAACAGCTGTTAGTTTCTGCGCAGAAGCCAGCGCGCCTACATGGCGTTTCTGTTCGTCGTCATGGAACAATGAATAAATATTAAATGTTGTTCTAAATTAGGGAAAACTGCAACAGAAACTTATGAAATGTTGAAAATCGAGTACGCCGATAACGCCTTAATCATACTAATGTGCTCAGCTGTTGAAGCGTTCTAAAACGCTAATAACCAATAAACCATCATACTAGATTTGGGAAAGAGGAAGATCCGTGCAAAGTTGGTACAGCGCAGACTTCGTTCAGACTTGTCACGATAATGCATTTTTTTAACTGTATTGTTACTGGTGATGAGTCATGGGTGTTTTAGTTCGATCCAGAGACGAACTGCCAGAGTATGCAATGAATTAGAAAATCATCACTAAGATCCAAAAAGTTTTGTAAAAATCCAGAATCAAAACTATGCTGATTAACTTTTTCGATAAACAGGGCGTGAGCCATAAAGAATTTATGTCTGAAGGACAAACAGTCAATAGTGCATTCTATGTTGAAGTAATGAAGAGATTATTGCAATGCATTTCTTCGAGAAAAGGGTAGTTGGTTCTTATTTCAATACAATGCATCTGTCCATTTTGGACCGACTGTGAAGTCATTTTTCATGAAACGCCGCATTGTTGAGATCAATCATTCACCCTCTTCACTTGACTTGGTATCAGTACACTTTTTTTTATCTTTTCTAAAGTGAAAACTGTTCTCAAAGGGAACGATTTCAGGATACAAAAGATATTAAGAAAAATATAACTGTTGAAGTGAAAGCAATTCCTTCGGACCCCTTTGCCAACTGTTTTGTTCAAAAACTTTCAAACGTTGCAATTAGTGAATTAAAGTAAATGACGATTACTTTGAATAAATATCAAACATTTTTCGTTTTAAATTGTGTTTCTTTTCATTGTACCAATCTGGGAATTAAATTGCCAAATCTCATATCTATAAACAATAATCAAAAATGATCAATAATCAATTATTAGACATCTTTTATTGATTGTGGGATGAGAGAAAAATTAATTTGTGAAAGAAAAAAATGCCTAATACCCAACAAACATTCTGCTTAACACATTTCAATCAAACTACATAATATATATATATAAATATATATATGAATTTCAATTTAAATCTCTATTGATAAGTAAACAGATTCGTTACGCATTTTTTTAAACAGTAATACACATTTGAAAGTATATATATATATATATATATATATATATATATATATATATATATATATATATATATTCACTTCACTAACATTTACATGTTGTTTAAAACAGATTCGACATGATTCAAATTCATAAGTAGGTTAACTGCATAATTAATAAATCCATTAAAAGTGAAAAGCATGATATAGAATTTTAAGTAAACAATAGGTATCGACATATAAAAATAATATTTTACGATATAAGTTTATTTTTAATTAGTGTTTGTTTAGAAACTGGATCAAACTTTATTTTAGACTATAATTAGTATTATTCTTTTTAATTTTTCAATTTACTCTATTTTAAAATCAGCTTTATTATAAGTCTTATATAATATTTTATAATCGTGCGTCGTATACTTTCAGAACAATATTAATATTGAATGAAGAGTGTTATCGTGAATAATATTACTATTTTTAAAAATAAACAGTTTGTAAACGAATTCGATTAGTATTTTATCGTTAAATACTTGATAAGAGTTTTATTCACAATATTAAAACTATATTAAAGAGAAACTGAAAATGTTCAATGATGGCTTAGAAGTGGTAGATGTATTAAAGTAAGTGAATATTGTCTAAGACAGTGTTAAACAAAATTTATTGCTTAAGATAGAGTAAATATAGGATAATTTTGTTTCTTTGTTTTAATATATATTTAGTATGAATAGTTAGTTAAAAAGGGTCCTATTAAAATCAGTCTTTATGTTTATTGACAAACATTATCATAATTATTGAACTTATGAAATATAAAAAAAATTAAAATGCACATCTAATAATTTGTTTCCGTACGAAATATTTTGAAAATCACTGAGTGATGTACAGGTACCGAACAATATTTAAATTTCTACTCAAGATCACTTTCAGACAAAATATATTCAAGATTACTCATATTTGGAGGCAAATAAAATTGATGACTGTCATAATACTATTCTGACACTATGGCTAAGGTCACTTTCACAAATGAATTTTTTGTCTTTTTTATCCCACGATCACAAAAAAGTTTTTTCTGCTCAAAAATGTTCAATAAATCATTATTGATCATTTTTGATTATTACTTATACGCATTTCGATGATGATGTTATCATCTTCAGAATCATGATACTGTACTGCTCGGTATATAAAACTATGTGGTTGGTGGGATGAATAATGTCAGTGGTTTGTGAGACGTGTGAGTATATTTTATGGTTTGTGATGAGCGTTCCTTAGCACTATGGTTCAGCGCGATGCCATCATCTTCACAGCTCTAAGGAACAGAAAAATATACACTAATTGTATTTGAGTCAAGATGATTCGAAATTTGATAAAATAAGATAATATTTTTCGTTATTCTTTGAAACTTTATCAATACTTTTTTAACTTTTGTAAACAGATTGTTTTTTTTACTTCACAAATAAATTTTTCATTCACCATTCATTTTTTCTGGTTATAAATGATTATCGATCCTTTTTTATTCTTACTTATGTACATTTAAATGGCGATACTATCATCCTATGAACGTAGAGGTACAGAAAATCTAAACGTTCTGAAGATGATACTCGCTACCAAAATCTATACACGCAACAATTAAAAATTAGCAATAATATTATCTAATGAACATTTTTAATTACAAAAATCGTCGAGTAAAAAAAACAATTTATTTGTGAAAGTAAATTTAGATAGTGTCAGAGTTCTATTGTTTTATATATATATATATATATATATATATATATATAATTTCTGAAAATCAATAGTTACGAGTATTGTCTAACAAATTTATTGTAAAAAGAAACATTTATGAAATACTACGGTCGTGTTTTTTTTTTAAAAAAAATAAGTCTTTGTTCTTTAAAATCACCACTGTACATAAACATCATATATTACTAAATTCCCTGAAACATCTTTATCGAAATGCAGTTGCATTCTGTTCGGATTGTTTGTGTGCGACCGTGCAAGTATGTAAACATACAGGAATGTTTGCACAAGCACATGTGAAATATTAGTATTTATTCTTGTAAGGAAATCAGCCAATAAAAGATAATGTCAACCGAAATCCCACTGCTGTTTCATGTAAGGTATATATGTGCTACTGAGTCTAAGCTATGAATGACTGACATATACGCCTACAAGGTTCATTGAAAAACACATTTCATCCCGCAAACATTTTGTGACAATACTTTGTCATGACGATTATTGCTTTTTCTTCGTCTTTATTCTTCGCTCATAAACCAAACGAAGCGACGTCGGCAATCTTCTACACAACCCACACTCCCGACGTACGTTTTGCTCCTCCATCTCAACGCTCGAGCGAGATTTATGTGTACGTTCTGTGTACGTATAGATGTGTGCGTGTGGGCTCTTTCCATCTTTGGCAAATATTTTTAAAATCATATTTCGTGTAGTGTTTTAACAAACGAGCACAGATACATATAAATGTTCATATATACATACGTACGTTGTTTTATTCAAAAATGTTTTTTTCGTGTTGTGATTTACTCGGTAGAGATTCGAATTTCTTTTTAAAATTCTAATAGCGAATTATGGAAATTTATTCTTCATAATAACAGTAATAAATTACACATATCTTTATGATAAATAAACAATGTTCGCACATTTAATAAACTATTTTCTTATTACATAAATCATGATGTTTTTACTTTTAATATCGTAATTAAATATAAACTGACTTTTGTTGTATAAAAAAAAGATCTTTTCCTCATGATATACATCCTTTCTATTTAATAATTCTGTTATTTCCCGTTATACTTTTTATTACTTATATTTTATTAAAATTACAGCATAAAATAATTACAGTTTGATATTGTGATTAAATTCAATTTCACAAATGAATTAATATCCAAAATACAACAAAATGTTAAATTATTAATTGTTATAGACTTAGTATACTAATTTCTTTATACTGATTTTCATTTTGAAGATGATGGATAAGTCAAGTCATCTAAATGTTTAATGTATAGAAAAATTATTCAACATTTCAATACTTTTCTCCAAAATTTTATTTGCAATTTTTTAAATACTATCTCACGTATTTATTTTTAAATAGCATACATTATTAGATTTTGATAATTGTTTCTTACGTATCACATTATTCAGATCTATTATTTAGATTATTATTATCGTTTCACTTTTCTGTGATTGTATTATTATTTATTTTTTATTTAATATGATAAGTTTTGGCACTATGCCACTTTCAGATATACATATTTCAAGTGTAATCTAAAAAAATGTTTTTCGAAAAAAAAATACTTTTTTAAAGAACAAAATCGAAATATTTATTTTGTCTTATATCATTATGTTATATATCTTTTTGAACAACATGAGTTTTTCTCCTCAGATTAGTTTCACCACGTGTACCATCTTCAGGTCATTATATGTAATTTCTAGCTTGTGAGATGGAAAGAAAATTCATTTGTTAACATTAAATACTCGGTCAAATTATTTTTTTTTCCATTTTAAACTATTTGACATACAAAATAATTTCAAATATGAATATTTAAATAATAGTACTACACAAATCTGAATATTAAATCGTTTGAATACAAGAACAGTTCATAAATTATGAAATAATAAAAAATTTCTCTTCATCGAAAAAAAAAATGAACAAACCAATTTTCATAAGAACAGCCTGAAAATAATTTCAAATAACTCTGATCGTGCGTTACGTATATTGCGTGTTCATTGTAAAGTGAAAGTTTTCCACAGTATAGCGATTTACAGATAATCAACTGTAACTAAAAAAAAAAAAGAAAAAAAAACACATATAAATATATATGCCGGCCTATACGAATCACAGTCATTTTATTTCCATAACGGGTTTTTAAACAGATTGCTGAGTTAAAAAGAAAAAGAAATCATTTACGTGATATTAGGAAATAATTTCAATGACAGTATGCTATTTATAGAACGCAAACGTTTTCGAATTCTATTAGTTATATCGTAAATGAAATGATTATTCCATGAAAATGTTATAAATTTGTATGTTATTTCTTATTAGTATTTGTTCTTTAATTATCAGTCTTTGTAAGTTTCATTAATAAATACTTTTTTTTTAGTTTTATATCAAAATAAGAATACATTTTTCATTTGAATCTCATTAGAACTATTTTATATTCATTCACTTCCTGTGTACATTTTCTTCGAATATTCATTCTCTAAACAAATATTAAATTTTACGAGAAAAACTTTGAATAGACCTGTTTAAATTTTTAACGATGTACTTTTGTATTTTACTAAGTAAACGAATAGAAAATATATTTTATACATTTAGTAGAAAACGACTAGTACGGAACGATTTTCTAGAAATAAAACCCGTTTATAAACTTCAATTATTGTATTATTCTGTACAGAAATGATATATTTTCATTAGGCATTTATGTTATGAGAACGTTGAAGGGGAACCAGATGATAGTTTACTAAATGGTTGTTGTGTGTTTCGTTTATATGAAACATTCGAGAGAGAAACATGTATAAAGTTTATTTTATTACAAGTATTTAGGTTTAAAAAGATGAAAGTATGTAAGTAATTTAATTTTATGACACCGTCATAATAGAAATAATAGAACTAACATGCATTTCTCATTAAAGTTTGCTTTTAAAATAAAACATTAGTGTGTTCTCTCTATAAATAACTTCATTATAATATATCATCTTGCATTTTTTAGAAGTATAATAAACAAACTACCAAACACAACCTTTTAGATTATATTTCTATACAAGTTCAGAATGTACGAACCTACTATATAATTTAAAAGTAGAATATTATCTAGTATTTTACAAGACTTCTATTTCCCTTGAAATAACGCTCTAATATTGCACGAACCGTAACCAACTAAAGCTTTTCCTGCAACTCATGGTCGCGTTTATGAGATTATGTTGAATCCATACGTTTTCTTGAGATATGACAAAAGATAGTTCATAAAATCCAAGGAAATTTATAACATCACTCTATCTAAAATATATATTATTTAAGTGACTGCGTGGTTTAAAAATATTAGTCTTTTTAGACATAAATTAATGTCTTTTATTTTTATTTATAATATATAACACTAATTTCATTTTTCAATTGGCCTTTTTGATAATTGAATAAAGAACCTACAGGTCAGAAAAGTTTATTCCTCGGAATATCTAATACATCAGAATTATTAAATAAACTTTCACGTTAAAAATATAAATATACAATCTAAAATTATAACAAAGCTATAATATTTGCTTATTATATACATAATTAACAAAAACATGAATTATTTTTATAATAAATTATTAACGATAAAAAAATAAGATTTATTTGGTATGTTTAATTTAATCTATCTATATAATTTAAGGAAATAAATTAATGAAAAGAATGTAGAGATTCAAACTATACAAAGAAGTGATTAATTTTAATTGAAAGTATGAGTTGAAATGAACAGTTATATATAACTTACTTTAATAACAATAATATTGATACGTATTGTAAATATTCTTTTATGAATAATATTTGCGAGTTTCTAAATATATAATACTTTAAAAAAATCTTATTTAAACATATAATTAAATACTGAAATTAATATTTACATTTTTTAAACGAGAAGCGGTTTTAATTTACAACAAAGTATCGTTTTTCATTCACTGTCAAACGATTGCAAAGTATATGTAGTTATTTTTAATGAAGTGTGTGTATTTTTTTAATATTAATTAAAATTGTAAATTCCAAACGATACCTTTCTGATTCGTACAAGGAATTTTTTTTGAACAGTAATTTTCTTTAAGAGTGTACTTGATACTCTATACAATACAGGTAAAACAGAGTGTTTAATGTTAAATACGAAACATTTTACGTTTATATAAAGTAAAGCATTTAAATGTCAAAGGTGACTTTTAAAAGCTCTCAGGTAGACACTAGAGTTTGTTGTTAAAAATATAAAATGTTTATATAAATTACATATTAAAATATCTGTCATCGTTAAAACTGATGATAATAAGTTTAGATTTGATAAAACTGTAGCTGTTTTTTTTTTCAAAAATAGTTATTTATAAAACAATTTTGTGAAATTAGTCAGGTACTTTTTATTTATTTTTACAAAAGCTTCGATATAAAAAATAAATTAAATCCTTCATTCTATACAATGTGAATTATATTTAAATTATTTATAAAAAATATACTTATTATTTTTTTAAAAAAAGTATGGAGATGCGAAAGAAATAACTGTTATCAAAATTTTAAATGATTAACTTAAGTATGATAGTTTTTTTATTAGATTGGTAGAAAAATAATTGCGGTTTATTACCTTTAAAGGCATATACATTTTTGTCTTTTTTTGATTTTCCTAGCTGTTTTAAGTGACTCAGAACTGTTAGATGACTAACGCCAAATTTTTGTGCAAGCTCTCGAATTGTGCGTGGTTCTGATTCAACTAACGACTTCAGTTGGTCATTAAGAACAGAAGAAGGACGCCTGAGACCTTTTTCATCTTCAGGGCTCTCGTCCCCAGCATGAAATTTTTGGCACCACCAAAAGTATCGTTTAGTTTACGAGCAGTTTCTGTTGCTTTACCATCCGTCTTGAACTCATACAAAAGAAACGCTCTTATTTGCTTCTTTTCTATCTTTAATTCAATTTTTAATGCAATAGTCTAATTTAAAGTAAAATTAATAATAAAACCAAAGCTAATGTTATCAAAATACAGACCGAAAAATGCACTTTAAAATGATATTAACATAAATACGATGAAATGACACTTTCATTAAAAAAAATGAAGGTTAGAATTCAGAAAACAAAAACAGTAATAATTTTCCTACCAACCTAATAGAAATCAGATGAAGAGAGTTTTTCATTGAAGGTTAATATTCTGGTGCTGACGGTATCGTCATCGAAATGCGTATAAGCAACAATAAAAAATAACTATTTATTGAAAATTTTTGTTTGGAGACATTTTCGTGGTTGTTTTGTAGAGCGAATAAACAATTCATTTGTGTTTATATTATAATTGTTATACCAATTTTTAAAATTAAACTCATATGATTTTAATTCGTAATATTGTTATGACAATTCACTTTCACAAATGAATTTTTTGATCTCTGAAACTACAAAAACTTATTCTGATCTAAAATGTCCAACAAAGGAATGCTAAGGTACAGAAAAATCTTCCCGTGTAGTACACTTTTCTGTACTTTGGCACTCTAAGGATAATGGTATTGCCATCGGAATGCGTATAAGCAACAATAAAAAACAACCAATAATTATTTATTGTCATTTTTGGTCAGAAGAATTTTTGTGGTTTGTAGGGTTTGAAGAGAATTCATTTGTGTAAGATTTAAACTAATATTTAAAAAAGATCTAAGAAGTATACAATAGATATAATTTATAAATCAATTTATTACAGGATGATTGCTTTTTATGTACGATACACATTCGGAAAACATATATACATACATGAACTAATAATAGAGATAGCATGAGATTATCTTCGATGAATAGGAAGTTGCAGGGCAACTTTTGTATGTAGAGGTGAGCGACATCGCTCGAGTCCACAACGCAACGATGTCGATGTAACCGAGCGAGACGCTGCACCGTTATTTGAAATATATGACCTCGACAAAACACCAATAAGGATTTAATGTCTCAAAACGATGTTGGCTGCGTTGTAATTCGGTATTGTACGTCTGGTCAACCGTGCGTATCGGATAAATACGATCATAGAACACGTATATGTCGTTAAAATACCGTTTAGTTATCATTATTAACATGTAGGTCGTGTGTTTGTTCGTTAACGTATCTTTATTGTACTCCTTCTTCCTTTCAACAGATCGAACATTAATAGAAGATACTATCTTTTTTTTGAAATCAATGTTCTGATACGAACTTCATCGAAAGTGGTGAAATGTTTTATCCTTTTCATTTAGTAAAAGTAACAGTTTAATGTTTGTAATACTTTCAGATTAATTTATTGTGTGTAAAACTGCAGTGTCATTTTTAACATATCAACAGCGAAAAAATAACCAATTAAAATTCTATAATAATTACATTTGTCAACACTGATTTATATATTCAAAAATAAAATATTGTAAAATGAATAACAATGTACTGTATTTGGGTCGTTAATTAAAAAGAATTATTTTAAATATTATAAGTTAAAAAATGTTCATAAAAGAAAAACATGGAAGATAATATAAGAATTTTAATCAAAAAATACTGATGAAGACATATTACAAAAAAACGAATTTCAAAAAAGAATAATTAGTAAGAACAATGCTTCTGTGAAAGCAGTTCTTTAAAAAAACACAAACAATATTGATTGAAAAATGAGACACAGTGTCTAGAAAAACTCTTACACATAAATAATTAATACACTGAACTACTGATCAATATGTCACGAGTTCAAATCTATTTTTTCATATATGCTATATTTAAAGTAAAAAACAATAATGTCTTGTTAATAGAACAAGATTTGTATTTGATACTTTTACAAATTGATACTTGTTTTATGAACTTGAAAATCAGATATATATATATATATATATATATATATATATATATATATAAATATATATATATTCAATTTAAATATTGTTTTCAATAAAATAAATATTAATAATCCTATTCAAAAACAATAAGTAAGTAAAATATCAATAAATATTTATTATTAAAACATAAACAAAAGCAAATAAATATTTATAAATTTCTTGATCCAGTATTTTTTATAATTCGATTAATCTGAATGCTTCTAAACGGTTTTTTTTAAAAAAATAACCACGTTTCAACTCCCTGCAAAAATATTCAGAACACACAGGTTTGTGCAAACGTACCGAATTTACGAAATTAGTGCGGCGATCTGTATTATTTTATCTCTATATAATTTTAATCTACACTCTTAAATTGAAATCTTTTTTAGATCCTTTGAAGAAAGCTTTGTACGAAGAACACTTTCATGATAATAGCACCTTACACAGATAATGATTTCTTGAACCACTTTACTGAACTGGATTATAAGCTCGAATTTAACAAGAGTAATTCTCTTGATAATAAATTTATTTTCTGAAAAAATACACAGATAAAAATCGCGTTCGAGTTTCAAATTAGTTACTTGAAATATCAAAAATGTTGCCAGTCGTACTGTACGTGAAACGTTTCAAGAATGGCTTGGAGATGTCTTTTCATCTTTCTCTCTCTCTCTCACTCATATATATATATAAACTTGATCGTTTTTAAAGCACTTGAACAATTTGTCACTCGACACTGTGTGAAAAAAAAAACATTAATCGAAAACTTCGGTCTGAAAACACTCCTTCAATAACAAAGGATTAAACTCACAGCTAGACAGACAACATTCACAGCTGGTATAGTGGTAATACTATATCGTCGTTCTGTAAGTGTTTAATCTATATAACCCTCGTGTTCCGCATCCCTCTTCACCCAGTATAGTAGCGTACCGAAAACAGAATTGTCAGTTTAACAAACATATTGTGTAAGATGTACGTGGTTAGCCGAAGTTAATCATACAAATGAGTACGGGACATTTTAATGTCAACGGCCAATCCAGAATTCAGAGCACATCATTAATATCGTTTCATATGTCTATAAATAAACAAAACCATTAATATAATTCATTAAGATAATTGAATGATTTTAATGGGTTTCGAAGGTACTCGCTCGTACCGACGTTCAGAACGAATCGATGTCGATCGTAACAAACAGGAAAGTTATATCGTGGACTGATTTAATTTCTTGTTTAAATTCATTCATACTTGATTAGATTCTTGTATGTAATTAAAAGTATACAACACAATCACATATTTGATATATAAACCAAATAACTTCCTACGCTGAAACTAAAAAAGATAACACTGCGGAAAAAATAAATGTAAAACTTGTAATAATCACAGTACTTAGAAGTTTATGAGCAATTTTACTGGGTATTTGTAAAAGTTTATGACGGTCAATCTAAAAGTTTGTAGATGTGAAAAATACGGTTTATTTGAAAAATCGATGACACACTAGTATTTTAAACTTTTATACTAAAAGATATATCTTTTTTCAGGAATGATTAAAAATGACTGAAATAACCAAAATTCTTTTATATATCTTTATAAGTCTTACTTTTATTTTTCTCTAACATTATTATCTAAATTATCGACGTGTGCTTAAATTCCAAATAACTAACGAATAACTCATTATTATAACATTATTATTATTATTATTAACGTTGTATCTTTCGGTAATTCGTCACTTAAAATCATACAAAAAAATATAGTAATAAACGGGTTAAGATTGTACAGGTTTAAAGATATCATTTTATTATTTCGTTGTTAAATCGATAAAATTAATTAGGTTATTATTAATATCATCCATTAGTGAACAACAAGACACGATTGACATATCAAGAAGAATTTATTTTTTATATGAAAAACTTGGAAATTTTTAACAATAGATGCACAACTTTCTATATAAAATTTATCATTTGTCCACTTAAGTTTTTGCTTATTTCTTTCATTCGCCATCTTAATCAAAATTTAGTTAAAATTGATCTCAACTTTGGGCACAGATTAAAAAATATTTTACTTTATCTCTAATATACAATGATAACGATCACAGTTTAACACTGTGACTAAATTCATTTTTTTTAAATGTACTATATCAAATTTTACAAAATGGTCAATAATTGATTATTGTCTGTTTTTATATTTTTATACGTATTACAATAGCATTTCCATCATTCTACAAGTGCATGTTTTTTAAGACTTTGTGTCTTAAAATAAATTTTGCTTTAAATAAATATTTTTATGGATTGTAAATTTATTAATACAATATTTTTTTTATGAACAATTTAAACTTTATACATATATATATTTAAGAACAATCATTAATATACATTATCTTAAATGTATATTAGATTTTTTTTTAAATATAAGGTGTAAAAATTGATTAGGTGTCTTTTAGATTGAATCAATTATAACACTACTTTAAATTCAAATATTTTCTCATCGTTTTAGGATTTTGAAGTTCTAATCTTAACAATTACAAACACTATATATCTTGGCTAAGCAGTTGGTATAATCTCACAAAACAGTAGTAAACACGATGGGGTCCGAAAAGAGTAGCATATTAGGCATTGCATAACAAAATGCTGTTACAGTCGCGGGAGTAATATGTTCAGCTTTAGGAGAAGATGTTGTGATGCAAAAAATGCTAAAACAGTCGAAGAGGACCGAAAATGCAGTATGACTTCATTGATTCCAAACAGTCATCTTTTTTTTGGAAAAAAAATTATTAGTTACCCGACAGATGGAACAAAGGTATACAAAATAATGGTGGATATTTTAAGGATTGAAATGTATACTATTTTTCTATAAACATTCATATTCTATAAAAAGACATCGAATTAATTTATACACCTAATATAATCAAAATATATGAATATTTTTTTGTATCAATGGAGTGGTCATGACGACGTGTTAAATACATTACAGTTTACTACTCCTCCAGAACGCCCTACAAAGGATTAATGGGATTCAGGGGAAGTAGACTAGATTTTATATAATTTAAATATTTACTTTCTTCATAATATAGTCTTAACACTCTAGCTAAATTTACTTTCATCTATAATTTATTTTTTCAATGCACAAACTGCAAAAAATATATAAATCATCTCTCGAATGCCAAAGTACAGAAAAATCTTTCTATAACTTGGTGTTATAAAGATGAATCAAATAATTATCGAAACGTACATAAATAACAATCAAAAATGATCAATTTATTGAACATTTTTAACAACGAAAATTATTTACGGTTTCTGGAACGAAAAAGAATTCGTTTGTGAAAGTTTTAGTTTTTTTTTTTCATTTCACTTAACATTTTTTTTCAATTATATTTTTTTCCATACATTCTTTTTGGGAAATAGAAACGAAAATAATAAACAGCGTAACTGAACTTGACAGGTGAAAAACTTAAAAGATCCCTTTTGTTTTTTATCAATTACTGAATGCGAAATATATAATTAATGAAACAAATTAAAATATCAATGGAAAATAAATAAAATATATTTCGAATCATTTCACAATGCAACATAAATATAACTATTGACATAGATATGCAATGTTTTATTATTTCAATTAATTCACATTAATTAAATGTTATATTTATAAACAGTAAACATTTTACAAAATATCAATTAAGCCTTAAAAAATAGAGCCCTGAACCATCAGCATGTATTGATCTATGCAAAGGGGATTTATGTTTTATTGAAACCAACTACAAAAACAATTAACACAATGTAATAATTAACTGTGCTCTACTATAATATTTATATGAATATTCGTGTTAATATTTCTATTTATAAACCCATTAATTCGACAAAAAAAATAATGAGTTTATTGTATATAATAAACGAATATATTTGTTTGTCATTTATGACAATACATCTGTTATAAAATTTACATTTATGTTGCATTTGGTTTTGTGTTTCCGAGTTGTTTTTATCATCCACGTGCACATATGTAAACAATTTAGTTAATACGAAATTAAAAAGTTTTAAAATCACTGTTTACAATTCAAGAGCATATTTAGGATTATAATATGGCCTTTAGCCTTCATAAACTGCAACATAAGGGGCATAGTGCATCGGCCTCCGAGGGCTGCCTTGCTTTCTCGTTGCTCGCGAGCAGGCAAACTAGTCAGCCAGCTAGCCAGTCAGCCATCCAGCCAGCCAGCCAGCCAGTCAGCCAACCAACCAACCAACCATCCAGCCAGTCAGGCTGCTAGCCAGCCATTGACCTGACGAAGTGGCACAAGCTTAGTGTAACCGAAAACATATTTGCGACGCGTGTTCACACACCCTCTATAATAAACATTGCATACGTAATATATACACATGCCCATCCATCCGTCTTTGTTCCGTTTCGTGTAACAAATTTGAAACACAGACAGAATAGCGATCTTTCTCTTACATATTTTCGTAATAATATCAGATTCTTTCTCGGCGCGCGAAAAACTACAATCTAATAAATGATATTTCTTTTGATACACTTTGGAGACAATTTTTTTGGTACCGTTGTTGTGTAGTGTATTTTATTATTTTATCGCTATATAAATATGGATTTAATACGTACAGAGATGCTTGAAAATATGATTATAAGTAACGGTGTAACATTTTTTTTTTTATCGAAAGAAAAATATTTATACTATAGCATATATATTATAAGATATTGTACATATAAATATGTATCACACACGTACAACAAATTATTTGAATTTTAAAATGTCAAAAAACCTTTTTATAAAATTAAGGAAATGTTTAAAACGTCGTGAAAAATATTTACGGTTATCATATAAAATTATTTAAGTGTCAAACAGACAGATAAAGTCACATAACTACGTTTAAAAATAATAATTCTTGTTTACAAACGCTTTAAAGTATTTTTATTGTGATGAAATGCTTGAATTTTAAAAAATAACAATAAACTTAATTCTAAATCAGTGTTCGTGAAAATTTGTTCCGTGGAACCTTGCGGTACTAAGCAACCTCTTCAAGGGTTCCGAGAGTCAAAGTCAAAATTCGAAAGAATTTTCAAAGAAAAAATTTGAAAAATTCAAAATAGTTATTAGGTTGATGCAAAAACAATTGCGGTTTTCATATATCGAGTATGAAGACGCATATATCAGTTAAAAATTATATTTATTAATAAAAAAAAGTGTATGAAAATCTGATTTTTCTGTACCTACTGTACCTCTGAGGATGATAAAGTTCGAGTAAGATCTAAACCATCTGATACAGAAAAATGAAAATATAGAAAAATTCTGACTCACCATAGATGTATAGATAAGCAAGTATCAAAAATGATCAATAATCATTTATTGAACATTTTTAATTGAATTCTTACTTTTGTGAAACAAGAGTTCATTTGTGAAAAGTAATGTGGTCACAATGTAAGCAAAGCGTCGTGAAATAAATGCTTTCGAAAACAGTCTTGAAACTCTCAGTGCTTAATTATTTTTACAATCAACTACTTACGTTTAAAAAATTATTAAAACATTGAAAATAAAATTCTTCGCGTAATATTTTATTACAACATATGAAGGGCGAGAAAAATGGCATAAAGCGACAATATCTCCTAGTTCTTGTTTCGATTTTTAAATAAGTAAACAAAAAATCGTTAAAAACATTAAATTTGCATACAAGATGTTTCAAAACTACAAAGTTAACAAATGCACAAAAGAACGGATCTGGAAGTAAATATTATTAACATTTTATCTTTGAACAAATCTAAATCATTTAAAAATAACACTTCTTTACAATATATTCATATTAACATTTGCAACAAAAATATACGTATAAACTTTTTAAATTAATTAGATATTCCGTGAAGATTGGGTACTGAATATAACATATTCAACTGAGCAAAACAGTGAAAAAATATTTAAATACACACTCAATTATCAATAAAATGTATACAAGTTTTATTTAAAAATAAACAAATATGTTTGTATGTTAAAATATACGTTTATAATTATTTTTCTCTCTTGGAAACAACATAATGCTCTTATAAAGAATTACAAAACGAGAATGTTATTGTGATTAAGGCTTAGTCAAATTGTTTCAAGTACAAATGAAAAAAAAATACAGACGTGAATTTAAATAATTGTTATTTATAAAAACGTGTTTATATTCACTAACTTTCCAGCTGGATAAAATCTTATTTTTTTTTTATTTTCAAATACTCGAGACTATAAGAACGCATATTTAATTTACATTTTAATGTAATGCACAAACATGTAATTAATATGCAAAAGTGGCACAATAAAATATCACGCATGTATCGTTCGTATGAATCTACTTATAATTTATTAATGAAATTTGTCATGGGGCGGCGTTCATGTACAATATTTGCTACGTACATATGTTTTATAAGTAAACCAAATTCCCCCACATTCTGCTACAAAGCGTATCACTACGACTCTATTCCCATTTTCGTAAGCTGCAATTATTCATGGAGGTGCTTTTGCATTCATATCGGTGTCGGAAGTGCATTTCGAGCGCGTATAAATTTGCCACCTATTCTCTTTCTGCTTTCACTTGTATGCAGTTAATTATAATTTACAAGATCACTACACCTCCTACAGAGGCACATTTACTTTGCATACACATTGATTTATAAATTGGATGCAAGCCAATGAACCGTTGAACAAAAATTCGCTCGAAGTTCTCTGTACACTTGACTTTTTTTCCCCTCACGAACAAATTGAACCTGTGGATATTATTTCCTTTTCTTTAATGAATTTATTTTCAGAGAGATTCCTTTTCACGTTTAATTAAATGGAAACGATAATTAAATCGAGTATATTTATTTTGCTATCTTTCTGACTAGTTGATTCTCTTTATTACATCATATTTTATTCAAGTCTTTTATAATTTAAACGAATAAATGTTATGATAGCTTGTGTAATGCAATTTTTTATTATTAATAGAGTAATTCAAGCAAGTAAAAATCGTTCAATCCTGTTAACTAAGTGTTTATTGAAAAAGAATAATTTTTTGTTTAAAGTATTGATACTTTTTGAGAAAAATTAGTTTAAAATGGAATACATTTATGCTATTTTTTCATCTGATTTATTGTTTCAAAGACAGGCATTTTTTCTGGAAATAAACTTTTTATTTTAATATTTTTTGTCCAGTTTTCCTTGCGTAAGTTTATTGCAAATATTCAAAAAATAAGAAAAGTATGAAAAAATCACATACATAGTAATAAATTTAGATTTTTTAAAAGGCAATGAAATATTTTTGAAGTTATTTTAATACTACTTTATCGGTTTCGATACACAGTAAGGGTACAGACTTATATTTAAGCATTATGAAAAAAAAACTTATTTTTTTGTCTTGAAGTGATAATTCTTTGTTTTTGTTTCTCCATTGTCGGTTTCTTCTTTCAACATCTTCAGATAAGTACTGATTGGCTGTGTGAATTTCAGTACCCATCTGAAGGAATCGAAAGACGAAACCGGTAATAGAGAGATAAAAACAAAGAATAGTGACCTCAAAAAAAAGAAAGATAACTTTAAAACCAAGTATATAGAAATGAAACAAATTATAAAGAAAAAACACTATTAAGTACAAAGTAGTTTAAAAATAATAAAAAATTAGAATAAATCAAAGAATTAGATCTGATTTTGGAATTCTTATTGAAAAGTGGCTTAAATAATGTACTTAAAACATTAAATAATTAAGCAAAAAAAGTATTAGGGCGCCTATACTGATAAATAATAAAACATTTTTTATTTTCTTAGATAACGAGTTTGTGTTTTTACTGAAACATCCTTGTACTCTTGTATAAACAGAAGTACAATTAGCGGGACAGGTGTGTTCTTTTTTATTCAAATGATAAAAGAAATTCAAGTACGATCATGTTTAATATCAAATAATTAACCACGAAATTAAAAATAGACGACAAGCGAACGAGATACCATAAATAAATATGTTATCAGTAACAGTCTTGACCTACTTAATGAGTTGATATTACGACATCCTTCAACAATCGCCAGAAGACTGGTGTCTCTGTATATAAACATACACAAACACATTCTGTTCGTATATTAGATTGGCCTAGTTACGACAATATTAAATATTCATAATATGTGAGTTGAAAATTGAATTCTCTACATTCCGTACCTTTCCATTTATTATTTGCCGACGAACGGGTCTCTACAAAATGAAGTTGGCGCTTTTACTTTGTAATTGAAAGTTTTATTTTCAAGGCTTTTTCGCCGTACGAAATTAATGTGATATTTTTAATTATAGAGACGGTAGAATTACGTTCGTTGAGGTGCGTTCTGTGTTAGTCATTTTATTCGCGTAGTTATATAACAATGAAGAAGTACGCGAAGGACACGCATTTCAATTCGACCTTTGCCAGACAAACATATTCAACAGGAATGAACAATGCTGTCTGCGTTATATTATACGCAGCCTGATACATTTTTTTAACATCTAAACATTTATATTAATTTATTAATGTCTATTGGGATGATTTGAATATATATATACATATATACATATATATATATATATATATATATATATATATATAGATATAGATAGATATATATAGAGAGAGAGAGAAGTTGAAATTCAAATTTTGAAAAATAATTAATAGGAAAATATATACATATATATATATATATATATATATATATATATATATATATATGTATATATTTTCCTCTCTCTCTCTATATATACATATATATATATATATATATATATATAGAGAGAGAGAGAGAAAGAGAGGTTGAAATTCAAATTATGAAAAATAATTACCAGGAAAACAGAAATATTTATTATAAAAAAATCAGTTGTGACAAAAGAATAGAAAGAGAAATCCAGTCAGTAACATCAAGCATATAATAAGTCTTCTTCAATACGCATTTACTAAACGAGCCTCCATTCAAATCATTTAACTGGGACCGTGTGGAAGGTTTGCGTAAGACATAAATCATCAACAGAAACTTTCACAGCAAACGGGTGTTTTTAATGAAACTTGTCATAGAAGTGTGAAGAAATTATACACGTTTCCGTACAATAAATAGTTCACAGTATTTTTCTAAAAACACGGTACCAGTTTATCGTTTATTATTTCTCGCATATTTTCAAATCGTTTTATTACTCATTCCTTGTTTTTATTACTAGTAAAAAAAATTAAAAATACTAATTCAAAATTCAAATTAAAAAACCCGATTTGTTTTTTTTTACAAATTCAGTTATATGTAATATCTCAGCTTCATCAAAAAGAAAATTATAAACAAATCTGTTATACAAAACACGCTTGTTCATAAACACGATATAATAAAAGAAATTGAAACATGTCATCCATTATTTAACTGTGCATCAACTCAATCTGAAAATGTATGTATAAAAATCGAATTAATTCGAATTTTCCATTTCCGCTACCGGTCATAGATTCGAATTCGTATTTAATGAAGTATGCTTGTATGCATTCAGTGCTGTACAATAAAAAAAATCGGGATTCAAATACTTGTCGATCGAATAAAAACTCAACGTGATTTTAAAATTTATATACAATTCAAAAAAGTGTATTATATAATTATGGAGACGTATATTTAAAATGACTTACCACCAAGAGTTTTAAAGTAAGATGATAGAAAATTTACCTGAAAAAGAAGAAAACTAATTAGATTTTTATATACGGAAATAAGAATAATATTATATTAAAAGGTAATACTAGCTATAAATATACAAATAATCTTTATGTAAAAGAGACATATTCTAAAAAGAGATTTAACAATTAGAAAATTTAAAGAACTAAAAAAAAATAATATTTCTTTAATTCTGTTATAAATTATATGTTTAAAGAAGAATGGCTTCTTACCAATTTAGATAAAGTTTAAGATTTTTAATCATATTAACCTCCAAATTTATTGTGATAGATTAAAAAAAAATCAAGCATTGCGAGAATAAAAAGCAAAATGCTTTTGCTCTTATTATTAATGAAAAAAATAATCTTTAACATGTGTGATATTTCGTTCTTTTATTCTGAACAATGTAGTCTAAACTATGATATTTCAAAAATGAACGTAACACAATAATAATAATGTATTAAATTGGTAGAAAAATAATTGCGGTTCATGACCTTTAAATTCATATACATGTCAAGCTCTTTTGATTTTCCAAACTGTTTTAAGTGGTCCAGACTGTTCAATGACTAGCGCCTAACTTCTGTGCAAGTTCTCGAATTTTGTGCATGGTTCTAATTCAACTAACGCCTTCAGTTGGTCGTTATGAACTGACGAAAGACGCCCGCGACCTTCTTCATCTTCAAGTCATTCGTCCCAAGTACGAAATTTGTGGAATCATCGTTACACCGTAAATTCCTTAACAGTACCCACATAACAATTATCGTTTAGGTTACGAGCAGTTTCTGCTGATTTACCACCCGTTTTGATTCGTACAAAAAATCTCTTATTTGCTTCTTTTCCATCTTTAATTCAACAAGCCAATTTGAAACAAAATTAACAATAAAACCAAAGTCGATGTTACCATAATACGGACTGAAAAATACACTTTAAAATAATATTAATATGAACACGATGCAATTACACTTTTATTGAAAAAATTAAGGTTAGAATTCAGAAAACAAAAACCGCAATTATTTTCCTACCATCCTAATATTATTTAAAAATGAAATTAAAGTTGAAACAGATTTTACACGGTTTTTTTGTCTAGTATGGAATACAAATTGTTTCCCGAGAATAATGGGATTCGCATAGCTTTTTTTGGAGAGTTTATTGTTATTGTCTTACTCATATATCAAGATTACTTTAATACTTCCTGAGAAATAGTACATAAGGGAACCAACAAGTCACTGTTCAATGCATGATGGTAATTATTCAAAATTCAATTTTTATACAGTCAATATACGAGTATAATTCTTTCATCACGGATATTAATCACATACATTACTGATGTATCCTAAAACATGTTTTTAAATCCTTCTATTTTAATTATATCGTTTAGAATATAAAAACTACTTATTAATTCAATAACTATGTGTAAACATATTTTTCTTGTCAAATATGTAAATGAACTATATATGTATGTATGAATGCATTATAATTTATTTAACACACAACTTTGTGATCAATAAATACATACATCCATATATGTATGTATGTATATATGTGTATATATACATACATACATACATATATATATATATATATATATATATATATATATATATATATATATATATGTACCAGAGAATGACCGAGATTAAAACGATCTTCACCTTGATCTTGAATGAAACTATCATATGATAATGAATGTATAATATTATAATACTACAACAGAACATTTTTCCATAAATTATTCTTTAGAAATGACGCAATATGTTTTATACATTGTATAAAACATATTATTTTATACATTGTATATATATATATATATATATAGATTATAAAATGAACACTTTACTTTTAGCAATTAATAAACATTACTGTCTATAATCCACTAGATACGGTGGATTTTTTTTTTAAAAAACATATTTTTGTGTAAATATTTAGTCTTTAGAAATATATTACGAAGAAAAACTAGAAATGAAATAAAAACATAGACACGTGTAATGAAAACAGCGAGACCGGGATATGGATCTATTGACCTAAATACTTTGTAAGTGAATTAATTAAAATGTATCTGGAAAAAAACTGTCGAGAAAGTAAAAAAAAAGTGGTGAAAACAGTGTTACATATTATTAAAAAACGAAATTATTTTTGTATCTAGGTTGAAACATTATTCAACAGTTCTCGAATTATAATAGTTAATTGAAACGTTGTATGTCTAAGCATAAAACTATATTAAAATGTGCTCGAAACACGAAAAATTATAATTTAACCTAGAATTTTAGTAGTTTTATAAGAATTAGGTATATGTTTTATAAAGGTTAAGTAATAATTAATAATCTTAATTCATTAGACTTCTAGTTTTGTTTTTATATGGAATTAATGATTTTTACAGTTATTATTTTTTTTTAATTTAATAGATTTTCATATCGATTCGTTTAGTCTATTTTTTATATTTATTTTCACTTTTATTATTCATTTATTAATGATTTATCTTGTTTGAAAATCTTTTTCTAATTACTATACTTATGATATACTTTATTTATATTTTTTTTTATATTAGGAGTTGGGCATCTTTTTTAAGTAATTACTAAAAATAAAACTTAATAGAAAATCTACATACCAAATCTACAAAAAATCTTAAAACAAAGTGTATCACTTTGATCCTTTTAACAAATTCAATATATTATAAAAACACCTGCATATAAAAATAATCGAAGCAGTAACACAACACTAGAATGAAAAAAAGAAAACTACACGTATGCTAAAAAACACTATCGTCATTCGATTTGATCTTATGTGATCGTAGAATTTATAAATAAAATTTTAAAATCAAAGCAATAACTTACTGATCGAGAATAAGATATTCGAAAGCAACATTCGATTTGAAGCTTAAAATATAACAAAGTAAAAAACAACAGCAGATACTCTTATAAATAAATGTTCAAGATCGATCATTGCTTTATCAATATTAAAAATTGAACTGGGATACCTACATTCAATGTGTAAGACATGTTTTCTTACATTTCAAATACTGAATTGGATTTTAATAAAAAGAAAATAACGTAAGAAAGACAGGTTGAAAAGTTAGAGATTGCAACGACAGACAATTCTGAAATTTAAAAATGATTTCATGTGTTATTCAACTATATATTATATATATATATATATATATATATATATATATATATATATATATATATATATATATATATATAGTTGATGAATATATTGATCAACATTTTCATTACCTACACATATTTCTAAAAAATATATTCATTTTTATATGAGAGAAAATAGTTAGTAATTAAGTAAGTTTAAGTATTATTAAATGTTATTTACATAAAACAAATAGGAAAAATTGAATGTTTATCATAAATTAAAAGAGTATGAAATTTCCTTGCAATTACTTTTCTAATCAACGTACTTAGATGAACAGATTAGTCATTAACAGTGTAATAAATATATAGTAGAAATATATTTTTATATAGTTAAATTACAATCTCGATAATCCAAACGTGCAATTATTCGCGAGATGATTGTCTCAGAGTCAAGGTCGCGCTATTTATATCTATAATGCATTTGTGCACGAATTGTGTTGGTAATAAAGCCGTCGGGACAACACGAACGATGCTATTGCGTCCAATGTTGTGTTTCTACTCACTCTGCAGATGTAATATATTTCATATATCCACATCAGAATTATATCTCTCGAGAATGTCAGAGAGTTTATTTTTGAATCACAATTTCGAAACGTGCTACTCGCATGCAGATGCTAATATTTAATCTATAATCAAAAAAAAAAAAAATAATACTGGACTTCATACAAACGAACTTGTTAAAACTGTGATGGTTTTTTATGTGCCACGGTGGTAGTTCGAAACTCGATCTCGTTCAGTACGTGAGTGTGAGATATACACATACATTCGAATAAATGCTGATTAAAATTTGATTTTCTCAATTTCTGCTCAGAGTAACATACTCACATATACATACATATACACACACTCATATACATACATATATATATATATATATATATATATATATATATATATATATATATATATATATATATATAAGATTACAAGTTTAGATATTTACATTCATTGAAAATAGTTCTAATATTTTATTTCTTTAACTGAATATTTCATCGTTGATTAAACAGTTTTCTGCTATCTAAATATTCATAAGTAATATACATAGAGTAACATCGATGTTTCCAGTTACATTTTATATATATATATATATATATAGACTGATTTATATTCATTCTATTTCCAATGTTCTGCGAATACTTGAATTATAAACAAAATTATGTATAATGATGCAAAATATTGAGACTGACATTAAAGCAATTTATAAATACACTCTAATTTAATTGCAAGACAGACTATTCTAAACATTTAATAATATTATGTATAAAAAATAATTATTTTTGTTCATAATTAATTAAAAAAAATAGATTGCAGCATAATACGAATACTTGATTGTTAGAAATCTTGAAAAATATAAAACGTGATTGAAATAATTTCATTTCAGCAGATGTTTTCCAAATCTCGCAACACTGTATTATTTATTTAAATCAAGTGAATGAAATGAATAGCAAAGTAGTGTGTAATTCATATTTTTTTCTGATAAATTTACATATGTTTAACATTGTATTTATTCTCTGTTTTGTTCTATTTAATTTATTTGCAAATGAATTACGTCAGGCATGTCAGAAATGTTTATTTTTTCCATAATTAATTACGTTTTTTTTTTAAAAATATAATTGAAATTATTCGATTTATTTATAATTACTGAGTTGATTATTGTATTAGTTTGTTTTTCACATAGATGTTTTTTTGTCAAATATTTACTAGTAATTATAATAACAACAGTTAATAATAACAAAGTTGATAATAATATCAACAACAGAATTTAAACGGTTTCTGTTATCATAATCTATTTAATAATATTATTTAAATAGAAACATTGTTTAAAGGAATTATACATGGTATATAAACAGTTATACCTTTTAAAAATACAATTTTTATTTTTTCTTAAAATATAATCGTGTACAAATAAAATAAAGTATATATAATTACTTCACCCATTTTTAAGGTCAGTTAAATTTTAATATACATATTGAAATATTTTTCTAAAATTGATAAATGATGTTTTAAGATAACGCACTGTTTATTCATTTGAATGTTTTCAATAAACTCTTTTGAAGTCGACTAAAAGTTCTGAACGAAAAATAATTTGTTTTTATTATTTTCTTCAGTTATGTTTTATAAAGATAACAGTATATTTTCGAATAGGTATTTTTTCTTTTACTTATTTATTTATTATTGCTCATTTTTAAAATAATGAATGATTTCTATTAACAGAAAATTTAGTAACGATTTTAATATAGGGTTTTAAGATAAAATAAAGTTATTTTTATATAAAATATTTAACATATCAATACTCATTCTTATTTCGGTCAACTATGAAGATTTCTTTTCTAAAGTTTTCTTTTATTCTTCTTTAATTCTTGGCAGTTATGGCAATTAAAATCTTTCATTATTTTGTATAAATATTCAAATCTTGCTTGAAATAGACACAAAAAGTCACCATTAAACATGTTCAATAATTAATTACTGATCATTTTGATTGTCATTTATACGGATTTTATTCAAAATTCCATCATCCACAGAGCATTAATTTTTTGTAACTATATATTTTTTTGTACTTTTAGGCTCTGGGATGATAGCAAACGATCGATTTTAAAGATTATAGGAAATATTTTCATTTGCTTTAATACATACATTACTGGAATTATATTGTAGCTCTTTTATATTTTCTGTCTGTACAGTGCGGATTATTCTGTAGATTTACACTATTACTGCTATTCATTAGCTCTTTAAGTGGATAGTTTGCGCGGATGTCAAGTAGGTAAAATGGATATATCCGTCATACCCACTTAAGAGGTTAAAAGTTCGACATATTTTCTTATATTAATACTTATAATTTTCATATATTATTAAAGGAACTAAGCAACCGTAAATAATTAATTTTCTACATATAGTATTTAATCATTTAATACAAAGCATTTGAAATTAATTTTTATTAATAAAAAAAATATATAAATATTCACATTTTATTTTGGTATGACCAAATTTTCATTAAGATAAATTCATGAATAATCAATTATTTTTTTAAAAAAAAATAGATAATAGTAAATGTGGTACTGCTATTTAATCTATATATGTTATGATTTGATAAAAATCATATATATATATATATATATATATATATATATATATATATATATATATATATATATATATTAACGAAATGCAATTTTTTACCATAATTACGACATTAATTTTCATTTTACACAGTCGACCATGTTCAAACTAAAAACGTCAGATAAATAATATTCCCTGCCAGTGGAGTAACATTCATTAATCGGATGTATAATACGCGTACCGTGCACAACAGCAAACAAATAAACAAGCAAGCAAACGGGCGGGCGGTCGAACGAATGAACAAGAACTGACAAACACAGTGGCACTATATGATTTCATCGTTTTTACACAGAAAGTTGAAGGAGGAAAAAACGATTCAGCCTTCATGGTACGACAGAACGGCGACGTTAGAGAAACGCTGAGGTGATGGTAAATGAATCTGAAATAATTCGCGTTATTATCGTGATCTTGAAATATCATAAGCTTACTTCTCTGACGGACGGATAGCCGAGACGGATGAAAGGTTGGTCGGTCGGGATACGTTCAGCCGATGGTTGCTGAGTTGGTTGAACTCGGACTGTGGTACTACAACTCTAATAAGGTCTTGTGTAACAAACTGATTATCAGAGAACACGGGTTTAATGTTTAATGAACAAACTTAACGAACAGGCTTGGTTTTTTTCGACCGATGGACATTTTTTAATATTCGTATTTATTTACTCTTCAATTAATAACTTATTTATTATTCATTAATGTTTAAATACCAATTGTATAGTTCTGAATTTTTTTTAAAAAAAATGGTACTACTACCAATAATCATTTCAATTATTATTTTTTCAAGTTCATTTTAACATTGAATATTATATAATCAAAATGAAAAAGTCAATATAAATTATACTTCGATAAAATGAAATTATTAAATACGGATTTATAATTAATGGATCATGACGCTTATAAACTACGTCTACTTTCATTAAATACCTCATTCTAACCAATCTCCTGCCTTGCAATTTGTTTAATCAATTTCTTTAAAAAATATAAGTAGTAATATAACTGAAAGTGTTGTTGAAAGAAAAAAAAAACTGAAAAGTTGGAACAACAAAGTAGGTAGTTTACATAAAAATAAAATAATATAGAAATATGACTCGTCATTTATTCAACATATTGTTTTATATGATTTTATTATTTATCATGCGTCAAATTACTGTCATTAAAAAACAAACAAATAAATACGTGACCATGTCCTTAACAATGCAACTGTCAGAGGAATACAGATTTCATAACAAAGAATGTTTACATTTGATACAATCGCAGAAATAATATTATCAAGTACAAACTTTCAATCAGCTTGTTTTATTTTCAAGTATGAATTGCATGTTTGTTCGAATCTGTTATTTGATTTGTATAATTGTTTCTTTTTTCTATACGTTTTCTAAAAAGAAAAAATAATAATTCCAATTTATCATGACACATTCTCGTATGAGTTAGGTTCAATAAATTCTATACAATACTTTTTAAATTTCATAGAATTTTTCACTCTATATAAGCGAAGCGACGATTCGATGACTCGAATTTGAAAAAAAAACTTATAAGAAACTGTTAATCTAAAAATATAGAAGTTCTATAATTTTTTACTATATTATCGATTCCTTTTTTAAACTTTGCTATTAAAAAGAAATATAAACGATTTTTTTCAATTGCTGGATACATTTTTGAATGAAAATTTTTTTGACCGCCTTTTTACATTTATAATTAACACATTAATTATTATTGAAAAATAAGAACTGTAAAATATAATTTTTATTATCAAAAAATGCATAGCGAATAGATGATGTTTCTTTATTCAAAAATTAAGAGGTTAAAAGTAATTTCGTTTTTAATATAAATTGATGACCTACATTAAAAAGAATCGATTCGGTTTGAAAATAATTTCTTTGACCATTGATTCGCTTGACTTGACCTAAAATATTTTTAATGAGAATAGATTTACTTAAACTATTTTTTTAAGTTACGAATTTGAAATGCTTTTGTATATTTTTCAATTATTTATTTATTATAAATATACACTTGTATATAAAAATTATACTCTATTCCAAAAAATATATAATTTATTGATGTTCTGGTTGGGTGGTCTGATGTATTCAGAGAATTTGTACCTGAGTAATCGAACAAATCATTCATTAACATACAACTAAAACAAATTTAATAAACCTTGCACTTTTAAATCTCTGGATGACGGGTAAATGTACTTAATTAATTTTTCCGATTTTTCGATAGATGTTATTTATTAATAAAAAAAACCTCATGACTTATGTTACATAAAAAAAAGAAACCACTTATCATTATCTTCAATTGTTTTACACTGATTTCAGTTTAAATTATAACCAGATTTAAAGGTAAAAATTTTAGAAAATATTTTTAACTTTTGGACGTGTTTTTGAGCTCTGACCATAAAAATATATGCTTATTCGATAATTGTCATTCGTTATATACAAATTAATATTTAAATATTAATTTGTATATAAATTTTTGATTTTTGTTTTCAAATTAATATTTAAATACAAATATAAAAAGGGTTTATATGCAATTATAAAAGGTTCATTACATACATAAATTAAAACATGTGATACAGTATTCTTTACGAATATCTTATAAAAAGTATCCCGTTTAAACACTCCTTTCTTCCATAAATAATTCATAAATGAAATAAACAAATATTTACTTCCAAGAATTGTCACTTTTAAAACAAACACTATAATTTAATTTACAGAATGTTCAACCATGTGATCAAATAAATTTTAATAGTTTTCAACAACACAATGTGTACATAGATAAAGGTCATTAATATTATTTATAACTCGAAGACATTTAAAATTTAATGAATAAACGTTTCAACAATTTAATATACAGATTCCGACTAATAGACAATTGATGAACGATTTAATTATCAGAATAAAACATACAAGAACACTGCTCGATTGAAAAACGATAGGGTGGTAAAAAACATTAAAAGAATGCATCATTAACGGATAAAAAAAACTGTAGCACGATCATGAAAGATTAATAAAAATTTAAACGAAAAAAGCAAAACCATGGAAACAAATAATTCGCTCGACTTCAAAACAAGTCCAGTATTTGTAAAATAGATGCAACGTACGTGTACCTTGTAGGTATGTGTGTATCTATATACCAACCTGTACAGTATTTGATCGCCCGACTACTGAAACATCATTTCTCTTTATTCTGCTTTGTGTGTATGTGTGTGTGTGTCTGTATGTATCTGATATATATATATATATATATATATATATATATATATATATATATATATATATAATACACATCGGTACATGAGAGTTGAACCACCTTGGTTGGCGCGCGCGACCCTCATCATATCGATCGTAGAGAGAGGCAAGCGCCGACTGCCTCTATATCGCCCCTTGGCTTTAAAACCAAACCAAAACCCTCGCGCGCGCGTCTCTCCCTCTCACATCCTACACGCAGACCCCCACGTCGACAATAAACTCCGTTCCACGCGGCAAACCGTGTATCTAAAACCACTGGCGGCTACTTTTGGAATTCCTTGGAGGCCACAGAGCACTCTCTCCCGATCTCTTTATAAATACATATGTGTATATACATATATATATATATATATATATATATATATATATATATATATATATATATACATATATAAATTGGACCAGTATTGTTGTCTGTAAAGAAATTGTAATGAAATTACAATTCCATTTGCTTATACTGTAGACAAAGTAAATCAATGAATAAAGAATTACGTGGAGTTATGTTCTCAAAAATATTTCGTTCTCAAAGACACTAAATCAAATAAAGAATGAATAAACTTTATGTCAATTCAAGAATATGAATTCTTAATTTTATATTCGATGTGTATTATTGTAAGATGTTATGTACACAATCTCAGTTAAACAACACCGAGATCAATTTGTAACGACATTAAGTTAATATATCTAAAATATATAAACCCAATATTCTGTTTGTTTATTCTACAGATATTAGTAATTATATTTTTTGAAGTGAAACTTCTATGGGCGCGTTAGCGAGTGGTAAAAACATACGGCGTGTCACGAGAAACGTTACCATGGACATAGCCGCGAATGAGAGAGATGGAGTGAATATGGCTGCATGAATGCGAGAGAGATAGATGATAGAGCCTGCTCGCAGAGATATTTATATCATATTTTAATTATTGTAAACAGATTGTCTCATTTTTAGAATGCAAACAAATTGAATCAGAATCAAATTATGTTTTTCACTATAACACGTCTTTTTATATTATTAAACATGTAGTTTATAGCAATATACCCTTCCCTATTTAATTACAGAATGTCTTATTTATATTATTGAACCTGTAATTTACATCAATGCTCCCTTCTCTACATCTATATAAAAATACTGAAGTTTCACTTCTGGCACCTGTACATGAACACACATATCAGTTTTTTATGTGTCAAAATATTTCAAAATAAAAAATGAAACATTGCGATTTATTATTACTTTGGACATCATTTTGATAACAAAAACAACCAAAATATTAAAAAATAGCAATAAATTTATAGGCATTCAAATACTTTAAACTCGACAAAATTTAATGGTGACTGACATTCAATTCCTTCAAAAAATCACATCGATCATCAATGAGTGTCGGTTTGTGTATGTCATAGCCTTATAACGGTCACCAGTGGTTGACGAATGTTAGGCTTCGTAGGCATAAGCATAAATTATTGTCTATACACACATGCAGTGTAGTTGCATCGTTAATTTTAATATATAATGAGGTTCAAAGTGTTAATAGCCAAGTTTCAATGATAGACTGTAATTAAACTGACAATATAACACTAATATCAAATTAAATTTAATTTTACTGCCAATATAATTATCCTGTAAAGTTATATTCTCATGTTTTTTTTACAATAAATATGTTGTTAAAAAAATGTTTAAGATACGAACATAGTAAATATCTAGTAACAATATTTATTAACTTTACTAAAATTAAATAAAAATAGATTGCTTACTAATCATATCGCTTTTATTTTTATACATTTGTATAAGAAGATAAGTCTGACATGAATGCATAAACAAGTGTATTAAAAAAGGTTAAATGTTGCAAATGTTAATAAATAAAATAAAATAAGTGAAAATTGATAATGCGGTTAGATTTTTAGCGCATATATTAACAAATACAAAAATCGAATTTAATTAACTGGACTTTATGTATTTTTATATAATTTCATAAATACAAAAACATACAAGCGAAAAACATTTTTCAAAACGTAATAGTTGAATGAACGGAAATCTACTCGTTTATATTGACATGAAACTGAATACAACTTCCCCGACCTGTTATAAATATAATAACCAACGATATAAATTGTGCAAATAAATACCCTAATATGTTCATAGCATGATTGCCTTTTAAGATCTGTCGCAGAATCGTTGACATACATACACACACAAACATTTATACGCATGTATAAACATATCAGACATAAGAGTACGCGTTGTGTATGTTTATGCTATTTACTCATCGAATCCTAAACGACTACCGCACATGAAACTGTCAACGTTATCGGCATACGTTCTCTATATTCCTCATTCCTGCGACAAGGGTAAACACGATGCAACGCGTTCGAGTAAGACATAACACATCTACCTGTATACGAACGACCTAATCAGATTTGTGATAATGTGGTATGAGATTATCGCTATGATATGCATCGTTTGGCAATCGTGCTAATCGGTAACTTGTGTGGTTGAGGGTTTAAAAATAAGCGAGGAATTTATACAGATTCACAAGAAGAACAGATGCATGTATGTATGCAAAGTTGAACAACAATTGTATCAAAGTACAAACAAAATGTATTTGTCATTTTATAAAAATAAAACACAAAATGCGATATGTTGATAACATTTAAGAAAATACAGTTATTTACACGCACAAATTAGAGAGAGAAAAGGAATAAATACTTTGCAAGAGAGATTTAAATATAGAAGTAACAATTTAGCTGTTATTTTTACTTTTTACATAATACTTAATAACACATTTTTATTTAAATACAATTTTATTCATTAAATTCAATTTTAAACTTGCTTAACATAAATTAGAACTTATGTTATTTTATACACATTTATTTACGGGACAATGCTTATTTATATATATATATATATATATATATATATATATATATATATATATATATATATATGTGTGTGTGTGTGTGTGTGTGTGTGTGAATAGAGTAGATGAATCTAAATTAAATTTAATTTCCATACAAACTGCTATTAAATCCATAATATAAAACAACTGAAACAAATGACTAAGTAAAATGTACTTTAACTCTATAATTACATTCGATTAATAAATAATAAAATGTATACAATTAATGTTCAAATAGAAACATGACACACGCTTAATAAACCAATATTTATGTAATACCACGTCAACTTAATGATATTCTTTGTTGTAATATATTGGTTCAAAATATCAACCGTAAATCCGAATAGCCATTCAATTCAACACCTACACACGCTGTTGTGGAACGTTTGACCTTTACAAGAAAAATTGTTTACAGAGAAATCGTGACATTACAAAAAAATATACCTTTTCTGTACATATTTCCTGTATCACTCTTGGAAAATGAATTATAATCAGTAGAATGTAATGATGTTATTAGTGGTCGAGAATTTTATTTAAGGAGAATAAATGAGGATGTTTTTTTATTGTTGACACGAGTTAATATAGTACAATAAAAAAAATATATAGATGTGAATTATTATTTAAATGTATATACTTAATTCATTTTATTTTTAAACAAATAAAAAATATTGTAGGCTCATGTATTGTTATTAATTAATCATTTTATATATTTTAAATTATTTTTCTCTTGTTATAGTTTTCTGGATCATTTTGATTATTCGACCAGTTTCAACACAACTGTCATCTTCAGACAGTTGCAACTTTAATTCAAACTAAATTTTAATCGGATTTAAAGGATGCGAGTACAAAAAAATATTATAAAGGTAAGCAAACATTTTTTTTTCATTCCAAATATAAAACAATCGATTTTTTTATAAAAAAAAAGAAAATATTGTTTCTAAAAAAATATCTTCTACCTTAATTGAGGATTAAAACTTAATACCATTCTAAACAAGGTTACTAGAAACTAAAATACTATCAGAAACTATATCGATCACATATGATCAACAATACTAATAATATATTCCAAGATTTCATTATTATAAAATTGTATCGTGATTTAAAAAATTCCACATATGTTTTTTAATCTGATCAATTAATAAACTGAAAATTTTACTAATAAAAATAAACAATTTGTTGATAAATTACACATTTTATTAATATGCACGATTTTTTTAACCTTTCAGTGCCTGTATTGTATTTAGAGTAACTGTATTTTCAATCTAATTTGATTTACAAGCTTAATTTTATTTTATCTTCTAATATTTTATTATTTCAATATTCTTCAATTATTTTTATACACAAAATCAATCATTATTTATATAAACTAAAAAAAAATTATATCTTACAAATGGGACAAAAAATTAAAGATATAAATAATATGATGCCAGTAACAAATATTCGAAAATAAATGAAAACTTTGAAATAAATTCAAGATAGTATATTAAACGAACAAACAAATACAAATAGCGAAGTAATATTTAATACCTTAAAATTATAAAACACGCCTCAACTAAAACATATATAAAGAAGCTTAAAACAGAATTAAAATCGAAAATCTGTAAGAGAGGGTGCGTGCTTTCGTCGAGTTCTTCTGAGTGAACTACGAGATGCGGTCCCGTTGGAGGGTTACGAAAAATACTCTACTAATTAGTGAAAACCCGATCCTTGGAATCATCAATATATTTGAGTTACGCGAGTCGTAAGCCCTGGATGAACTTGATGGGCGGGGAAGTTTAAGATCTCTCCCGCTTAAACAATGTAGTAATTAAAATTTGTTATTTTAAAATCTACCTCAAGAAAGTACAAGCACAGAAACTAATAGTAGAAGAGAGAAATTCAAATTATCTACAAGAATGAATGTAAAATATTGTTAAAAAGCTTGGACGTGTATTTCAAAATTAAGAGAAAAAATAAATATACATCAAATACAACAATAAATAAACTCAAAGAAAAAAATATATATAAAATCATAACAGAAATATTTTCTTGTATAATAAAATCAAACAACTATACCTGCATAAAATTATAATTTGTTCAAATCAAACATTAAAAACAATTAAAAAATTTTGCTGATACTTTTGATTTGAAATAATTTTCTATTCAAAAAAAACGATCATACTTTTAGTTCATGCTAATTGCTAAACTATATAGTCATCATTATTATCAGAAAACGATGTTGTGATTCAGAATCAACACAAATCATTATGTCAATAATAACAAGTCTGACATTGACCTTTCAGACAAGAACAAGGAAAATACATGAATTATTTATATTCTATCCTAAATAAAAACGATTTCGATAACGTATGCGAAGAGATTTTTATATACTTCTCTTTTATTATTCTAAAATTATCATTTCGTTTTGTGTGACTAAGATTTTTCTAAAGTCAAAATACTTAACTTTGATAAGTAACATGGTTGTATTTTTTTATTTTATAGATTTAATAACATCAATCATCATTTTTGACATTGTAGTTAAAATTAACTTTTACAATTTTTCATTTCCTCTCAAATCATAAACTTTTTATGATTAAAAATGTTCAACAATTGATTACTGATTACTCTTTTATGCAGAACTTATATTACAAAGCCGTCATTTTAATCAAAATGCACATAAGGAAAATCAAAAATGATCAATAAAATCAATTTCTGATTGAAAAAAAAACATATAAATGAATATAAATAAAATAAGTCCAGTTCAAAGTTTTCATTTTTGAATATGCTCTGCATTTGTAAAATTTACAACGAACTGTGTATTATGACAGATATATCAAACCACTGATGCAGAATTCCACTACCGATATAACTACAAAACTTTTTGAGGGGTTGAAAATTAAACGACTAGAATAGAAGGGATGTCGTCTTGTATCATGACAACGTTAGAGCTCATGTTGCAATGACGACTCAATAATCAATAAGAGGGTCAGGGTCTACCGGGGGATTACACCGCAACCATTTTCTTCTCCTGATCTTGTATTAATCGATTTTCGGTTATTTAAGTATTTATACGGCTGGACATTTAATAAGAGGAATTATTTTCGAAAAGCTATTTGTAAAAGTATTAGTTTACTAGAAAATGACCATACAAAGTAATAAATATTTAACATTTAATAATTAAATATAATCATTGAATAAAAGTAACAAAACATTTTCATGTAGTAGTTAATTCATAAAATTAATAAAAAATATTAAATGAATTCCATAAATTTGTTTTAAAACGATTTACAAATAGTCGGAAGTAAAAAAAAATTGTCGGTTTTCCAAAAAATCTTATTTTTTGATGTGAAACTTCTATAGTCACGGTAGTGTAAATTTGGTCAGGCGAGACGAAGCGTGAAACGCTTCACGCAGCAAGAAGGTGTGAGTAGAATGAGGGGAAAATTGTTCCTCTCTGTACCTCATCAGGTCACGCGCTTGCGCATTGGGTACTGCTCGTATGCAGGGTAGGTTGAGCGCTTTCGCGGTGTACTACGGTACACAGTACACTTTTATGAAGCATAGTTTTAGTTATCATAAATCAATAATTTCATTCTTAGAATATGAATCGATGGAGATTGATGAATACAGATTAATATATTTACTTCACTTTATGTAGACTCAATTTATATACCGCATTACCGACTTATAATCCTAATAGCCTCAAACTTATTTACATTAAAAAAAATTAACGGTTTTGATATTTAAAAATGATGATAAGAAGTTTCACTTCCAACCCGTGCGAGTTCCGCGCACCATTTTTAGACTGGTAAATGGTTTGTGAAGCAATAATGTTGTTCTTGAATATTTTCGTCGAAACCTAGTCTGAAAGTGATGTATTAACTTGCATTTTATATGCAATATATATATTCGTATATATATATATATATATATATATATATATATATATATATATATATATATATAAAGATAGGTAGACAGATTTAACTTCGTGAAAATGAAAATAAAATCAGTACATTAAAAAGCACTTTACAATCCCCTCGTCGACTGAAACATGATAAATTGGATTGTTACGATTTTTCAATTCATATAAAATTCATAACAACATAATGTAATCAACGAGTACATAAATACAGCCAACACAGTAAGGTAAATTGAGAGTCAAAAGATGGTATTTATACGGCATGTTTTTCGTAATTACCGATAAAAACACGCCGGTAATACAATTACATTAATCATTTTCAGTTTATTAGCTCCGCAGGTTCAATTAGTTCACGAAACGCCGAAAGCGTGCCACCGCTGATCGGAAATTTTCAACTTAATTGAATTTGTTACATATCGTTGTGTAAAATACTGAAAATTCGATTATTTATACACAATATATATACATGTATTTATATATATATATATATATATATATATATATATATACTGATCTATTGATGGAAAATATTAAACGATGGGACATACATGTACACTTATTTTAAAATCCGTTTTCTATTTAAATATCCTAGAATAATAGTTAAAAGCTTGTTTATTACATTTTCGAAATTGTCAAATAGGAGAAGACGATGAAAATAAAAAAAATATAAACAATGTATTTCACTCGTTCTACAAAACTATACTAAAAATCAGTAAATTAACATTAAATGATATTAGAAAATTAGTAATTAATGTAAAAGTATTAAAGTTGAATATTAAAAACGAAAATGAAACAAGGAAAACAATCAGAATGTACTATCACAAAAAATCGATACAAAATAGTAAAGCAGGAAAATAGAACTGAAAGAAATAGAGGCAGGGGAAATTTCCGAGTTATAGAAGGTGCTATAAATAGAAAAGTGAAAATATTAGAATAGTGTCAAGGGAAAAATTGAGTGATTCTGTTATCAGATGACATTGAGTATAATAATACACGAAATAGGAAATTGTAGAACTTTTACCAAACGCAGTTATTTCATAGAGCTGGAGAAACATATATAAAAATACAAAACTGGAAGATGGAAGGGAAATACAGAAAATTATACCTAGAACATGGATGTGGAAGACATTTAAAGATCTGAATAATGACATGTATTAAACCGTTCTAATCTAGGTGATAAACATGAATAACTTTTGAATAATGTTTGTAAATAATAAAATGATTTTATTTAACAATAGTTAACTGACTTTTGACTCATTGTGTATATTAAATATAAAAATATAATAAATTAAAAAAATATAATATAAATATAACCTATAATCTCTGATTAGTAATCAAATAAACGAAATAATAATATTTGTTTAATAAGCTATGCATATATAAAAACGATATTATTAAAAAAATTTTTTAATAAAATTGACAGAGTTGATATGTTCAAATAGTTATGAATAAGTAAATAATACAATATATAAATAAATTGAGAAGAATGGTTATTCGAAACGATTGTACGACAACGCTGTTTAGTTATATAATATTTTCATCGGGAAAATAATACATACTTTTCCACATTACCAATCGAATAAAACTGATACTGACAGCTTCGGAATGCACGGAAAATAATATATAACAATCGAATAACCGTAAATATGAATTTTCCTCTTGGAAGATATCAACCATTCTTTAATATAACTGCAACACGATATGGTTAGAGCCGATGGTATATAACATGTCGAGGTTAGTTCAATAAATAAAGTTTCGAGGAAAATTGTTACAAAGCATGTATAGTTTTTGTTCAAGTACTTTTTATTGTAGTTTATGATAAAACTATGTTGCGAGAATACAGTTTCAGATTTTAACTTATATTTATGGTTCTTTTTACAAGATTTTTTGCGTTAATATAAACACCATATTTGGTTCAGTTTTATACACAATTTCAAAACAAAAAGAATATCTTAAGAATATGTTCTCAGACAGAAAAATTAACATTTGTAACACATCTTCATTTATTATTATGTTATAAATATTTTCCAATGATAAATATTATTTTAGGAAACTTTAAATATTATTCTAAAGTTAAAAAAAACATAAGATGATTTCAATCAATGGATATTACACATACAAACGTCTCTGTAAATAAATGAATTTATAAAAAATGATAAATTAATTTACATTTCTAACAAATTTGATAAATCAGTTCTGATTCGTCTATGTTAACTGCTTCTTGATTGACTGGTTTGATCATTCAATGTATTGATTGATCTTTTGAATCTTTCAAATCCTTCATATTTCAATTAATTCGCCTTGAATCTTTCTCACACAACCAGTTTTGATTCGTATGCCTGTTTTCGTCGAGTAGTTTGTATTGCTTCTGGTTATTTTATTAATTACGTCTTGAAATACAAATAAATATTTTGCAAATGGATACATAAAAAAAATGTGCAAATATAATTATGCAATTTTTATGCATTGAATTTTAGTTTTGTAATTATTTTTATTATGATACATTAATATTGATATAATTTAATATTTAAACAATTTTTGAACAGAATTTTTCGATAATAAAATATATAAACAATTATAGTTTTTGGCACTGTGACTAAAATTAATTCAAGATTAAGAAAGGAAAAATATTGTTCTATAACTTAACTGTCTGAGAATGACAGTAGCGTCACCGAAATGTGTATAAGCAATAATCAAAATCGTTAAAAATTATTTGTTAAATAATTTTTATTTTATTGTTTTGATCAAAAAAAAATGATGTATTTTAGGGAAAGAAAGTAAGTAAATTTTGATACCAGAGTTACCGTTATCTTTTGTTATAGTCATGTAATACATCATTATAAACAATGAAATTGGAAGTATAAATTTCAGTTTATGTTTATTGTTTTCATTCTTTAGTATTGCTGAAAAAAGATCACAGAGTAAAGATCAAAGATCATGAAAAAAAGATTATGGTTACTGGTTGGGGGTCGGCAAGTGGTACCATTCACTACAACTTTTAAATCCTGGTGAAACCAAAACAGCAGAAAAATATTGCCAAAAATTGAAAAAATGCATAAGAAATTGCATCGTTTACGGCCAGTATTAGTCAATCGAAAAGGACCAAATCTTCTTCATGACAACGCCCGACCACACGTCCCACAAATGAGTAAAAGCAATAAATGAACTGGGTTATGAGACCTTACCACGCCCACCTTATTTTCCGGACCTGTCTCCACAGATAATCATTTTTTTTAAACATTTGAATAATTTCCTACGAGAGAAGGTTTTCAAAGATCAAGCATCAGCTCCAGAATTCTATCTTGTAGGAATAAACACATTTGTTTCCCGTTGGGAGAAATGTGTGTAGGTCAAATGGTCTTTATTTTGATTAATAAATATAATTTTCAACTGATATATGCGTCTTTATACTCGATATGTAAAAACCTCAATTATTTTTGCACCAACCTAATAGATAGATTAGTTTACTGTTTTTGTTATTTCGTCTGAAAATTTTTACTGGTATTTCAACCCTTTTAATGGATCGAGCGAATTATTCGTTCAGAGTATTCAGTCAGTTCGTTCGTACAGATTTCGTATGCAACTGGTTTAAAGATCCTTAATGACAATATTAGTGCGACGAATCAAATATGAGAATCATTTTTCATTTTTCGTTTTAACAATTAACTTGTCTAGAAATATCAAAGTAAGGTTAGATACAAAAGCAAATCTTAGAATTGATGTCGATAACTATGAAATCGAAGTGACGCTAACTGATGTCAAAGCGACGACAAAAGTAACGATCCATCAAAGTACGCCAAACGTTCAAAACACGTGAAGTGAAACGCGTATTCTAGAACATGTACAGTGTTGTTATCTTATTTATTGAAACGCCCTCGCATATACCTCCGTATATACAGCAGACACACGTACAAACATACACACAGATGGTACAGGATGTAGTGGTAACCGATTCAAGGATGGTTTTGTTCAATGTGTTAGAAGGCTCGTTCGTTCGTCGGCTCACAATGCGAACAGTATAACAACGCGATATGGCTGGCTCAATTGTGTCAGGGTTCAACGTGCACTGAATACTGAATAATGTCGCTCTGGTGATTGAATGATTCCTCGATGGTTACTCCGTTGACTTATCGATTTCTGATTGGTGGCAAATGAGCTGAAAATTGTTTTATGAGAGATTTTGACGAAAAATTGACGATTACGGACGGAAAAAGATAAAATATATATGGGAGTCAGATTAACATATTAAAAAAAAAACAATCGAGCGATTTCTTCAAACTGAATTTTAGTATTTTGTCTTTTGTATACGAGTCTCGTATATTGAAATCTTTTACCGATACTCGTACGTTCTTTTTCACACGTACATATTCACATTCACGTTGCAATTTTAATTCTAACACAAATTAAAAATTAATCATGTACTGATTAACAATCTTATAAATAACAAAAAGTATTCTTTTTGTATTTTATATAAAAATGTTTCTTCAATTAGTCATTCATAGATTAAGCTAACATCTGACCCTGTTATGGATAAGAGGATAAGTCAAATTATCCTGAAAATTAATTAACTGTTTTCAGAAATTAACTACTTTCTCACCCCACAAATCAACCTCTTTTATTAATCAAGAATGTTCAACAAATAGTTATGCATCATTTTTAATTATTGCTCTATAAAATCATTAGATTGTAAAAAATACCTTGAATATTATATCGTTTTATATTATTGTCTTGTAAAGCATATTTTTTCATTTCATCCCCTACTTATTCATAACAAGTATAGATATACTGCAATAATGAAAATAATTCTAATATATTTTAATGAAAAAATATCCGATAGAATAAAAATAAGTTGTTATAAAAGTAAACTCGAATGAAATATGTTTTAATTAAATTGTTCTAATAAATAATTTTATTTATTAATTAACATAATCCCAGAAATAACTACTAAAGATGTCACAACTATCTCATTTTGAATATAAGTGACGTTCATACTTATCCTAAAAACGGATTTCAATATTTAAAAAAATGTAAACATAAAACAATGCATTTTTTTAAATTTGGATATTAAAAATTAATTCATATCAGAAAATATTGTATTCACAATACAGTTCTGACACTGTGGTTAGATCCCCTTTTACAAATGAATTCTTGTTATCACAACAACTACTACTTTTTTTTCAATAATGTTGAAGAAATTATTAAAACAAGCCTTAAGAATAAAACAACATCTAAATCAAATTTCTTACTTCCAAGAAACAACACACTTTCATATCGAGAAATCATTTTAAAATTTTACTGGTAAAATGTTAGATAATATATTTTTTCGATATCGATTATTATTACATACATAAATTGATAAATAATCGAAAATTATTGATTCAATTCAAGGTCTATTAAATAATTTACATTTTTCCTTGATATTCAATCACATTTTTGCAACTAATCTACTGAATGACCAACGAAATTTACTATAATTTAATATTTGCACTTGAAACGTCATTATACAACATACAAATTGTGTTTCGTGAAAAGGATTTCCGGTTTATGAAATCTTATTATATATCATAACCATAAATGATAAACTGAACTAAACGTTTCTACGGAAATTATTATGCAGAGAAAAATAATTATACTCTCCGTTAACTAAACGTATTTTCTAAGTTTAATAATATATATTTTTTTTATATTTGTTGCCTGTATTACTTAAATAGTTTGATATAATTTATAATTTAAATTTTTAACTTGTTTTTATAAATCTGTTTAGTTTAGCGATATTTAAATTCTTTTATTAAATTTAAAATGTATTTCCAATTACTAAAATCAGTCAATTTCAAAGTAAAATAAATAAAATTAATAAATTTGTTTCAAAAGTCATCATTGTTACAACAAGTTTGTATTTACTTGTTTATTAAACATACAGTGAAAAAAAGCTTCTTACGTCAAACTTGGTCTAATTATACCTTCTTTGCAATTCTATTACTCATTTGGAAAATATGTTTTTCAGGCAGATTTGTAAATTATTCTTAACACACAAACGTCTTTAATGGCATGCCAAATAGTTTTATAAGATACATATCTAATAGTACATTACCATAATGTGGGAAAGTTGTATTTTACACATTTGCTATTTTTTACTCTATGATCAAACTGTTTTTATAACACTGTGAGCCAAAAATAGAAACACTTTATCAATTACATTTTATATATTTTTTTTAAAAAAGGTGACATACTTACAGTACAAGAATTTATAATAAAATAGATTTTTATTAATAAACTGATTAATATATTTAAGCTGAAAATGTTCAAACGAATGTTTTTTCTTTTTATAAATTAAGATGAATAAGTTTTGTTTAACATTTCTTTAAAATTATTAAAATAAATTTAAAGATTATTTTTTTATTAATTATTCAAAATAAGGATTATTTCGATTATTAAAAAGCCTTTCTGATCTTCTCATTCATTTATTAATTTCATCAAGAGTTAAGTAATTAGGTCTTTCGTTGGGAGTGGGAGAATATCAACGGTTTTTTATAAGCAAGTGTTATTAAGTCTAAATCTAAAGAAACAGCGTTTGTGTAAGGGTTTCCTTCATTTAGTCAAACACAAATTTAAAGGTGCCAAAGGTTTGCTTTAATTCTGTGATTATATTTTTTAACAATAAATATCAGTTGTTTGGATATTACTTTTTGTTAGCATTTATAGACACATTTATATATATATATATATATATATATATATATATATATATATAATTAGAAATGACAAGAATCAGGCCTTAAATATTATTTTTTTATACAAATATAACTATTTCTGTTATGAAAATATACAAAATGGTAGAATGTTCATTGATGGTTGAAAAATATTTCTGATGAAATATTTGATGACTGATTAGATTATTTCTAAAAAAAAATAGTATAATTTAGATCAAACGTCAATTAAACATTTAATCTAAATAGATGTTTAGTTAATAAAACCGTGTTCTTTGAAATGAATTTTATTGCATCATTAAAATGTATATGTGCAAATAAACACGTTAAACGTATTATTTGTGTGTGTGTGTATGTGTGCGTTTTTTTTTTAATTTTGTATGCGTAAAAAATGTTATACAAAACAGGTCAATGGATTGAGCTCGAATTCAAATGTACTGGCAGTGAAAAGCGACACGAGCGTTACAAAGCTCTGTTTCTAATTTAATGATCGCTATTTACAATGTAAATTAGTTGAAAATGTCTTCGACTGAACACATTTCAATTCCATTGTGCGTGTGTACGTTGGGAATACGTGAGAGTTTGTGTGTAGTTCAGAGTGTAGTTCGAAATGCACATCAATAATTGAACAGAATAGTATCGTTAGAGCACCGTGTTCCTGACGTGACGGCCTTGATTTGTCTCGGTGCCGTCAATCACCGTTTTAGATTAGTTAGCGTATCTGTTAGACCGACACCAATCTTCGTACAATACAACACACAGATCATCCATCCACTCGCATGCTGAAACGAGCACCACTTTCAATTTCAGTCAGAGCGAGCGGCGCAGTACTCTTGTTTGTTGTGTTGACGTTTCGATTGGATTAAAACAAAGTTTGTTGGCCTGCTCGCCATCATGCCTGCCTTCCTATCCACCGCTTGTTCAAAACACCATCATTCGTCGAGTTGAAAGAACGCTGAAACAAAATCGTCCGCGTCGCAGAAACGCGAATATTTTCCCCCGTATCTATGTTTTGTTTTTGAAATAAACTTTGCCTCGGAATTAAAGTGTTTTTCTCATTAAGAAAATATGTCAGTGTTTTATTTGCTGTGAGTTTATTCCGTTTTTGTAATCGCAGCCAGTTTTTTTCGGTGCTTGTCTGCGGTTTAATTTGAATTCACAATTAAAATATATATACACACACACATGACTGGGACAAAATAATATTTTATATTCTTTTTCTGTACAATTTCAGCGGAAGAGTTTAATTTCATATACTAAATAAATTATCTTGTAATTACTTTTTAATGAATCCATTTTATTAAAAAAATAACGCGTTTCGTTTTTTTCAATTACAGCATATATTAAAGATTTATATGAATTTCTAATTTTATTACTAATAATGAACACTGATTTATTACACAAATTTTATCTTCAAATTAACACCTGATAAATATTTCTATTAGCTTTGAATAATAACTGATATCTCTTGTTTCAAGTACAATCACACTTTTACTTTAATTGCATTCCATCAAGGAACTACCTTAAAAATCCGATTAACTAACGATAAAACAATTATTTTAAACATAATGTGTGGGCTTCTTTTCAAACAAATTTGATCAAACTCGAATCAAATTTTAGAATCGAATTAAATATAAAAATATATTCTTAATATCAAAAAAGTCATTTAAAAAGTTTATCTCCGAACGCCTACATTTGATTCCCACCTACATAACGTTCTAGTAAGTTCAGATATATTTACAAAATCAGATATTTATTTATTTTTTTGTCAGAATATATTAAAATGAATAAAATGTACTATAATTTCAATTACTCTAAATATATGAATATGAAAATATTTTTATAACCAATTCTAGAATCCATACAAATCAATTAATGTATAATTATAATCGATAGATTAAAAAACAAATTTGTATGTAATACAAACAAACTTGATATATTTGATGAAGAAAGTAGAGAAGAAATATAGAGGATAACTTATATCTAACCAAAAGTTAAGCTTGATGACGCAATTCCAAGTTTTGATGTTTGTCTAGAATGGGCCGAACAAAATGAAGCTTCGTTTGATGAAATAATAACATTTCGGAAGTTCCATGAAAAAGCAATCTAAAAAAAAAAACGAATTTTCTAAACAAACGATTTTTTCTACAACTTAATCGAAATCGGTTTATTAGAAAAAATTTATAATATTTTTTATGAAAATATTTTTTTAAAGCTAATGATTTATAACATTAATTCAATTTTTTAAAGCTTATATATATATGTAAAAGCTACCCATTGTTACAACAATTGATAAAATAACTACAAATATTTATGAAGCAAACTAGTTTTAATAAAAATGTGAAAAGTTATAATTGAAATTTAATTTAATTAATTTAAAAAAATCGTATCTTGACTTTTTATTAAAATTATATTGAATAATTTTAGAAACATAAAAAATGTTAATTAAATGTGATATAAATAATAACAGAATTATAAACTTTTCAATAACAAAAAAAAAATCTATTTTTTAAACAATCTCAAATTCAAAAAATATATTTTTTTATTAACTCTAAATGATTTATGAAGAAATACATCTTAACTAGAATTTACACTACATATTATACAGTGAAATTGAAACATATAATAGACAAATTTCAATGAAATATTAATTCTATAAAAAGCACAGACATCAAATGTAAATTTTCCTTTTAAATTCAAAGGAAATTGTTTCCAATTATTTTCGTATTATGCGTTTATAAACAAGATCAGACATTCGACAAAATCTGTTTTCACATTTCTAAGCTTCTTTTTACATATGATTTCAATATATATATATATATATATATATATATATATATATATATATATATATATATATATATATATTAATGATGGCGTTTTGGGTGCGTCTGTGAAAGTGTTTTTATGTACGCACGCGTATACAAACGATTTCCATGATTTTCATGTTTGGTACCAATAAATCGACACGCACATTTTGTGGAACTATACATGCATCCTGTACGTACATGTTGTTAGAAAGAGACGAGATTATATAAACGCATACAGATATGTATGTGTGTGCATAACAGTTCATATATATGTGCGTATAGGCATCGATAAAGAGCTGAGAATGACGTATGAATGTGTCATCGATGACAGATGTGACATCAAACTGTGCAGATGATGAATCAGGTTGGATGTTTATAGTGATACGTGCACGTGGCAGTGGCGTACGGTGATAAACAGTAATAATAAGCCCTATAGCCAATAAAACGCTAACGATTATACGGAAATGAAACGTTTTATCTACAGTTTACATGGAAAATAGATAAACGGACCTCATTGTCTAATAACATTTCGTCAGTTTTATCAGAACTGTATCAAGCAGTTATGTCAAATGTTATCAAGCAGATTAAATCTACCTGCAAGCTCTCTGCAAGCAAAACTGAATATAAAAACTGAAACCCATATTAAAAACTTCTCAGATATGTTTTATTGCATAAAACGTTTGTATATTTTGTTATCTAATAAAGTATATCCGACTACTGTTCATTTTTGATCATTTCAGAGTTCATTTCAACATTACTTCATTAACCTAATTCTTATCTGCATAATTTAAATTGTAATAAAATTCATGCTCTTAAATTCCTGTTTTGATAGGCATTAAAAATATCTCTCTTATACCAATTAAATTAATGTACATTTTTTTTAATATTTATTCAAGAAATCTTCTAAAATAAGATTTATATATTTTTGAAATAAAAAGTAAAACTGTAATATTTAGAATTGTATATTTTTTAAATTTCATTTTTAAATGTCAACAGGTCATAAATAATTAAGTATTTTTCAGCGAAACTCATTTATATTAAAAATAACAAATTCGAAAACATAACAACCTAATAGACAGTTCAATAAACTAGCCAATGAATTAAATTGAATTCATGAAATAACAAGTTCTGTAAAATACAATTTATACGAATATTGCAGAAATATTTATTACATATTTTATTGTTCAGAAAGTATCAAAAAATTTACATAAATACATATATTTTAAATTTACATATATTTTAAATATATGAAATAATTAATAAATTATTAAAACAGATTTTTGGTATTTAAATAACTATTTGGCTAATGTGTGAATAAACATTCAAAAAAGATAAAGAAAAAAGTTAAATCACAACATGAGATATTCATAATTCATTTACTTATAATTACCATGTTTTTACTAAACATGCAAATAAAATATCACAACAATTTCTTATATATTGACGGGCAGATGAAAAGTTTAATTTATATGATAAATATTGTTTTAATTAATTAAAGTAATTAGAAATGTCAGCCTGAAAATAAAATAAACTAATATAGCCATCTCTGAAGTCTGATTAATTCGAAACGACATAGTGTACAACAGTACATCAACAATTTATCATACATTTTTTTGTTCTTTTATATTATATAATACTAGTTTCCGGTAAAAGCTCGGCGCAACATCAAAATAATGTGTGTTCAAAATGAATTTGACGTTCGTAATAAAGTACTCTTCGTGTTGTCAGTGGTAGGTAGAAATTGTTATTAGGTGAGTCGTTTTATTTAGCTACGGTTTGTACACACACAAACATTTGTACATACATACATAAAGATATATATATATATATATATATATATATCTTCAGATTCACAACATACATGTAATTCTGGATATGTAGGGTAAAACAGTCTGATGAAAATATTAAAACTTTGAAAACATTTCGATGGAGAGATGCTACATCTCTTATCTGCAAAATACTAGTTTTTTCAGGTTTTTAAATTCTATGATATTTTAGAGCTCCGTAATAAATTAAATGCGTAAAAATTGATGCAAAATTAAAACAAATAATGATAAATTAGCAATATGGTTTTGGCACTGCGGCTAAATTCACTTTCACAAATGAAATTTTCACTCATCCCATCACAGAGAAAAACGTTTTACCATTAAAAATGTTCAATGACTGATTATTGATCATTTTTGATTGTTGCTTATGCGAAATTTCAATGATGATACCATCAGGCTCAGAGCGCTTAGATAAAAAAAAATTAATTACGGAAATTACTGTTACTTTTCTGGTTTAGAAAAAAGAAAATAAAATAATTCTCTTCTGAAAAAGTACGACATCAAAAGGATAATAATAATTATAGTTAATCTGTTTCGGACAACAAATCCAGTGGCACGAGTTCCAAAAAGAAACAACGGTTTTATTTTTTAAAATTTTTCATTTTAATCTACGATTGTAGGCTTTCATTAATTAAAGTATTGCATTTAACCTAAAAGTACGCAATTCACTACAGGAAGGAGAACTTAAATAAAAAATTCATGAATCAGACAGGAGCATTAGCAGCTCTACATAATAATTCAATTACACAGATTTTTTTAATTAAAGTTATTTAATTTTTAACCAGATATTTGAAACATAACACACTAAAACAATACATTGAACCGATTTTTTCATAAACTCCAGAAGATACGTAAAAGAGATAGATGTATTCTCTTGGAACTGTGCAATTAAAATGTTAAATAAAATTATTTGTTGTGTTTTATTTATCTACGTTTCACCAATTCTTTTCCTTATTTGCTGAGATTAGTTTTGATTTTTCAATTATTTTTAAAGAGTCTAATCTGTATATATATATATATATATATATATATATATAAATATTTATATATATATATATATATATATATAAATATTTATATATATATATATATATATAAATATTTGTAATTTAAAAAGTTATTGAATTTGAAGTACAAACGAGGAATAAACTTAAATGAAACTCGAAAAAGATAATGAAAAATCTAAACTGATCAGAGAACTAGAAAAGCATATCTAAATAGTCGAATCACATTTTAATTGATGCTTGTAATAAATCAGCGATATAAAAAGATTTTTTTAGAAATTAAACACCTAGTTTATTCTAAAAGATTATTGTAAAGAATGTTTTATTTAAAAGCTTTCATGTTTTATTTAATTACATCAAACTATCGAGATATTAGAAAATAAAAGTCATTAAGAAAAACAGTTCTTTTTACGAATCAATAATCTCGAAATTACATTTAAGCAAAAACGTTTTTTTAATTAAAATTCTACTAATTTTATCCAAAAAATAAATTATATCCAACTTCGGAAATAAAAAAATAATTACAAAGTTTTGTGTTACACCTTATGAGGTAATTAATGAAATTTTGGCACAGGAAATTTTGAAGAGAAAGAGGTTTGTGAAAATCGTAGAAATATATTAAAGTATTTGTTTATAAATTTATATATTTTTTTATATTTAATATTTAAATCAATTCATTATTCAATGTTTTCATTACATTATTACATGTTGAATACTGTTATAATTAAACTATTATGATTGGATCCATCATAAAGTTTACAAATAAATTCCTACATATATATATATATATATATATATATATATATATATATATATATATATATATATACTTACATACAAAGTTCTTTTTAGCTAGTTAAATACCACGCTATGAAGGGTAAAAATTTTAATTAAATCCGTTTACAATCACGATTTATTGACCAATATAGCATTCGTACGAACGGTCCATTGCACATTTTTCCCCTATCCGAAAACGTATACTCACTATGTATATATATATAACGTACGTATGTAGTAGTATTATATTGTGGTAGGACTTACCTGTGGGTCGGCGCGTTAGGACGCGGCGCCTATCCCGTTGTGTCGCAGCAACAAATTCTCAGCGTAGAGCAACGGGTACTATATTCGCCCGCACTCTGCATTCTGTGAAAGAAAAAAAAATATCACATTCGAGTTATATACAGTATTCTCTCTACAGCGGAAAATTATTTCCAAACATAATAACAGTATAGAAAAAATGTATGTCGACTAATTAAACTGGAACGATTCGTTGTTTTAAGTAAATGTAAAGGATTTTGTAATTGTTTTGTTTATTTTCAAATTAGCGATTCTGTTATTATTATTATTAATAATACATATATATATATATATATACATACACACAAACACATTATATACTATGAATAAAATATTGAGTCAAGATATTTTCAATAAAAAGTATTTCTAAAAAGTAAAAATAAAAAAAACTGGAAAATTCTTTCTTAACGAATCATCAACACAACACAACACAACAATGACACCTTGAAATGCTAATGTAAAACAAGAGCAAGTATCTAATTATTTATTAGGTAACTTGTCAGACTTTTTTATATTTTTTGATAAGTAATTCACAGTTTTTTTTATAAAAAAGTGTAAACTAGTATAGTGAGAAGACATCATAGAACACAAATTTTACATAGATCTAAAACACTGACAAGAGTTAAATATTTTTAAACTGAATGAATTATCGAATGCTGTATAATAAAAGTGATAAGAAAGAGATGATCGGTATTCACTTATACTACGATACCAAAAATATATAAAAATTCAAGAAGATTTTATTAAAATATCAATTTTTTAAGTTACTTTTAGATGTTTTTATTATATAAAAACATTCTCACAAAAAAACTTCAAGTTGTTCCTTGGTACGCTTGTATGTATGTATGTATATATATATATATATATATAATTTGACCTAAATAAACAAATATTTTACATATCCTTCCTTTATCATAAAGTTTGATATATAATTGGTTTTCTATTTATAATCATCATCATGGATTTAATTTAAAACAACATTTAAGTAAAAAAGATAAAAGAACAAATATATATATATATATATATATATATATATATATATATATATATATATATAAAGAAAGCATATTATACGTTCGTATATAGACATTTTTATCACCCTAGCAATAGTGAAAAGAAAACAAGACCGAAACGTACAAAATAAACTTATTCCAGAGACGTTCTATCGATTTCCGTTAGCGACCAAAGAAAAAACACATCTCGCAAATATCTCGTGAAATATTGCTAAAAATAGTACGAAGACATAGGTACTATAAATTTTGCAGCGGCGATAGAAACGAATTCTTTATTAAAAATCAATTGCTCTATCAGAAAATGAACCTTACTGTTTGCTAACGTCCTTTGATTTATCGCAGACATTCCGTTACCCTCTATCTTTTCGCGTGAGGTTATACTGTTTTATTGTCTGACAGTAAATTAAATTATATATCGAGAACATCATTAAATGGAAATTCAGACGGAAATTTTAATCAAGATGCGGGGGATTTTAATACGATTTGCGCAAATGTCTCGTTTAAGTGTTATTGTGTTCTGCACTTTTTTTTGCTCGTTGAACTTTTTACAAGTACACACAACTAATTTATTTACATATATATATATATATATATATATATATATATATATATATATAAATAATATCTATATATAAATGTTAATTTTACGCATGTTGCCATCTGTTTAGAGGGTAGAATTAATTTCGAAATAATTAAATATAACTAAAGCTGATTAAAATTATTTACAAATCATTTAATGAAAAATACGATAATATATATATATATATATATATATATATATATATATATATACTCATAAACATAGATATAATGTGGAATCAACCTGTGACGTTTGTTGTTTAAAAAGCATTACTGTAAATTTAAACAGATCTATACAGAGAGATAAAGTCATTAAAGCGAATTAAATAAAGAAATCCTTAAATTAAATATCTTTTTATTTTCTAGTAAATAAAAAGCTTCATTTTTACAGGCAATATATGTTCTAATAAACATTGTATTTGCCAAAAAAAATAATAGAAAATATGTTTGAAAAAATTAGTTTGTATCAAATTGGATTTTATGTATATATTTCAGATTAAATATTAAGTCAGTAGTTTCACAGCTTTATATATTATTTTGGAAAAGTTCTATCGTATGTTTCAATATGCGAATTTGACTTATTATCCAAATATTCATTCAGTAATTATTGAATAATGAAAGCTTGCACATAGAAGTATTACTGATTTTTAAGCGCAGACCTCATACAATCAAGAATTATTATTTATAGGAATATTAAGATTGAAACATTATTTTTTTTAAATGCTAATTTTGATTCATGTTACTTATTCGATCTTTTAAAAAAGGACTATGTAATTTTTAGAATTTATAGATGAAAACAAGATTCTCTTTCAGAGCTTTAATATTTTATTTATTAACACAAGGGATATAATTTTTGTTAGGGTGTTTTGTATAACTTTTCATAATAATAAATAAAAATATTAACTTTTCAAAACATATTTAAAAAATAACTAATTATATTTTATATCCAATATTATGAATAAGAGAAATTTTTAATTAACATATAGAAAATATATAAGCCGAAAGCATACAATTACATAATAATATTCGTCCCAATATGAATTTGTAAAAATAAACTGAAACCTAATATATTTCTAACTTTTACTACGAACTAAACAAAAATTAAATTTACATTCGGACGAGTTCAGCTAGTCATTTAGTTGAAAAAATATTCGGTATTAAAAAAAGGTAACGTCCGAATAATGAAAAAAGGTATATCGCCCATTCCATTAAAATTCTGTAAAACACTGGTACGATTGCAACCGTTCAACATCGCCCATTCGTTCTTAATTTAATATTCTAACTTATAGTGAACTTTCACTCTTTATAACTCGAATAAAAATCAAAATAAAATACCTGGAACCTGTAGAGCACACGGTAGGGGGAATTCTTCGTACAAAGGTAAAGTCATAATTTATGCAAGAACGTCGTACCGGAGACGCACACTGGAACGAGACGTCCGCGGAATTATTTATCGTCGAGTGTATGCAGTTCTTTGTTACACACGTGTCGCACGAACGCGCCACTCGTTCGTTTTTACGGCGATAAATTATAAGTATAATCATCTAACGATAAAGATCTTTTTAAGTGATGACTAAGGACGGATATGTAGGTACTCGGTGTAGTAATATCACAAGTCTCTTTTTCTCGTTTGTGTATGGTTCAAACACCTGTTTCCTACATGATTAGTTGGAATTGTCACCGTTACGTAATTAGTGTACAATACACAGTTGAAAAGGATGGACGTTTTTATGTACTCTATAAGCTTTTTATTATATGAATTACCGACACACATCTGCTTTTTTTATTTCTTCTGTCGGCAATATACATAAATCATATGGAGACGGTTACGTCTAATCAAAATCTTACATAGAAAAGATTCAGAAAATTAATACATTAATATTTTTTATAGCACTATGGCCTTCTAATCTACCAATCTTATGTTAATTATTAAATAGCCATTTTTTTCAATAACAATTTTTACAAAAAATAATATTCTCTGAAATATTTGTTTTTGGTATGTTTCTAAATTGTTACAAAAGATACAGGTGTCTCTGGTCTTTATTGTTCTCATTCATTGAAACTGTCATTTCAATTATGTAGTTTGTGTAGAAAAACTTTTGAAGGAAATGTAAAATTAAAAAAAATACAATAGAATAAACAAACATGACAAGTAATAAGACAAAAAAACTGTTTGAACCATTATAATCAAATTAAACATAATAAGTTCTGAAACATATTATTCTAATTGAAAAGATTGAAGTACATTTATATACAGTTATTGAGGATTTTTTTATAAAATAGTAAAAATTGTAAATAAAATTCATATCCATTTATATACAAAAAAGTAATTCAAAATTTTCAAAAATATTTAATAATAACTGATTATTAACCATTTTGATTGTCGATTATGCGCATTACGATAACAATGCCATCATCCTCAGAGTACTGATACACATAAATTCAGTTACATCAAAATGATTAATAATCAGTTATTACAAGCTTTAATCAAAAATTTTTTCAGACTTGTGAAGAAGTGAAAAATCATTTTTGTAATAATTAACTTCTAATTTAAAAAATTAAAATCATACATATAAAGTGTACAGAATTTAATTTTTGCGATTTTAAAACCAATATTAATATTTTAGATTATTATTTGCAATCATTCAGCTTTTTATTCGTATTTAAATCATTGAGTGTATATATATATATATATATATATATATATATATATATATATTTATATATATATATATATATATATATATATATATATATATATATATATATATATATATATAAATCCACATAAATCCACATAAATCAATTTAAACAATTTTAAAATAAAAACAGGTTTAATATTAAAATTAAAAACTTTAAATAATTTCATCATCAGTAACAGGTTATCCTATAGGCAAAAAGGAAAACTACCCGAGGCCCGCACCAACAAAAGAGCCGCAAACCAATTTTTTATAAACTCATTACTGGAAAAATGATTGAACTCGACACTGTAGATGGGACCATCTAATTCAAATTTGTTTGGGTCCCATGAACCCGCCACTGTTCATCATTTAAATATTTTCAAAATAAATTACATTGTAGTATAAACGTTTTATCTAAAAGATGTTTTTCTTTAAATTATTAGTCAAATATGAAAAAAAAAACACAAAATAAATATCAACCAGAATCTAAAAAATACTTCTTGCATTTACCAAATCAGATTAAAAATAAATAAAATTTTCAAATACAATGAAGTTTAAGTATATAAAACAAGTTTTATAAGCATCGATCAATTTGTTAATATTTTATATAAAAGCTGCTCATAAATATTTGAAAGAAAAAGATCGATTCAAATATGAGGTTCTTTTTTTTTTAAAAAAAACACTATATTTATTTAATGTCTTTAAAATCAACTACTTTTAAGTAAGAAATATATTTTTTAAAAAGTAAACTATATTAATTAACTGATCTGCTATCGTCATAATATTAAACGCATCCATAAAACCACCCCTGATTTAATATACGCGCATTCATTACAACTATTAACCATAATGGTTTGAGGCAAACGTAACAGTCGATGTCTTCTCGTCGCAAGTGGTTCCAGCGTTCAATTCAAAGACGAAACTCTCGTGTTGGGCTCGAAATGAGGAGATCGAATTACAATTTACATAAATAACATGCCGGGACACGTTAACCATTTCCGAAGGCAGTGTCAAGTGTTTAACAGCATGTTATTGGGTGTCATGCTTTGTGGCTGAACCTTTTTTGATTAATAATAAAACGCGTGCGTCATTAAATTATTTTTAAGTGTATCGTTCTCGAGCTCTCTTTTCAGAAATGAAGTGCACACAACACGAAAACAGTATAAGGAATGCAAATTAAAACGTTCACGATGAAATTTGATACTTTTTTTTCACGAAAACGGTCGTGTGTTTCTCCGTCTAAATATATCATTTTCAGTTACGATGGAAGCATTTATTGCAGAGTCAACGTACATTTATCTAATTTAAATTGTTGGACTGGATCGAATTTAATTATAGTTATTGCATTTGAAAAAGTGAAGAAACCTTTTATGGACGTATCTGAAATTAGATAGTTAATATACTGTCACAGTATTTAATTATAATTTCTGAGAAATATCAGTTTTTACAAATATTGATCTGAATGAGTTTTTTTTTTAATCTTTAAATCAAAAATTCTATAATATGAAAATTTCCTATTTCTTTTATATGTCGACTGATAATAAAGCTCTATACTGAAAATAAAATATATTTTAAATTTTATTAAATATTTTAATGGTAAATAATTTGATTTTTCTGATCAAATATACTAGAGGTTTAAACCCTGTTTCAGTCATGTAAATTAATGAAGTCACTGTACATTTATGAGAGAGGAAAGGATATGTTTGCCTCGAGAAAGATTTTCTCGTCCGAAGTACCTACATTAACCATCATATCATGATTTTAATTGAAAAATTGATCAAATTAATTACCATAAAATAAATGACAAATTAATTATAAATTAATAACGAAAGGAAAAAAATCTACGGAATATGAAATTGATTAAAATGTAATTTATCTATCTATAAAAATTCTGATAAATATATCATAAATATGAGATACACCGGTGGAAAAAAAGAAACGTCGAAAGAACGACACAAAAAAAAAACATCAATTAGAATTTACTGTCCACGGTTATAACCTACATTACCCTTACCAATCTACTTTTATCCGACCGAATATATACATACCGTCATCCCGTTCTCATGCCGTAGTCCTCCGCTGTGCTAATGGCCATTTGAGCGTGATTAAAAACTGCAGCCTCGTTAACCTCATTATCTGTTTTTATACGTTTATTCTCAACAAATTCACGACATTTTCACTTTTTTCCGGCCCGGTCTGTGAACGTTTAAATACTTTCCAAGTGAAAACAAAGATAAATAGATAGGTCGTTTAAATAAATACAGGGTAATTGTTATTAATAACATTGTCAAAGGAATAACATGTCGACAGTAACGTTACTTGGAAGGTTTTACAAATATGCAGTGTAATGTTTGTAGTTCGAATCCCGTTGTGATGATGATAAACATTTTCTGTTATTTTGTACGAGTACTTTCGACCGTGTACAGAATAATTTTTGTTTTTGTTTAACAAACAGAAATATAATATCGTGATACGATTATTTATTTAATCTCGATAATGTTTTATATTTTCTTCAAAAAAATTTGCATTATTTATAATTTATTTCTTAAATAAATTCAGCAAAAAATCAGTAAATCAATTTCTAGTCCGATACGGATCCTTTTCTATCCACTAAATATATATATATATATATATATATATATATATATATATATATATAAGATTTGCTGTGACCATGTCTAGTAGGCTCCAAACGCCGATCACTGTCTTAAATAATATAAAATTAATCAAAAAAATCTCTTTTCATTTCAGACAAAGTCATATTCATTCTTAATAGTAGGTTAATACACAATAATAATGCTGACTCACGAAAAAATCTTGTGTACGTGAAGAGAGTACTCGTGCACTTTCTCTAAATCAGTTCCTTAAATAGTATTCAAAAATTATCTATTTAATTTATTGCAAAAATCCGATAGTCATGATCAGTAAAGTACATTAATAATGTATTGAAATTGTCGTACTCAATGCATTCATTATAAATTCAATTTCTTTATTTGCATTAACCTAAATACTAATATATTTCTTGAGAGAAAATTATGTAATCTGATAATGAATTATCATGAGGTGTCAATCATTTTTGAAAGATTCAACGAACAATTGTCTGAAAGTTTCACTTCCATGAATAATATGATACGAATATAATATGAATATGATTATAAAATGAGAATAAATTTATTAAAAGAATAAAAATATTTAATAGAGAAGACGTTATATATATATATATATATATATATATATATATAAGATTTAAAATAAAATAGCAAAACAAATAAATTATTGTTTTGAAAATTAATAAATAAATTATTAATACTGAAGAAAAACACTGATACTGATGAGATTATTTAATTATTATAAAATATTTTAACTCAAACATATAACTTTTAACTTAACATACTTTAACACAAATGTATTATACATTATAATTTTTTTACACATTTAGAAAGTATTTTCTAATCAAAATATTGAACACTCATTTTAATCCAGCCATATATGTATTATCAAAATGGACAATAATCAACTACTGAACATTTTGATCAGAAATGTTTTTTGAAAAGCTTGTAGGGTGAGAAAATAATTAATTTAAGAAACTTTATATAATTTGTTAAAGTAATTGAATAAAAATTAAACTATTAAAACAATTTCACGTGCTAAACATAAAATAAAATAAATCTATGTAGAATTAATCACAAGAAAGAGACTGCGAATAAAGTAACTGCAGTTTTCCAGAATAAATGAATACTGTGAAATAGCTAATTTATATATATATATATATATATATATATATATATATATATATATATATATATATATATATATGTAATTCACTGCTTCGAGTTTTATAGTTTTCAGCACAGTAGCTATAAAGCAAAGAGAACGAGTAATAAACCAGTGCACTTTAATCATATTTAATGTAGAATATGGCTTTTAGTAGAAGCTTTGTAATAAGTTTCCACTGTATTCTTTTATTTATTAATAAAAAAAACTCAAGTAGAAGTTAGTAATTTTTATTAAGGAATAATTAGTTTTTATTTCAGAATTGTTTTGGTCATAAATTTGGATTGTGGTATCCTGATATGGTATTTAAAATAAAAATATAAAACTATATAAAAATGACCTTAAAGTTTGTTATGTTTAACATGATTAGTTATTAAATATTAAGCATTTGAGTTACATTTTTTAAAATATTCATACCTAGTTATAAAGGAAATATGTAAAATATTGAATTTAGTTTGAAAGACAGATATTACATCAGCACTTGTGAATAAAACAGTGATATAAGAACTCAAGATTTTTCAGAATCTAGTAATTTATTTATTTTTGTTGTGAAATATTGTTTTAATTAAATTATAATAATTTCTTCACTGTATGCAAATCTATAACAAGTATGGGATAATGAAATTAAATAATTTTTACATTAATTCCACTTACCCAGATTTACTGATATTAACATATTTAATGTTTTGTTTACACAGTTTTATTTTGTGTGTAGGTAAAATTATTTGAAACCAATAAGTATAAAAGATATTTATTGGTTTCAAATTTCTATTTAATAAACATTACTATTTTTTAAAAAGTATGATAATAATCTTCGGTAATCTGGCTAAATCACTTCAAAATACGATTCTTATTCTTTCCTAGAATAACACGTTTATTTAATAAAAAATGTTCCATAATTGATTATTGATTTTTCCTTATTCGTATATGTTTCATACTTTTGTATCTTAACGCTCTGGAATAATTGCATCGCCGTCGAAATATACAAAAGCAGGAATTAAATTTCACCAATAATTGGTAAAGAAAGATAACGGTTTTTGTCTTCTGAATTCTAACACTATTATTTTTCAATAAAAGTATCATTTTATCGTGTTCATGTTAATATCATTTCAAAGTGTATTTTTCAGCCTGTATATCGGTAACACCGACTTTGATTTTATTATTGATTTTGCTTCAAATTGAACTATTGAATTAAAGATGAAAAAGAAGAAAATAAGAGCAATTTTTTGTACGAATCCAAAACGGTTGGTAAAGCTCCAGAAACTGCTGGTAACTAAATTATACTTTTAGTGTGGGTACTGCTAAGGAAAAAACGATGCAATGGTGGTTCTAAAAATTTCGTGATAGGGACGAGAGCCTTGAAGATGAAGAAGGCTGTGGGCGTCAATCATGAAGCCCAACTGAAAGCATTAGTTGAATCAGAACAACGCACAATAATTCGACAGCTTGCACAAAAGCTAGGCGTCAGTCATTCAACAGTTCTCGGTCATTTAAAACAGCTAGGAAAATCAAAACCTTAAAATGTATATGAATTTGAAGGTTATAAATCGCAATTATTTTTCTACCAACCTAATAAAAAAAAGAAATATTCCAAAGTATCTAAAAATGTTTGATATCTAAAAGTAAGATATTTAACAATCTATAAATTCGAAAAAAAATTAATTAATAAAAAATGTTAAAAATAATTGTATATAATACATTGGAAGAATTAAAAAAGAACTTAAAATTTAATTTAATCTTCTTATAAAGAATGAAACAAGTTCAAAAACTAATTTAATTAATTAAATAATGAATACAAGTGTTACTTTCATTTAAACTAATTACATAGCATAGAAAAGATAGACTGTATATAAACGTTATTAAAATGAAGACCGTGTCTTATTTAGTTTTCTCTAAATCTTAACATCATATAAAGAAAGATTAAACATGAAAGACTTTTCCGAAATCCCCGACAGTATAATTGAAAATATATAAGTAGAGATTATTTACTGAATAGCGTGAAGACAGAGATGATTTTCAACAAGAAATATAATATTATATAGGTCTTGTACACACAACTCTCATGTACACATAAAAAAATATATAACGAAACTTTCCCTCGATAAGAGTAATGGATCGGAATAAGCAACACAAAAAGAAGATGAAAACTGGGTCACCAGACCAACCCAAACACATAAAACAGACTTCTTTTATACAACACACTGTCGAGTATGAGTGCAGTCGTAATTCTGTTGGACAGTGACGAAGTTTTCCCTTGTACACGAGTCGCGGAGGTTGCCTTCTCCCAACGTCCGTCTCGTCTCCTTCATTTCATAATAACGATACGGGGTGGTGGTCTTATGACGCGTCGTTCAGCTGTTCCAGATATGGAAAATGGTAACGGATAATGGTAAATGTATATACAGCAACTCGGGTCTTTTTTCGTTTTTGTTTCGAGAACTCGTAATTTAACGTTTAACGACTAGAAGTGCGTTATTAATTCAATAACGAGCTCGAAGCGATAAACTCGAGAACTGTTTATTCGATTTGCTGGAGGTAAAGCTCACTGTTGGTTATATACACACAAGTGTGTGTATATATATATATATATATATATATATATATATATATATATATATATATTTATGTGTGTATGTGTATGAAAGAAATACAGAGAGTATATGTATCAACATATTTCGAAAACATTTTTGAATTAATTAAAGAAAACATTTTTTTAATACAAACAAAAAATATCTTCAACATACAGATACTCCTCTAAATAAGATCTGTAATATTTAACGGCGTGTTCAAAGGACAACCCTACGAAACAGAATCATATGAATATTATTCTTGAAAATTCTACATAGTCAGATATTACAATTATTGTATTTTTTTCTATATGCATTCATGATAACAAATCTCATAACCTGTTGTAAAAAAAAAAACAAAACAAAAAAATGTTTTATCAAAAAAATAACCATAATAAATATGTTTTATCTGTATTAAAAAAAAAACAAATCTACAGAAAAAATGTCATGTTATAATTTAATTTTAATTTTATGTAAAATGATTATGATACAAACGCAATTGAATTCAAATCTACGTGATAATAATTATTGTTGACGCAAATGCCAGTTAAGTAATCGCAGGATGTTGATATGTCATTGAAATCCTGTAATTAATAATCAATCTTGTAGAAGATTTGCAAATCAATCAAATAATTGAGATAGCATTTGAACTAATATAACCAGTGAGTCTTAGTTGTAGACTGTCGTCAAAAACAGACTGTTGTTCTCTGTTTAACACTGTGACAATTCTATGTCGTCACATATTTCTTTAATTTTTTTACATATAATCGATAACTGCTTATTGTTGAATTGACATTTGCGAAAATTATCTGAAGATGAATGAAGATATTCCATAAACATGACATGTAAGTAAATATATATATATATATATATATATATATATATATATGTATACATATATAACGTTTTATGTGTAAGAATAAAATATTTTGTAATATGTAAACAGGAAAGACAATGACAACATATTTGATTAATGATTCAAGTCAATATTCATGAAATAAGGTAATTTTTTGCTAATACAAATAGACAAAAAGAAATCACTAATTCTAAATTGATTTATATATATATATATATATAGAGAGAGAGAGAGAGAGAGAACCAAAAGCACTGTTTAGTTTACGAGCAGTTTCTGCTGCTTTACCACCAGTTTTAAACTTAAACATAATATTCATCTTATTTGCTTCCTTTCCATCTTTAATTCAATAACTCAATTTAAAGCAAAATTACTAATAAAACCAAAGTCGATGTTACCACAATACAGAACGAAAAATGCACTTTAAAATAATATCATAAACACGAAAAAGATTCTTTACTGAAAAAAATGAAGGTAAGAATTCAGAAAATAAAAACCGCAATTATTTTCCTATCAATCTAATATTTATTTATAATTCTGTACACTATGATTTTCTAATGAAAAATGCGATTGTTTTAACATACAGAAAATCTGTCAGTTCCAAGCATAATCTTCTCTATAAAAAAATGTAAAAATAATAATTTATTCATAAAAAAACATAAAAAAATTAATCTAAAAGTGTATTTTTGGAATAGCCACTAGGATGTAATTATTCGATTAAAAAAATGATTTTAATTTAAATTTTAAAAAGTTTCTTTTAATTCATCTTAAAAATATGTATATTAACTTCAAAAGACAATGTAGTTTTACCATTAAAGAGAAAATTCATACACATTTTTTTAAGAAAACAAGCTATATATCAGACAGAAATCTATTTTCATATTTTGAGAGTTAATTTTTATACAAATATTTATCAATTATCTATTTTACTTCCACGAATAAATTATTCTCTCACTCTCATACCATACTTATTTCCAATCAAAAAAATATTTAATTAATGAATACTAGTCATGTATTTTTTTCACGTATTTTGAGATATTTGGATATCTTGTTTTGTCATTATGGTATTGATGGAAGTACCTGGTGGTGTAAGACCCCGACAACAACCTTTTCCGTATGTAAATTTGTTACATGTTTATCATTTGTTATTGATCTTCTCAAACAGTGAACATCTGGGAAACGAATACTAGTCATTTTTGATTATTTCTTATAATGATTTCGATGCCAAACCATCATCATCAGAGCGGTTAGGTAGAAAAAAATTGTTCTGATTTCATATTTTGTCATAAAACATATTTTAATGATATCATGTTGTGATGAAAAATAATACAAGGTATAATTAAAACTTATAAATATAATGTGACAGATTCTGAACATGCTAATATGCGACAAAATATCAGCATAATGTCTAACGTAATTATTTACAGTCTTCCTCTGTACAAAATTGAGGAACAGAAAATAAGAAAAATATTAGAGAAATAAATATAAATATATAGTAGTTGTTATGTACATATATATGTAGATACATATATACATTGCATATATATATATATATATATATATATATATATATATATATATATATAATGTTGAAAACGTGTGTATCTGCACGTGAAATAAGAGATCACTGTATTATATAATACACGTGTACCTGGCGAATTTCAGCGCCGTACTTTGCAATCTAGTAGGGGCACTTTAGCCACAAAGCCTGCGTAAAACTATACAAACAAATCTGTCCGTAGTTACATACAAACACACACACACACACGTCGCACAGTGTCTGGCGTAGTATTTTCCCGGCCAGCGGACATAAAATAACGCCGTTTTCCCGACCTCCGCACGCATCGTTACGCGACGCGGCGCGAATCTCTGGCAACGATGTAGAAGGAAAAGGCAAAAGAGAAACCATTAATAACGCATTACGTCTGACGAAAGTGGGTCTTTGGGGCGCAATGAGAAAAGCTCGCCTCGGCAAATGTTACGCGGGATAGGACGCCATGCTGATTATTCTGTGGAAAATTGTGGTCGCCGAATTTACTGATGTGTATTTATAATATAATCGATTCTCGTCGTCGTGTCTATCTATATGCGTGCGTGCGTGCGTTCGTTCCGTCGTTAAACTTACGTTTATGTCGATTGATATTTCGTACGGATTTGTCGATAAACAAGCGTGATTATAATGAGACGTTATTTACTCTTCGAATAATCAGTCGACGACAACGTTTTATAGAGACGATAATATATTTTTGTTTAATTAATGGTTGTACGGATGAAATTATAAGGGGATTTATCACAGAATAATTGGTAAACGTGAGTCGCGATGACTGTTTTAAAGAAAGCATACGGCCACGTTCAATAGCATAATTGATGTTTTACGGCACGAATATTAATTAATGTTATTCTATAGCTTAAATTTAAAATGAAACAAGTAAAGGACGACAAACGGTGGTGCTAAATTTAACAATAAATGTTATTTATAATCACTACTTACAGAAATTTCAAGTAAGATAAGTTTATTCGGTTTGTTTTGTAATCATTTAACTTGAAATTCATATATAACATTATGGTTACTTTTTTTGTTACATTTATTATGTTCAAGTCAATCATATAAGATATATATATATATATATATATATATATATATATATATATCAAGAAGAAACAAATAACAGCAATTTTTTGTATGAGTTCAAAACAGGTGGTAAAATAGTAGAAACTGCTCGTAAACTAAACGATGCTATTGCTGTGAGTACTGTTAAATAACGGACGATGCAACTGTAATTCCAAAAATTTCATACTGAGGACGAGAGCCTTGAAGATGAAGAAGGTTGCAGGCATCCTTCTTCAGTTCATAAGGGTCAACTGAAGGCGGTAGTTGAATCAGAACCACGCACAATAATTCGAGAGCTTGTACAAAAGTTAAGCGTTAGTCACTTCTGGATCACTTATAACAGCTAGGAAAATTAAAAAAGAGAAAAATGTATATAAATTTAAAGATATCCGCAATAATTTTCCTACCAATCTAATATTTTTGTACAATTAAACTTGAAATACTACATATTTAAAAAATAGAATCGAACGTCTACTATCAGAGAACTGAATATTCAAATTTTTAATTAAACGAATCGCTGTAAAAAATATGTTTTTTATTTTTGATACAGAAACATCTCATAATATCGTTGTGGCATTCAGACTAAATTCACTCTTGTAAATGAGTTTCTCATTTACTCCACATACCATAAATAAATCTGATCAAAAATGTTCAATACCTGAATATTAGTCATTTTTTGTACTCGTTTATGCACATTTCAATAAAGATTCAATCATCTTCTACAAATTATCGCTGTGAAAATAACAACATTGCCATTGAAATGTGCATCAACCACAATCAAAAATGATTTATGATTAATTATTGAACATTTCTGGTTCAAAATATAGTTTGTTACACGAGTGTGAAAATTCATTTGTAAAAATGAAAAAAATATCAAGGTTGGTAGAAAAAGTTTGAGAAAATGTTGTAGCCAACAGACAATCTCACTCTTACGGGGAACATTAAGTCTTGCAGATGGGAAGATTAAAATCATGTTCTTTCCCCCAAATGCAACACCTTTAATGTAATATACGAATTAGGGGAATGCAAAAGCTCTTAAAAATCTGTACAGAAAACAATAGTTTATGTTTCTGGCTAATTTTAATGAAAACAATGTGTTAACCTTTTAAAAAAGTCTTGATTTGTAGAGTGTTAATTAAATTATGTTACCACACTTGTGACTAATCAACTCGAATAATAGGTATTGTACAATTTTTATTACCAAATGCGTTCGAAAATTTTTACATAAAGGTCAAGTTTGTATAACGATGCAGGACTTACAAAAAAAGTATATAAATAGAAACTCTTAATAGATTATACAGACTCGATATATAACAGAAGTTTTATCAATGATTTATAAGAAATATTTTTAGTACGAATCAATTTATAAAAAACTTTGCACTTATTCACAATACTGAGTACTTTTTAATGTGACATTTATTATTATTTATTAAATTTACAACGATAGTTTTAGTAATAAAATAATAATTACTATACATTTATTACGATAATTAAAATATGTTTAAATACTACTAAAAATGTTATTACTGATATATGTATATATATATATATATATATATATATATATATATATATATATATATATATATATCACGATAAAAGAATAACTATTTCCTTACATTTCTATATTTAAAAACAATGATTATTAACAGAGATTGAAAAAATGTAATCATTCTATACGGAACTGAAAATATTTTTGATGAATATTTGATGAAGTAATAAATAAAAAATATTTATTTCAATTAAAAAAAAATAAACGAATCAAATGGTATTAAATTATTCACAGGTAACATCGAAAACGGTTTTTGGCTCGCACGGTGTCCGGAAATGAAAAGTGTATGCTTTATACCCAACCATCAGAGTAATATTCAATGCTAATGGTTGCATCGCGATCAAATACCCATACCTGCCATGAAAGATGATTTACGTTTCCGAAAGAGAATGCTTTGCGTTAAACGGGTTACGAATAATATGAGAATATGAATTATTGAATTTGATTATTAAAATCAGATCGTTTCGAACAGATAAAGCCAATTATATTCGATGCTTTATATCAAAACGACAAATATTGTCGAAAGTATTTCGAAGAGTATAATAAAGTACTGTTCTGGATTATAAAAATCACATTAGAATATATTAGAAGCAATTAGTAATGAAAAATGTTTATTTTCATACTAGACATTTATAGATGTAAGAAAAGTTTTTGAAAGTTTCTTCGAAACACATTAATTCTAAAAGTTAGTTTGTGAAACTAGTGTTTTTCGAGGGATTATCTTATAATAAATTCATTCGTTTTTTTCCATTGTGTTACATATTCATTAACTTTTTGAACACGATATAGAAAATAAATTCAATTCTTGCAATATATATATACATATATATATAATACCACTGTATCAAACTGTAGAGTCTATAAGGGTAATTTTTTTCCTCATATTTGTAATTCTATACACCAGTGATTGCCAATATTTTTCACATAATAACACAAAATCTTTACATTTTATTTATAATATATAACAGTAATATGAAAAATAACATAAAATATAATACATTAAATATTAGATTCGTATAACACTTCCAAATACTCTCTTTAAATTTTTGATTAACATTATTTTATTGTTATAAACATTTTACACGTGTCAATTCTTACAGCGCACTGTTTGGAATGATCTACTATAGGCTATTATCAATTAAAATTAAAATATTTCCACAAAAATGATTACATCAGATATAAGTATATTATAACGATTGTAATAAATATTAAAAACCCAGAACTTAAGTTATTCATTATGGATATTATTAAAAAAAAATATTAATTATTACTGGAATTATTAATAATTAATATATTCTCATTTATGAAACAAAAATATTGAAAAAAGTTTACTTAAAGTGAAAATCTCTGTAAATTAATATATTCTTTATTATAAATTATTTATATTTGATATGTATTTATTTTAATGTATAAAAAAACTGGTAATTAATTAATTCGACATAAATACGCGGTTACAAGTCGTTTTGGCTTTGTGCGATTGACATTTATTAATTTAGAAAAATAATATAAATTTAAACTTTTACTGTTTTATTACACTAATTAAAAAACAAAGACAATCAAGTTATTTTCCAAGATAAAAAGCAAATAAATGTTATGTAAATCTACTAAACACACGTTACGAAATACTAATCTAAACTATTTCTTACCACAAACGCAACTATATAATAAAATTAGAAATTATTAAAACACACAAACACTTTTATAGTAAATACCGTAAAAACCTTGACCTACAATATTCGATTGTGTCATATAAGTTATTTTTCAAGACAAAAATCAAGTAAATGTTATGTATAAGTAGTAAACATTCTTGATTTAAAAATCGCAGATATAATTTAAAGTTAAGAATTGTCATTTCTTATGAAAAATATTAAATGTTTTTTTTTGAAAAAAAAAACAACTAAAGTAATAAACATTTTAAAATATTTAAAAATGTACGTTTTTTGTATTATATTTGGAATTTAAACCATTACAGATCAAATCGTACAAATTTAATTCCATCTTCCGTTTTAGAAGAAGAATAATTTGGAAGTAGTTTTAATAAGTGCTTTATGGAAACTAATACAAAATTAGTTATTGTATTATTAACATATAATAATTAAATACAATATAAAGTAAATAATAATTAAACAAATAATTAAAATACCTGAATACTAATGAAAATTAAAAAATATTTTGACAGGATAGTCAATTCTTGTATGGTAGGTTTTCAACTATTTCAGAATTAAAGTATAAAATGTTATGTTGAGAAGAAATAAGATTCAGTAAAATAATTTTCCCACATTCACCCTGAAACACTGTCGCATACTCCTCGGGGTATGCGTACAATTCTTTAAAAAAAACTAAGCTAATTTCTTACTACAAACACAACTACAGAATAAAATTACAAATTATTAAAGCACACAAATGTTGTTACAGTGAAAAAAACCTTGACCTAGATTATCCGATTGTATCATACAAACATTGTCACGATTCAAGAATTTAAGCTTATTAACTTTTTCTTAGATAAGCGAACCCCAATATGGTAATAGAAATAACACCTTCACAAATTCAATAAAGGAACTATGAAAAACAGAGAAAGAATCATCTCAGCAATTTTAAAAGATTTCATTCGTTCACATACTCAAACAATGTGAGAAATAAAATAAAAACAAACAACTTGCCATTGCCATTTTTGGTATATTTTTCTATAACGATCAGTTCAAGGTAGCAATTTATTTTCTAATTTAAATACTTTATTTATTTATTTTGTATCATATGAATAAAAATAATTAATGCATATTTTTCAATACATTTATTGAATTATTCATTTGTATTCATAAAATGTTTTAGTTATTGTGCTTACTGTTTATTATAAACTGTTATTGTTTTCATGCATTAATTTTTGTTATAATTATATTTTTATCTTTTGAACTATAAACATATTTTTTATAAACAGGCGATTAAAAACAAACTATTATCGTTTCGATAATGAAAAGTAGAAATAAAATATCATTGATTTTCTACTGTGTTGTATTCGCAAAATAACGAATTAATACACTTAACATAAAATTAATAATCTGCTATTAAATTAAATATAATATAAGATAGAAGTGAAATTAAATCCGAAATCATTGGCGTAATCTGATAATTAATATCGAATCGTGTATCTCTTAATTAAGTTATAAAGTGAACTGCAGTGAATATAGCAGCGAACATGATTATAAAACGCTAACAAAGAAGATAAAGCTGTTGAAGGAACAGGACGATAAGCCATCTTCGTCGTACGGACAATTTCATATCAGCATTCTATCTACAAACTAGGTCACGGTGATTTTCCCCACCGGACCCCCATGAAAGCAGCTGAGTTTTTGTTTTCCGTCGACGGCCACCCACCCGTCCTGCCAACCAGCCAGCCAGCCAGTCAACCAACTAACCAACCACACTGTTGGCTTCAACTATTAAGGCCAAGACGGCAATGAAATTCAACGCCATTGCCGCAAAACTCGTTCGCAATTTCGAATGCAACGCGACGGTCACAATATGCATACGGCAACGTAATTGTATTACGGGAAGTATCGTAAATACGACACGGATTTCGTTACAACTTTATTACTACTATATTTATTCATCACGATGATCACTGCTTGTGTGCGGTGTGCGATTGTGTATGTAAATTTGTTTTATACATGAACTGATATCACACACATATAGAAATAAAATATTGGAAATGACCTTGGCCTTGAGAGAAACACTGCGCCTCTTCACGATCTACCATACAATATATGCATATATATATATATATATATATATATATATATACATACATATTTGTACATAAACTTATTTTATATATAACGATTTATAAACGTACTCCGACGAAAAGTTATGATAATATGTTATCGTTATTTACAATGTCTCTGTCTCAAGAATATATTATTGTCATATATGTATCTGTCGGGAAAAAAATGTGCGAAAGATAAACGAAAAAAAGATAAAACTATATTATAAATATGAAATTTCGTTCGACTTAATACATTGACTTTTTTATACCATGAATTAATGAATGTTAATGAAACAATCTTTCTGATATGTTTCTTGCAAAACGCAAGTCATTTTTTCTCACAGAATCGAGCTCACAATAAATCACGGATGTTGTATCGAGTTTTTGCGATTTTATGTAAAGTATTATGATACAATACCTTTATCAACATTTTTTGTTTCGGGTGTTATTGAAATTTATATGAATATGAATTCAATAAAAAGATTTTCCTATTTTTGGAGATGAACTATAGATATTATTTAAAAAGAAATGTTTACTTTTAAAATTTGTTTATATCAAGAGGCTCTGTTCCATACTCGTTACGCCCCCACCCCCCGGTGGGGGATTACTTCCCACTCGCTCTCCCCTAACAAAGTATACCCACAAATAATCTGCGTAAAAAGTTATAAAATTTTTCTTGGAAAATTTTATCAAAATTAACAACAAAATACAATCTTAAAATGTCTAACAATTTTTTTACTCTAAATCTTCAGTGAATACAATATTTTGAATAAATGTCATTAGTTTTACAATGAAATCGTATACACCTCTTTTATTGTACACATTGAGAAAGCTACACATGCATGTCACTGATGTCAACCAATCAGAATAGAGAGAACGCAATATCAATCAACCAATCATTGATGATCGGTAATGGTTAACGTGCTACTTGTTGAGTACAGCTGGGGGAACGGCGCTGTGGGAAGTGCTCTACACAAAAATAAAAATAAAATGTTTAAAGGAAAATTTACGATGGAATTATTTTTTATGTATAGAAATATAGTCCAACTACTAGGGAAAAAATATAAAAGTAGTTGAAACTATCGTGAATTAATTAATATTAAACATCCTAATAAAAATTTTAAACTGCTAACCCTTTTTAATGACTCTACCCTTACAGACATCTATTTCTAACTAAACATTTTTTTTAAAAAATAAAAACAAAGGTTCGTATATATTTCTTATAATTATATCAATACGTCACGTTTTTAACTTCTTTTGTTAAATCGCGCGCTTAAATAATAAATAATAAAAACTAACGTTCATTATATTAAAGTACATTTGTTTGGTTGTTAAATTTTTTATTTATTTCTTTTTACAAACGAGGTCTAGACAATACGAGTTATGAGACGTAGACATGCAAGGAAACGATGTAATCCTACAAAAATACAAATGTATATACCTGAATCATGACTTTTATTTATTGTTAACATCTATAGGTAACAATGATCATTTACATATATATATATATATATAGTGTGTGTGTACACATCTAGGTTAATAATATTTAATAGAAAATAAATTTGTTCTTGACAAAATATATTAACTATTTAATTTATCACAGTGTATTATTTAAATATTTTTAAATATCAGCAGGTAAATTAAAAAGAGATATTTAAAAAGTAAAAAACTCTTATTCAACATGACTCGATATGTTGTTAGATCTCACTTTACTTTTTAACTTTTACTTTTACACCCTCATCTCTTTACTTTTTAACTTACCCTTTCATTATGAACATTCTAAAAATATGCTTTCTAATAAGCAAAAAAAATCGATATCAATTTATTAACAGTAGAATTAATTCAATACATTTGTATACCTCTGATCTGGTTAATACATTATCCTGATATTCTATACCATTTTGGATCAGTTGAGTGTGTGTTCTCCACCATGAAAAACAGACACTCATTCTGATCTCGTCTGATCTAAAAGGATGAAGACCACACCAGGACAATATATGTTAACAGTAGATTTTCGTATTACTCAAAAAACTTTTTAGATGTGCATTTTCTAAGTTTTTTTAGACAGAATATACTACAATTATCTCTTTCTATTGTATATAAATTTGATGACTATTCTCGGATTTGTATCATTAAAATTTCATATTTATTTCCTACATATATTTTTTGCACTTTTCAATCTAAAAAATAAAAAATACATATAAATAATTCATACTTCATTTCTTATTTATAATTCTTATAATCGACTTTATAGATTTTGTTAAAAAGAGTTTTATATCTTTTAATATATATATATATATATATATATATATATATATATATATATATATATATATATATATATATGTATGTATGTAAGCTTTTATTATTTTATAAGACATAAATATATTTAATATAGAAAATATATAATATTTGATAGTACCACAGTAAAATCTCCGTACAATGAACTCCTCTATAACAAAAAAATATTAATGAAAGGTAGTTGGTATAATCATTTTTTATAACGAAAAAATTACATACCAGATCCGAATTTGTTATGGAGTTTCGAATGCATACATTTAATATTTATTTTTTATTTATCATGTTATACTAATATATTAACAATTATATTTAAAAGAATCAAACACACTATTTTTATTTATTCGAATACATTCATTTGTTATTTTAATTGTTGTACAATTGTGAAATGTATTCAATATATAAAATAAGTGAAATTGATAATTAAAATATATATACATAAACACACACCCACACACATATTATATATATATATATATATATATATATATATATTACACATGCATATATATGATGTGTATGTAGTTGAAAGAAATATAAATTATGTTTGTACCTGATGTCACAGCATTCACAAAAAAATTTACGGCCAATAAAAAAGATATCGTTTAGATTTTAAATATGTAAACAAATCCTTGTCAAATAATACACGAACACAAATTAAATATTTGCAAAATAAATCAATTTCGTACGCAGATATATAAACATATCCGTGTGCGCGCGCGCTTTTTATAATACAACACAATCAACTGTCACATTCAGCACTGAAATGTTGTGACGTTAGTCAACAAGTATTCAGTCAATTGTTTATTTTGTCTGGAATATTTGTTATTTATTGTACCTTTGTACATGTGTATTGAAGTATTCAATATTTTTTTATGGGTACAAATGTCTCCGATTCATTACATCAAGATTGGTTATTTGATTTTTTTTCAATTAATAAGTTTAATAAATGGTGGTATACATATATCTATGGTTCAATTTTGAATTTGAAATGTTTTATTATCTATTTGTTTTTTAGTTAATTGCAGGGAAAGTAATTTTATTTCAATTCGTAAGTTTATGTACTTGTTTGAAATCGTTCGGAAAAATAATTACCTGTGTGTGTAGTATGGAAATTTTGATGAAAAATCAAAGTGTTCCGATTTGATATTTTTTGCGATAAATGTATTAGTTTTGACCAAATTACATTAGTACTGTAGTTAATGTAAGTGTATTTATCATAAATAGAGATTTTTAATTGACTAATAAATGTCAAACAACAAAATTTGAGCATCTTGTGACCAAAAGCTTGAATTTTGATTTATATCTGTAGTTTTGGCAAAATAATTACATTTTTATTCATTTATAATGCAAAATACTTTCAAAAATCTTTTTTAGTTAATTGACATTCTATACAATCAAAAAATAATAAATTATGAGATTTTTAGTTTTATGGAAAAAATGTTAAAATCTCCAATATCGTCCTTTTAATAGAAATTTCTATATTTTCGCTTATAAAATCACTGTTTCCGACTATTAATTATTCATTCTGTAAAATGAAATCATTCAATCTCAATATATTCAACAATAAAAAAATTCGATTTTTCGACCTCATAAAAACCATGACCTATATAGTATGGAAATTTTGATGAAAAATCAAAATGTTCCTAATAGATTTTTTTTGCGATAAATGTAATGATTCTTATCAAATTACATCATTTCTGGCCTTGGAATAAGTTTATTCATCCAAATGAGATATTTTTAATCAATTAATGAAAAACAGCAGAGTTTAAACATTTTTCGGCTATAAAATTTGATACTACTTTATATTTGTATTTTTGACAAACCAGTCTACCTTTTTTATTAAATTACAATATAAAATACTAGGAAAAAATTATATCTATTTAATTGTTATTTTATAATACCGAAAAATTCATTTTTGAAGAATTTGGCATTTTAGAAAAATAATAATACCTTCAATCTTGTGTTTTTAGTGACAATATTTTTATTTCTACTTGAAAATCACTAATTTTGATTATTTACTACTCCTTTTATAAGATACCTATACATCTCAATATATTTAATATTTGAAATTTTCGATTTTCTGACGACACAAAAAAACACTGCCTATAGTATGGAAAAATTGACAAAAAACTAAAATATTTTCTTAATGAAAAATAGATTCTGTAAAGATCTAAAAAGAACATTTCTATTAATAAATAAGAACTCTAATAGGAAGTTATATACTATACATGCATACAAACACACACACATACACACACACACACATACATATATATATATATATATATATATATATATATATATATATATATATATATATATATATAATTATTTGCGATCATGTGTGAAATGGAAGTTCGCAAAGTGCTGACCTACTTAATGCAATGGTACGTTAAAATTTACATAAAATTATATAAAAAGATAAAAACAAACATCCCAACGTCTCATTCATTTACAACATACATGACAATTAATTACTGACACCGGTTAGAACGATCGTAACTCCGAACAAATCAACTGAACAAACATTAAATATGAGCGAAAGCAAATCAATGTCTTTTTTACAGCAACAAGTCTAATCAAATCAAAGACAAATAGTTTCCGAATTGTACAGATCCGAAAACTTATATAAAAAGTGAAATAAATTATTGTTTGACCTACATCCGTCTACTCGATTGAAAACACATTGGTTGATGTATATCTGTCTATACGTTCTCGGAATTGGTGAATTATATATCTCATATATATATATATATATATATATATATATATATATATATATATATATATATATATATATATCGAAACGCCATGTTATATTTTAAGAAATGTGTTCTTTTTTCTATTTAACGTTTGATCGTTAAATAAATATTCGGCTCGTAATTTTAAATGAATTGCAAATACACGCTAACTGTGTAAATTAAATACCATTTTGTTTGTACTTGGAACTTGTCCAAACTGGAATAACATAAAAGTACGTACATTTCTTTTTAAGAAAATACTTATATTTACAACTATATATATATATATATATATATATATATATATATATATATATATATATATATATATATATATGTCAGTGTTTCAACGAAACTCTATTTTTTGCAATATTTATTTTCTGAATATCGCTGTTAGTTTTGTAATATCATCTTTTATGAATAGTTCGTTACATTTATACTATTTTAGAAAATCAACAGCTATGAAACTTTTCAAGTGCTTGAAGTTACGATTCTAGTTATATATTGATGAGCTGGTATTAAAAACTTGCTTCATTTTAATTTTAAAATTTTTTTATTGTCACTATTTCAGTACAAAAAGAATTATTATCATTGATCGTATCTTTTTTTAAATAATTGTTTTTTATATATGTCTAAATATATGAGAGGTATTCAAATATAATCGTGAATTAGATTAATGTGCAAAGGCTATTTATTAGAAGTAAAAATGAATTCGGTGCCTTTATACTGAACCAATCATAACTCTGTTTTAAATTAAAATATTTTCTCGTCGTTTTAAGATTTTGAAGTGCCAGTCTTAACGTTTAAAAACACTACATATCTTGTCCATGCAACTGGCATAACCTCACAAAATAGAGGTGTACACCATGCCGTCTGAAAAGCAGCATATTAGACATATTGCTTACTTTTCACATTCCAGTTGAAAAAGAGGCTGCCGAAGATGCAGGAATGATTTATTCAACTTTGAGGAGAGGTATTGTGACTCATAAAGCATGCAAAAATGCTAAATCAATGCAAGTGGTCCGAAAATGCATTACGACTTCCTTTTAGAAATAAATATTTCACTCGTTTCAAAAACCACAAAAAATGTATTATAATCAAAATTGTTTAATAATTGATTATTTCTCATTGTTACTTACAAGTATTTATATGACGGTGCTATTATCCTCAGTGCGTTTAAATACAGAAGTTTAGTCTAAATAAGATATTTGTGTACTTTACCGCTCTGAGAGTGAGATGGGCCTGTGTCAAACAAGCAACAATCCATAATCAAAAATGATCAATCATCAATTTATTAATATTTAAAAAACATATTAGAAATTTTGTGATTCTGTGGAATGAAAATAAAATCCATCTGTAAAAATAATAATCAATAGTTTTTATACAAATCATATTGAGATTATTAGATTGGGTTTTATAGTGCTAGTAAAAAAATCATTTATAAAAGTGAACATTTAGTCTCTGTCCCAGAACGATATTATAATAGAAAATTTAGTATCAAAAAAATATATTCCTTTAATATTAAAAAAAAATAATTATTCAACAAATATTTTTATACATGAAAATCTACAAGTTTTTATCATTCCTCTGAGAATTCTTAATTCGAAATACTGAAAATGTAGGCAAAGCAGTTCTAGTTTGCTATTTTACTTTTTGCTCTTATTTTATTTAAAAGCATATGTACATTTGTAAGAATATTATATATATATATATATATATATATATATATATATATATATATATATATATATATATATATATTTGTAGAAACGTTAATAGATTTAAATATTAAATATAGTTGGTGTAAAGATATGACTTTGCAGAAATCCTCTTATCTGCAGTAAAGGTTTGTTTAAACACATTAATTATAGAAATAAGTTCAGGAGTTTCATTAAGTTTCATTGTCTGAATAAATTATGACAATGAAATTTAATGAATTTTTTTAGCGAAACGAACAGAAGTGTTTGTAATTTCATATGAAATATTCAGTATAAACAATGAAAAAATTAAATGTTGACGAAGATGGTCATTTTTATAATCGTTTTAAATCAACATTTTTATTGGAAAAAAGTCTAATGAAGAGGTTTTATTTGTAAAAATGTATTTTTTTCAATATATATATATATATATATATATATATATATATATATATATATATATATATATATATATATATATATAAATATGTTTATTTACAAATCGATACCAATGCCAAAATTAAACCAGTCCCATTATTTCGAAGAAATGTTTGTGAGATGTTAGTGAAAATTATATTATAATTCTTCTCTAAATATTACAGTATATATATATATATATATATATATATATATATATATATATATATATATATATATATATATATATAATCGAGTAGATGAGTATAAATGTTACTGATTATGAACATAGACGAATTTTTTAATTTAAATAAAATAAACATACGATTATTTGCCAAAAATCACATCTATGAAAGAAAAAAAAATTAATTTTTCTGATCAAAAACATTTAAACGCAATTGTTGATTATTTTTAATTATTACTTATATGCGTTTCAAGTTATCAATTCACTGGTCGTAAAGGTACCAACAAAAACTTTTAGACCTCCTGTATCTTATTGTTACTAATTATAGAAATATGGCATCAAAATGTGCATAAAAAGTAATCAAAAGTGATCAATAATTGAACATTTACGATCAGAACAAAAATATCGTTCTTAAGATAAATGAAAAATATTTTATGAAAATTTATTTATTAATTAACCTACATTTACTATTTTAATATTCGATAAAGCGTTTTCTAAAAATAAATTAAATGCTGACGCTTGAAATTATTTTTACATGACGATAAATTGTTGATGATACACTTGAGCACCTCATCAATTATCAGCAGAAAAAAAAAACTAGAAAAGTTTACAATCAGCAATAAATAACCGTACGGTAAATAAACACAAATGTTTTAAAATTAGTTAAAAAAAATAATTTATACAATTACAAACATCAAGATAAAGTTATGAACAATATTTTTCTGCATAATTCATTAAAATGAAAATAAATATGTAGTTTAATTGAAAGTTTTCAAACTTTAATGTACACACACATATATATATATATATATATATATATATATATATATATATATACATTATATTATATAATAATAAGTATTAATAACTTTACATACCAGTAAACTAAAATATGATTTCAGAGAATAATATTATAATTATAAACATACGTTTTTTAATTTAATTATTATCATATAATCTAATCTTATATATATATATATATATATATATATATATATATATATATATATATATATATATATATACATATACACTCACATACTGTATTTGAATTTCATGTATGAAAGGAATGTAGATTAATAGAGCCCAATCAATTCATAATTGTAATTAAAAAAACGTAATAAAAGTGATAACAAATTCTTGTAAATGAGTCACTTCATAAAAAACGAAATAATCGAAGTTATATGCTATAACACCACAATGGTGTGTGTGTGCGTATGTTTACAACGAATAAACAAGTTTTAATTGTTTGCGTAAGTAATAATGTTCCAAAATGCCTTAAGGTTAAGCAACTTAATAACAAGGTCAAACGAATTCACTATTATTACATTTTAATCATATTGCTATTTTGTTACGACACTGACATATATATATATATATATATATATATATATATATATATATATATATATATATATATATATATATATATATATATATATATGTATTGTATGTATGTATATAGAGATAGATTTTTTATTTGATCTTTTGTTAAGTGATACAATTTTTTTTACACACTCTATTCATTTTATTTAAACTGTTATTTAATTCTGACTGATTTGTATTTATAAAATCAAATATAATTTTTAATAACATGTTAATTTTATAAAAAAGGATTTTTTTAATTAAATACTTTTAACAGGATAATAATTTTCGATTGGAAAGTATAGAAAATATAGACACAAAAGTAAACAAATAGAAACGTTTCTATTTTCGAATGAAATCGAATTAATATGAGAAAACGAATTTAATAACCGAAAAATATTATAAAAGAATTGTTTTTAATTATTAAAGGTTATGTCAGAACTTAAAATATATTTTATGAATAATGATGATTCTTTATTACAGATTTATTGGTTGTATATTAGAATCAAAATGTTCATTTTGGACAAATCAAGATTTTTATCAGAATTTAAATTTTGTAAATGATAGACTTTTTTAATTGAAGATGAAAACTTGATAGTGTTTATTTTTTTATTATTTCTGGATTATTTATATTATATATATTACTTTTCCTGTCAATTTATTTTTAACATAACTGAAATTTTTATTGACAAGAAAAGAATTCAGAGTTTTTGGATATAAAATATCTAAATTTAAATATAGTTTTTAATAAACAATAATTGCAATTTGTTTATCGGATATATCTTTTTATAAATAGTTTATCATTTTTTACATTATTTTTATATTTTCTAAAGAAAAAAATCAGTGTAGGAAAATCATAATTTTTCTTCGAAATATACATACTATTCATATCTTTTTGAAATTTATATGAAAACATTAATTATAATTTTTTTTAAATACAAATTGTCTAAAATTGAAAATAGTCCTTTGTAATCATTAATTGCAATTGGTTTACCAAAAAGTGTGTTTCTATGAATGATTTATCATTATTTAAATTTCTAATGAAAAAATCAGATAAGAAAAAGTATGATTTTTTATCAAAATTTTATAGGTCCTGGTTATATTTAGGTCAAAAAGTAAAAATCGTAAAACGTATATTTTTTTTAATCAGAAATCTTTCATTTACAATGAAAATAATTACATTCTATCCACAATTAGTTCGTACAACAGAAAATTGTTTTTGTGAAGTTTGTAGTTTTCGTAAAAGCTTAAAATTAAAAAATATATCTTTTACTTTCTGTATTTTTATTTTAACGTCAAACTTTATTATTACATAAAAATAAATAGAATTGATCCATAAGAGTAACAATTTTTATTAGAAATAAATTAAAACGAAATCATATTCCACTCTAACTGAAACATAAAAAAATAATAGACGGTGCACGAAAAAACACCCTAATAACAGTTGTCTAGAAAAGTTATATTGCAATAGGGTGGCAATTTATAAAGAAATGAACAAGGATAATGTCGTTGAGTGAAGGGGTTAACTCGCGAGGACTGCATAGAATTGTAATCACGTTTTATTGAGATTAAAAACACTTTGAGGTGATGAAAATATTCTGTTTTATTTAACACGATTTACGTGCTTGTCGTTATTAAGATTTTAATGAACATTTCTGAATGACTCAATAATATGTATACAATTATTTTCTTAACGAACTCTAGTGTACAGAAAAGTTACAAAACAATATAAGAAAAAAAAAACTGAGACAAATTTCTATAATAAGTAAGTTTATAAATCTGTTTTTTTACAGTTTTAATATTAGTATTAAGGGAATTTATATTTTTGATACTGTGTTAAAAATAAATAGATAAAAACGAATATTATTTGTCCATTTTTAATAGAAATGATATTTATATTATTTTATATTCACTGAGAATTTATAAAAGAATATGTGAAAGACTAATAGATACAAATAAATATATATATATATATTAAACAAATTTCCATTTATTTATTTTTAAAAATACATCATATTCTCAAAATTACACTTTTCAAAATTTATATATATATATATATATATATATATATATATATATATATATATATATATATATATAAATAGATATGTATGTATATATATATATATATATATATATATATATATATATATATATATATATATAATGCATTCAACTATCAATGGATAAGATTTTTTAATTAAAAAAAATGATATAACTTACATTTTTCAATTTCATTAATAGTTTAATTGACGCGTACCTGAAACAGAAAGAAATACATTATTGTTTATTTATTACTTACTATAAAATATAATATTCATAATAAAAATTTATGAAATGAGTATACACAATCACTGAAATTCTTTTGTAACAGATAAAACATTAAAAAGTGGCAGAGCGAAGAAGGAAACGAAAACAATCTTCATCGAGTAAATCAATCGAAACAAAAACCCAATTCATAAATCTTTTCATCAATTCGTATCTCATCCGAAATAAATAAACATTTTATTTGTCAAACGAAAAAAAAATACGAAACATATCTAACGACAGCGAAAAATAATACAAAGCGGATAAAAAAGGCAAAGAATTCGAATAAATAAACGTTGATGATCGGAATGAAGATTAAAGACATACTATTTAAGTGACTGATTCGCTAAATAAGTTTATTGCGAGATAATGACACAGGCGACGAATTAACGATGGCTATTGAAGAACAGGGGAATCAGTTTGTTGTATGCGCAGAAATGAAAGAACGAACGAACGTGAAGCGCTTGTTCGACGAGGTGGGGTTGTAGTAGTATTGCGAGACGAAATCGCTAGATACCTGTCTAGAATGATTTAGTGAAATTGAATATTGGGAATGAGAAAGTGTACGACGCAGTCTGTGGAAATATGTCTCCGCCGAGTTGCGATAAGTATATACATACACATACATATTTACACTTGCAAACATAAACACACACACACACATACACACACACACATATATATATATATATATAATTTTAAATACAAATTTTTAACAAAAAAGTGAATAATTATAAGCAATCTAAATATAAAAGCACATACATTCGTATGATTATATTTTTTATAAAAGGATTTCATATTTAAAACGACATTTTTTTAACACCTTTGCATTTACATGGGTCGTTTGATAAATATGGTAAAAAAGCAAGTCAAACACTGTTTTTCTTTTTGGAAAAAATCGATTTTATTTCTCAACATAGTCTCCATTGAGGGCTATACTCTTGGTCCAGCGAGTCTGCAAAATACGAATTGATGGCGGATATATATATATATATATATATATATATATATATATATATATATATATATACGAGTAATTAATATGATAATTAAACGTGTTTCACACTAATTAAGAATAGAGGAAGAAGAAAATTCGCTTCGGTTAACATCCAAAAAGTGTCGACCTACTAATGATCTACTATACCTTTTCAAGTCAAATAAAAAAAAGATCACTAATAAAGAAGGAAAATCGTTATATTATTACGAAGTGTGTGAAATAGACATTTCTATTGTAAGTAGAGGGTGTTGAGTGAAGAGTGGGTTTGGAGTGTAGAGTGAATCTTGGAAGAAAAAACCCATGAGAGATGATCAATGATGCTGATCTCAGATTGTTAGAAGAATTAAATAGATCTATCTTTATTGTGTTGTTTCCTTGTGTACCTGCTGATCATTATTCTATACGAATCCTGTAGGTCACGTGCGAGAATTCCGCACGTGACCTACAGGAGTCGTACAGAATAATAAAAAAAGCTATGTTTAAATGTAATAATCTCTTTTATTAAAAATCGAAGATTCATTCTAAAAATTGATCGAATTCTGTCAATATTCGCTGTCGATCATCTAAACTTTTTATTATATTGAAACTGTATTCTAAAACTGATTCAGATATTTAACGAGTTCTCCGCTGAAAACAACTGTAACAAACTGGCCGATTTCGTAGATACTCAAAGAGTAAAACAGACAAAAAATTGATAAAATTGGAATTTGTACAATTTATTCTAAAATGGAATTTTTATGACCCTATATCAATAAAAAAATATTTCACTCAACAGAGACTATAACAAAATTGCCTAATATGGCTTTAATATCAATTGGATATTAAACATGAAACAAAAATTCATTTACAGAAATTAAAGCTTTAAAAAAAGGCTGCGAACTTTTAACCCTTCGAATAGACTCAGTATTGAGACTAATTTTTTTGGTATAGAAATCAGTTGAGGAGCCAACAAAATTATATACATATATATATATATATACGAGTATATATATATATATATATATATATATATATATATATATATAAATTACTGACATCAACTGATATTTAAAATCAATTACATAAATTCTTTTTCATTAATTCCTTTTCGAAAATGTTTAATAAATTATTATTGATCATGTTTAATTACTTGCACGCATTTCGATGACGATGCTATCATCTTTGCAGCACTAAAGTACAAGTCTTGCTACATTCGTCAATATGAATTTAGCCACAATGTCAGAACTGTGTTATAATTTAAAATCAATATCAGTAAAATATTAAATGTGTAAAATATATAATCAGTGTTCAATGACTTTTCAACTCGTTAAATTTATAGAATAACAAATCAATTTTCAGAAAATATTTAAAATGCCAGATTAATTTTTTCGCTAACCTTCGACTCTCATTAAATTTCATAATTAATTCATTTGAATATAACAAAAATTCAGGAAATATTAAACCAGACACCATAACGACATTATAACCTATTTAATATATTTCAAAAATTCAACACAGATTAAACATTTTTCGGACATATCGCCTGTTAAAAATGTAACTGCATACCGCAACAGAAATACGTCGATTAAGAATTTAAAAAAAAATTCAACAAGAATATTAACATTAATCTAGTTTCGTCACGGTCACACCGTAACGCGGTATCACATAACGAAACAGCGCCCGTCTGTCATGAAAACCATCAACCTTGGCTTTCAGTGCATACTTCTTATCTGTTTCAATTCCACCTTCTTCGATACGCCGCCGTCGTCAAGGTTAAACGCTGCCTACAGACACGTGCACACGACTCGTTAAATGGACGTGCGAAAATCGTGTACATTATTTCATTTACAATCGTGCTGTATTTGTGTCATGCGGACTGTTGTGTGTATGTACGAATGTACACAAGAGACACACTTACGTATTAGATGCACGGATTTTGACGGTATGTTGTAATTTTTGTTTTTATTTCAAGAAATCACGTCATGCCACTCTGTGTTCTCATTTTTATTGTAACAGATGCACACGATTGTAATTTGTGTCTCTATGTATTAGGTTTACAAATTGATTAGGTGCTTTTTTTTATAGAAAATGAATATTTACGGAAAAATGGAATACATTAAAGTCCTCAAAATATCCTGTATTATTTTGTACCACTTTGGTCTATATTTCGGGTAACTGACGAATCTTTTGTTGAAAAAAATGCTTTACGTCGATGAAGTTGTAATGTATTTTCGGACCTCTTTCACTGTTTTAGCATTTTATGCGACACAACACCTTCCCTCAAAGCTGAAAAAATCATTCCCGCGGCTTCGAGAGCATTTTTTTTAAATATAATACCCAGGATCGGATTTAAACTAGGTGCCCTCCTTGAACCACCAATCAAATGCCCTCTCCTCCAATTTCATCCGAATGAATTAAGAGAAATCCGTGATTGTTGGTAATTTTGAAGACATTTCAACAGAAAAAAACTTAACGATCACTAAAAAATTTATAAATTTTTCTATTCATTTAATTTATTTAAAGAATGTAAAGTAAATAGACCATATACATTATATTTTCAGCTATGATCAGTACTCTTAATTCAAAATTATGAAGTTCTGTTTCATTAATTTCAAAAACAAAATTTGAACTGCAAAATTTTTTAGGTTAATTTTTTTATTTCACATTTGGGCTATCTGTAAATCGAAATTATGATTGAAAATAAAATTTCTAGCTTTTCAAAATTTGTCATTCTGAGAAGTGACCCATGTTTCCCCTGTCTAAATCCTACGCTGACAATGCGATGCCTAAATACACTGCTTTTCGGAAGCCATCGTGTTCCATACTGTTTTGTGAGTTTATACCAACTGCTTGGCTAGGATCATGTTTTTAAATGTTAAGATTAGCACTTCAAAATCTTAAAACGATGGGGAAATATTTTAATTTAAAACAGAGTTATGATTGATTCAACGTAAAGACACCAAAAATTAATTTTTACATATAACAATTCGTATCTGAACATTTAATTTCATATAGAATTTCTGGAAGTCCCTTCTTTTTATTTCTAATCTGAAAAATCGACTTCATGAATGATAAAAAATAATTGAACAGTGATAACACGCACAGAATTAATGTTGTAATGTGTAACTGTTGCTTATACGCATTTCGATAACAACATTGCCGTCCTCAGAGAGCCAAAATACATAAAAATTCATCTGTGAAAGTGAATTTAGTCATAGTGCCAAAATTGTATTATGATAAAACATACATTTCGAATATTAGAGATCGGGTTATTGTTTAAGTTTCTGTTTCGAACATGAATGATATCCTAATTAACAATTGTAATATATTACAAAAATGTCTTTATTTAAATATTTAATAATTGATTATTATCTATTTTTTTATTCTTGTTTTTCGATGGCAGTACCATCACACATACACACATATATACATATATATATATATATATATAATATATACACACACACATATATATATATATATATATATATATATATATATATATATATATATATATATATATATATATATATCATTTTGTAATTCAGTGAAAATATTTTTTTTAATCACTGATAAACTTTGATTAGAAATTTACGAATTCTTACTATACATATATATATATTACAGAAACATAATTAAATTACTATAATTATAGAACCGAAACCGATCAAAAATAGTTTACAACTATTTATCAATTCAATTATACTAGAGACTAACTCAAACATGTAAATTATGTACATATACATATACATATACATATACATACATATATATATATATATATATATATATATATATATGCATGTATGTATGTATATATCCAATTCAAACACAAAGTAATCCCATCGTCTTATAATTGGAAACACAAACTTAGTAAATTATTACAAACACATGCGATATTTATTTATCCGTCCGCATACACTTCCGGTACGTTGGTTCGGTTAGCTGAACTTCGTCGACACACACACATGCATACAAACTCAAATACAGTGTACCTACACACACACACACCAGTAGACACGCCACACGCGCGCGCTCTCTCACGTACTTCCTGGTCTTCGGTTCGAGCGTTAAAAGATCGAGCGCGGCGAACGATAAATATAATGGCCGTGGTCACGACGGAGGTGGTCAATAAAAACGTCTCTATCTGCAAGAACAATCTTTTGCGGATGACATTCGACCTTATACTACAACTGTTCGATGAACGGGATCTATTATTTCATGTCACGCGTACTGTTGTCTCTAATGTTTTCTGTGTTGTGTACCGACTGACGGTATTCATTGTTTTCTTTTTTTTCAATTCAATTCGTTTATCGGTTCGATCTCCATATTGCAAGTATTATATACGTTTATCTTTTTAATGATGACTAGCAAAATTCAAGCTTTATTGTTTGATTAATTTGAAAATAATTGAGGTTACACTACCAAAATAAGTAATATAATTTTTTGATAATGAAATTTAAACAGTCCTTAGTCTCTCTCTCTATATAAAAAATAATTCCATCGTAAAATTTCCACAAAATAATTTTTTTTCGTGTAGATCACCTCACAACACCGCTCCTCCGCTACACTCTACAAGTAGAACATTCATAGTTAACCATCAATGATTGGTTGATGGATATCGCGTGTCCTCTGTTCTAATTGGTTGACTTCAGTCACATGCATGTAGCTGTTTCACCGTGTACAACGAAAGAGGGTATACGATTTCTGTATAAAACTGATACAGTATAAAAATTTATTCAAAATATTGTTATTCACTGAAACTTTAGAGTAAAAAAAAATGTTACACACTAACATTGCATTTTGTTGTTAATTTTTATAAACTTTTCCAATAAAAACTTTATGACTTACATTTCAAGCAGATTATTTATGCATATAATTTGTTAATTTCTGTTATTTGTTAGGGGAGAGTGAGCAACAGCGAGCGGAGGACGAACCCGTCCCATGGGTCAGTGAACGTAGCATGGGGAAGAGCCCCCTGGTTCTTAACCCTTAAATTATACACTATCTGTATGAAACATACGAAACTCACTGCTGTTGGGGCCACTTTGATCCCATGTGTTGTTTAAGGGTTAAACAAATATTAATTTAATTCAATATATAATTTCATGCTTTCACACATCTCATCTTTTACCTACTAAATACAATTTTCAAATTTTTTTTAACGAAATTGCTCGGTTTTAATGAAAAAAAGATACTCAATAGTCTTAGATAGTATTTATTATATTAAATTTTTCATCACTGTATTTTCATTGCAAAGACTTAAACAAATAGTAATCCGATAATGTGAGGTTCGGACTTTAAAGTGAACGTGGCAAAATTTCAGAACTAAATTCCAGTATTTTACTTTTATAAATGATTTTTTTCTCTCACCACGTAAATAAAAAAATATATAAAAATGTTCAATAAATTATTATTCATCATTTATCGAACAGCACTTAAAACGTTCAAGTACAGAAAAAGTGTGCTTAGCGCTCTGATGATGATATTGCCAACGAAATGTGCTTGAACAACAATTAAAAATTAATACCAAGTGATGAAGTATACTTAAGTCATAAGACTGTATTTGCAAAAAATGACATTAGTTGCAACCCAACCTAATATCATAGTACTTGTATAATAGAGTCCTTCTTATTTTCAGTACCGGTAATTTTTTTATTGATCGTATATGATTTTTTAAAAAAATGTATATTATCTTTTAATCTTTTTAAACACGATCCGACGTGGCTATTAAAACACCTTTTAGTTTTCCAATATTCGTTTTAATGAATGCGCATCAGTGATGAGATTAATTTCCAGTCCTGTAAATATCACGGGCAAATTGAGACGTCGTTTTGTCGAGAGTCGACTTAATAATTACAGTGATCACCGTGGGCGCCAACAGAACAATAATAAATAACGTGTCGTAAGGAACGACGTGTTCGTGATCGATAAATTAAACACTGCTGTAACCTTAACAGATCACGTACCTGTTGACGTGCTATTGTCATGTAACGCGGCCTTAACGGTACGCCAAAACTCGCCGTCGCGTCAAAAGTTGTTTGGCAGAGGCCGAAAAGACCGTATTTGGGGCGCAAGCGTCGAACGCGGACAATGTAATAACAAAACTAATTAGTAAACCGTGAACCATCAAAACAAAACAAAGGCCGCTGTTGTTGGCGCGCAGGGGTGCATCGAGCGGAAAACAGTGAGCGCATGATTTGTGCCGCGTTCGCCATTAATCGACAATTGATTTGTCCGACTATGAAGATTGACAAAACATGAGAGTACACGATAATCGGACGTAACGCTAAACGTAACGTAATAAACTTTCCTTTCAGTTCAATTGAAATTGATTCGCCCGTTTTGTGTTCGCATTCATTGCATGCCAATTGAAATTATTAACACCCTATGGCTATATATACATTTATATATATATATATATATATATATATATATATATATATATATATATATATATATATATATATATATATATATATATTACACTTACAACTGCGAAGACTTCAGACGAATTTGTTAAAGTAATAAAACAGTAACCTTATGTTATATGTATTTCTTAACCATAATAGACTAGCCCTGTCTGAAAAGAAAATTTAAAAAATCCAATCTTTCTGTAAAATTGTAAAATAATTTGTATTTAATTTGTACATTTGATCATGAGAACTAAAAAGTACCAAAAAGATATCTAAAAATAGGTAGAACAAAAATATTAGAAAATGAAATTGAAGTGTGTAAAACTAGTATTAAATTATTTCATTTGGTCAACATTAACCCATTAAGCGGGTAGTTTAACCGGATAACAAGTGAGTGAGACGGATATATCCGTCATACTCACTTAAGATGTTAAAAGAGACTTTAGTAGATGAAGATTATAAACGTTCAGTTCTTTAAATTATATTACTGTTAATTTTAGTTCTTCAAAATTATGTACACTCAATATTTTGAAAGAAAAATGATATTCTATCCCTACTTATATTAATTCAATTGTACATATAGTCATGTATATATATATATATATATATATATATATATATATATATATATATATATATATATATATAAACCACGTAAACTATAAGAAATAATGGGTAAAATCGAAAAAAATTTTTCATATTATTCAAATACATTTAAATATCAATTTTTAAAATAATTTTATATGACATTATAATAAATTTCAATTCCTAATTGTGATTTTTATATTTTTTTTATTAATTTTAATAAACTGCATACAGATTATTTACAGAAAAAAAATCTCTTACAATTTTCTGATTAATAGTTCACCCCATCTTGGACAATCGATAAAACTATAAATCTTTCCATACTCCAAAGCAATAATAAACTATTAGTGACTATATAAGCACATCTACAATCCAATGTTTAATCTCTGAAGCATACAAAACAGATATTATATTCAATACGAATCTGATATACCACAACATAAGGAACAAGTATTAACAAGAACATGGTATTCAATGAAACGGGCACAGAATATATACTCGATGCGAAATTATATGAATATAAAATAATATATATATATATATATATATATATATATATATATATATATATATATATAAGGGTACGCTTCTGTTCGATAAACTTGAGAAAATGAACCGAAATTCTCTTCCTGACACGAAATGTACTATAGGGTAAAAAAGGAAAATTATTTAAAAGAATGATTTAGTAGGAAATATAGCATAGTGCTTTTTCTTTTATTTATATATACATATATATATATATATATATATATATATATATATATATATATATATATATATATATATATGTATATATGTGTGTGTTTGTGTTAGTATTTATAAAATGTACAAAATCTTAAATTGTACAGAAAAATCCAATACATATATAATTGTTAAATATTTAGAAACTTAACTGAAAATATTTGAAAAATCGATAAACTTATCTTTTTCATTGAATAAGATTTTCATTAATTTTATACTAAACATTTTTTTATGATTTTGCAAAAAAATAAGAATTCATAATTCTATACTAGGAATGAATATATATATATATATATATATATATATATATATATATATATATATATATATATATATATATATATGAGAATAAACAGGAAAACCATAAGAAATTGTTATTATACGAAATTGGTTTTCCTGTAGATTTTAATTTACCTTAAGTTGATCGTTGATATCTTCTTTTAGACCACTTCTGAAGTGATTTTTCCTACAATCTATTTTTAATTTGTTTGTCTACAGACAGTATTTTTAAAATTCCAAGAGTGCTACCAAGAAAACAAATCAGTTATCGAGAACTGACTTAAAGAAATATACGTAATTAAAGAACATTAGTTGTAAAAAAATAAACATGCCAAATGACGGAGTATCAAAAGTATGTAGGTATTTGAAAGATTGCTGAACTTTATTGAATAATATTTAAGATTTTTGAAACAATGTACTAATAAATTCATCTATGAATTCAGTCTTGATTTTGTAGCATAATTGAAAACAGATCTACATACATTATTTATTATCTGATTAAAATGAATACAAATATTAGAATTATTTATTTAAATTATCTATTTGTTAAAAATATTCAACAATGTTTATGAATCTGTGATACTTTTTAGATAAGAAAGTGCACATTTGCATAAATAGACCTTCGAATCAAATACGAACATTGTGTTTTATGATATATATATATATATATATATATATATATATATATATATATATATATGTATATATATATATATCATTTAAAAATAGGTAGAACAAAAATATTAGAAAATGAAATTGAAGTGTGTAAAAACTAGTATTAAATTATTTCATTTGGTTAATTTTAACCCCTTAACTGGGTAGTTTACGCGGATAACAAGTGAGTAAGACAGATATTTCCGTCATATTCACTTAAGAGGTTAAAAGAGACTTTATTATATGAAAATTATAACCATTCGGATTTTTTTTTAGATTATATGAAATTTTATTTATTTTTACTGTTATTTTTAGTTCTTCAAAATTATGTACACTCTAATATATATATATATATATATATATATATATATATATATATATCAATATTAGAATTAGTATCTAAAAGAATCGCAACAGTTCGCAATACCGTCTCCCCGCACACTCTTTACATATCGAATTTAGTCAAACATAAAATAGCCGACGTGTACAACAACCCTTAAAATTCGATACAAGGCGACGTGGAGAACGAAATCCGTGTCCGTCGGCCTGTGTTTCCCCTATATCTGTTTCTAAATCCCAACGGTGTTGATTAATGCACGAACGACAAGCGGAGTCCGAGCCGAACCGGAGCCTGTGTTCCGGAGGTCGGTAGTTTTTGTGTCTAATGTATAACACACAACCCGTTTTCTCCCACCTGCGTTCCTCGTACGTCTCGCCCTCATTCATACGATAGGAGCGACCGATGGATGTGGAACACGATGGGAGATCTGGTAAACGATCCAATACCAGATTATGATTATGGTTTGGCGTCATGAACTTTGGTTGAGCTAACGGAATTGAATCACTTTGACCTTTCTTCCAAATGCATCGACATCATCATTATTAATACATCTTATATCATAACTAAATTGTTGTGTATATATATATATATATATATATATATATATATATATATATATATACACACACACACAAACACATATATATATATATTACAAAATGATCCGTAGTAGAATATTATAACTATTATTAATTATGTGTTGTAATTAATAAAATTATAATTACATTTTCTTAGTGCAAGTCCGTTGACAAGGGTATTTTGTCATAGACATTATGTCAAAATATACTTGGAGTTTAGGATTCTGTTAGACGGGTTGTGATTTATGCAAAATCGACTTGACCTTTAAGTTTCGACTAGCACGATCTCAGTTATTATTTTAATTACCAGGAGATAGAAATCTATTTAAAACAACAATCAGAAATGTTTTGTAATTTTTTTGCACATTCTTCGATAAGCTGTCGGTTTACTTTGTTAATCGAAATAAATAAATTAAAAAAAGATTAACATTTATTAAAAAAATAATATATTTACCAACTTAACCAATTCTGGTATATTTCTCACTACTGAAACAAACATAGACGTGTAATAGAACCAAGTAAAACTTGTCAAATTATGTAAATTTCAAATAAAAATAACGGATTAAATGAACGAGTACATTTACATAACTACATATAAAATTACAAAGTTTGTATGATAGAACAGACTATTTTTTATTCTTTTAAATTATAATCCTAGTAAACAAACGATAAAAACAACTGTATACATAAAACATTTTAATGGAAAATATTTTCAATAAGTCTAACAAGTGAGTGAATAACTTCACGTCGACGAGTAGCACAAATTGTTTGCTGTCGTACTAAAATGTCGCCATTAATAGTTTTATGCCGCTTGTGTTATTTTATTTGTTTAGTTTTTCAGTTTTTGCGTGGAAGATTTTTTAACACTATTTTTAAATTAACTTTTAAAGAAACAAAAACAGCCAATCAAAAAAAAAATGAAATTAGAAAAAATAATTTATACATTTAGGATAAATATTGGTTATTGGATTGGATACACACTGTTGATTTTGATTGAATACTTTTTCAAATAATAAGGACTGTTACTTTATAACATTTCTACAATTCTGTGTTTAAAAGAGTATTTTTACGGAAAATAACTTTTCTGTTCTATTTTTTCTTGTTTCCAAGTCTCTATTCTTTGATATCATTCTGTTTCTTCCAGACAATCGATATTTTTTTATATCCAGTTTAGACTTTTGTTATTTACAGCTTGATTTTATGAATTGTGAGTTTTGAAATTTAGTTAAAAATGATATATAAAACACGAATTTGTATGGAATCCACCATTTTTAAACACATAACAATTAACATTTTTAAAACAAACAATATAACAATTTTTAAAACAATATCAAAATATCTTAGGCTTTCATAAATGAATGTTCTCTCACTCTACAGATAATAAAATATATTCTGATCAAAAATGTTTAATAAACTATTCGATCATGTTCAATCGTTTTTTATGTGATTTAGATGGCGATGCCGTCATATTCAGAGCGCTTAGGTAGAGAAAAATCTTTATTGAATCAAATAATAGCTATGTATATTGAATATGAGACCGTAATAAATGTTAAAATAATTAAATAGTTTTTTTATTCAGGCATTCATCTGAATTAATAAATAAAAACTACCAAACGAGACAAAACATACAACTTGAATTGAAAATTTGATACACATATGTATTACAAATTTCTTTTCATGTATCGAAACGAATTACAGTGAAACCTTTATATATATATATATATATATATATATATATATATATATTCGTACACACATCCATACACACGTCTGTATATATTTATGTTTAAAAAAACATCATGTAACTTTTATACACAGCAGACATAATTGAATATAGGAATAGATTTTGGCGTGAAGCAGTAAATTGGATTGAATAATTACATCGACGTCACAAACACGAATAAAAATATATATACATATCAGTATGTGTGTGTGTGTGTGCATTTACGTGTGGTTCTAATTGTAAATATATAGTTAAACGAATGTTATTCTCTCGGAACGCATCCTCTCATCCATATTACGTACTGCATTTTGTGTCGGTTGCATTTAAATGCAACAAATTTAATTGTCCGATCTGGAATTGATTGTTTTTGATGTTGAATACAAATATCCTAATGTATGTTTTGCGTGAATCGAGTCACGATATATTTATTTACATTTTTAACTCGTTAACTTACACACGCACAAACATATATATATATATATATACACATGTATATTGTAATTTGCACATTTATGTATGTTTATAGCAAAATATTCTACATTGTATAAACTCGATTTGAATATTTTTCGAAAATAAACTCAGTAAAATGAATTAAAGTTCGAAGAACAATAAACAAGTTCAGCGACACTAAAATCTAACTTTTTATCATTTTTGATATGCATGTGTGTATATATAATATGTCTATATATATATATATATATATATATATATATATATATATATGTGTATATATGATAAAACATATACAATTAATTATGACATATTACCAGATTTGTGTTCAAAGAGATATTAAATGTATTTTAACACATTGCACGCCGGCCAAGTATCAGCAGCTGAATGATGCCCGAGTGCCGGTGGTCAGATTGTTTGTCTACAGGGAATTGATACTCGACAAAACGTATAAGAAAAACTTTATATATTTTCACAAAATAGTATATATATATATATATATATATATATATATATATATATATATATATATATATATATATATATATATATATATATAATAAATAAGGTTTATAGCGTTATTAAATGTCACAGTGAGCATTTCAAATTCATAAAACAACGAGACATTATTTTAATTTAAAACAGAGTTATGATTGATTCAATTTAAAGGCACCGAATCAATTTTTAATCTAATATTTTAAGAAAAATCTAATATACATTTAAGATAATATATATTAATGAGTGATAAATAAAAAAATAATTCATTCGTAGACACCTATAATTGATAGAAAGGGACTTAAGAATATGTACATCAATTTATTAAATGGTATGTATTTTTTATTTACTTGTTTCAGTAATGTATTCAGATATATATATACAAGAATACCCCGATTTACGACGAAGTTACGTTTCGCAAAATTGGGACTCAACTTGAAACAACTTAAATCGGACCAAATTATACATACGAGTATACCAAGCAAAATTTAAATCACATAATTTGGAACAATATATGTACATACGGATATGTGTACATTATGAAAATTTCTTTACAAATTACTAGACAATTTTAAATGTAGACTGTCTAAATATGAAATCTTAAGAAGTATGTAATGTATGATTACCTCAACCGAATTGAAAGCAATGAAGAACGATGGTACAAACAGAAGTGAACATCGCAAAAACTATCACAATGTTTAAGGGATTCCCTCTTTCTCGAAATTCATACACTGCCAAGCAAAATGATTCAAATCCAAGCACGTAATGGCTTTGTACGAATACTGTACATACATGCATACATACATATTTTATGGCAGTGATGTGAATCCACGTTCAAATGTAGCAAATTTGAATTTTTTTAATTCCAACAAGTGCCGTAAGTGTGAAGCAAGTTAATATCGAGTCGGGGTGGAGATTTTTTTATGACTTAACTGTTAAACGACTAAACGAAGTATCTTCAATCGGGGTATTCCTGTATATATATATATATATATATATATATATATATATATATATATATATAATGTATATATATATATGTGAAATTGTTAATTTCTTATTATTTAATATTATTATTTTTTATTAACTTAAAGTGCATGTCAACGTGATAATGAAGAATTGAATACCATATGTCTATATAACCATTTTTATTCATTTTGTATCCCTTAATATGTATATAAAATATGGAAAATGGTGTGGAGATCATCATGTGTACATACACACACACACACACACAAACATATATATATATATATATATATATATTATATCTGATATATCTGAATACATTACTGAAATAACTAAATAAAAAAATATGGGCCCATTAATAAAACGATGTAGGGAAGAACTGTGCACCGAAACTTCCGTGCAATGTTAATATTTCAAGCTCGGAAATTGAATTTAAATGAACAGCATGTAGTCTATATCCGCCAGCAACAAGACTTCTCTGAAGAAGTATTTGTTTTATACGCAACGGTCTGCCGGATGGGTATTATAACCGAACTGCCGGTGCATCTCGACGAACGTAAATAAGTAAAACACAGCACATAAATAACTCGAAATAATTGGCGATACTGAAACTCCTTGTTCCTGTTGCACACATTCAACGTCGCCGTACGATTACGCGCGTTGATAAATATTTATCTTGCACGTTGTTTCCGTGCAATGTGTTTCAGAAACAGGTACGTGTGTACATTTATTGCACGATCAACACGTTTAAATCGATTGTGTGCGTTTGGAAAAAAAATATTAGTTTATGTGAAGAATAAATCTAAAATACAAAGTGTAGAGAAAAATCCGTGAATGTTTACAAAAAAGCAGTCGATAAAGTAATCCAGATATTTTCACATTTAATTATTCCAACATCGAACGTTCTACCTACAATCAAACCATTAAATACCTTTTATAAATAAGTTCCCTCCTTAAGAGTCAATCGTAAATTGAAAAGTTAACTTTACATCGCGTCCAGACAAGATAAGATAGAGTGTTCTGTTGAAGACCAGACAGAACGGAAGAATTCAATTCAGACGTGATACGTATATAATAAAACGTACGAACAGAAGACATTCACGATAAAACAAAGAACATGAAAGGAGACTGTGTGCAGCGGTGTACACACAGTACATTTTTATTACCATCTGGTTTTAAAAATCAACGATAATTATTAATTATATAACTGATATTACTTTTATAAAAACATACCGATTTATGGATTCATTGATGCGGGAAAGTATTTATGATTATTAAACAAAACGAAAAAGTATCTATTCTATCACACGTACCTTATTTAATCACACTTTTGAATTATCAATGATTGATTTGTAACTAAACATTAAAAGACACTATACATATAAATAATGTATTTTTTTAATTTAAACGTGCAACTCAGAACGAACAGTGTAAAACGGTTAATCAACCGCGCTAAACATCAAACAAAAAATTCGTTTTAATTTGCTCTGTCATTTTCGATGAGTCACTCTGTCCGTTCTTAGAATAAACGTTTTTATTAAAAGAGTAATTATAAAATGCGAAACCAGCAGCAAAAATAAATACATGAATTTAAAATTTTTTAAAATAATAAATAGATAAAAATCATTTGATGGAATTTATAACCTTCAAAATTAATCAGGACAGGGTGACCTTTTATTAAATTCTAGGTACAGCTGGTGCGAATTTTTTTTCCGATGGTTCAATATATTATTTTCTATGAAATCGGTTCATTATTTTTTTCTAAAAACTGTTATAAGTTTTTAATGATTTTCTTTTTAAACATTAATTTATAAGTCTTTAAAAATGCTCTGTTAGTAAATCTTTAACACAGATTGGGGATTTCGTTATAAGAAACAATTGCAAAGATTATAAATTAAATAATTAACTTTAATGTTTTATTTTTAAACATTAATTTATTACAGTCTTTAAAAACGCTCTGTTAGTGCATCTTGAACATAGATTGTTTAGGGATTTGGTCAAAAGAAACAACTGCTTCAAGTTCATAATTATTTCTTTTCTTAGAGAACAGAAAAAAGTCTATCTTAGAAGAAAGAACAAACTTACTGGACATTTTAGACAAGAATAAATTCTATAAAAAACTTGTATGTGAAAATTCAAATTTTCTATCAGAATTTTAACCAATACTTATTATTCATTTTAAATAATTTATTCGCATCTCTTAAAATAATCCACTTTATTCTAAAATAAAATTTATTTTCGATTATGAATTCATTTTTTCAAAATCATGAAAGATTATTTATCAGACATAATGATAAGAGAAATCATATAGATTTGACATGCGTGTATTCTGAAAATAATTGCAGTGTCACAGACATGCGGATAAACAAACAAATTAGATTATAAAATAGTTTAATATTTGGGTAATAATTCATTTGTAGAAATGAATTCAGCTACAGACTCAAACTATAATTAAATCTCTTACATTATTAAAATATTCTCGGTAATTTATTTTCCTTTAAAAACTTTACTTATTGTCAAACTTGGATTATTTCTGTATTTCTGACAAGAATAGAAATATAATAAATTAGAACGACATTCAGATGTGAACGACCCTTGCGGTAGATTCAATGATTTTCTATTCTATTAAACAAGAACACCAAGACAGAACTTTTTTTAATCTTATCAGAATTATTTATGTATATTGATACACAATTTCATTCTAGAAAAACTTAACCTTGACATTATACATCTCACAAGAAGCTGTTATAATAAATCTAACATTAACACAACTGTCATATATCAGCTGCTTCTCATTATTCAAACGAAAATTGAATGTACGGCACGAGTCCCTGACGTTGAGTCTCACGAGGACGATTTTCTCTCACCGGAGTGACTAAAGGAACATATTTCTTGGTTGAATCGATCCCTCGACAGATACGGTATTTCAATATTAAGACTTTTTTTTCTCTATATTACATAAATTGAATGGGAGTGGTTGCGGACATTTTAAATAATATTGAACAGTTTCGTGTTTTACTATTCCATTTACATACGTACTCATATATATACATACATATATATATATATATATATATATATATATATATATATATATATATATATAAACATATAAATCAGATAAAACGATGTGTCTTGTACCTATAAAAATAAACTTAAAAAAATGCTATGATTATAAAACGAACAAGAAGAACAAAAATTCCCGTGATGGTGGTAGTAGAAGTTGAGCAAGGAGCGCAGCACGAGTGACACGTGAAAAGGGATGAGGTGCGACACGCGCCACAGTTTTCTGGAAACGAGAACGCTTTTGCTACGGCGCACTGGGATTTATACGCAGAGGCGACTCGTAGTACTATTTTTCTACTGTAAACAACAACCTATTTATCTCGACGTATTAAAAAGTCATTAAATATCTTATAATGGAAATATGACACGTTCGTGATATAAAGTATACTGTGTGACAGTGGATTAATTGCGTGTGAAAATTAGAGAGTGGGAAACGGACGAAGTAATGAACACCACTCGTCACTCACGATCATAGACAATGCAAACGTATGTTGCAAAATGGACGAGAATTATGTAAAAACGGCCGCGAATATTAAGTGTGACAAATCGTCGAAATGTAAGTAAAAGCGTAGGTGTAGACTTTAAATGAGTTATCAGCATCTACATTTTTGTGAACACTTCTCTTCGTGGAAAATATTATTATTGTCATAATTCTGTATACTTGAAATGCTGTTTTAGTAACCAAAATTATATTATACTTTTTTTAAGAAAAAATAATGTAAAAAATATTACTAAAAATTGTCATTAATCTAACACTTAAAAAAATATAATTATTCCATTTGAATCCTAGAGATCATTCTTGAGTTCGTGTCTTCTACGACTCATTTCAATTTGTATCCTCTCCAGGTAAATAACTTTAATTCAATTCATATTGCGACGCATTTATCTGAAGAGGACATAAATCTAAAACGGTTCTAGAAAACAATAGCTCAAGAATGTCTTTACAGATATATAATTCTAATTATCCATGATTATTCTATTTAAATCCTCGAGAAATTCATAGAAGAATCATAAATAAGAGATATACAGAGGAAGATGAAACAATGTAACAAAATATTCCAAATATTTCATAACTTCATAGTTCATCAACGGTTCTCAACTTTTTTGATCATAGTACTTTTTAGAGTATTAGCCAAATAATGGCTAATGGACCATTATCTGACCAGGGGGCTACTAATATTATAATTTACTGTTTTTTTCTTTCTACAAATGTGGATATACTGAATTATAGTGTAAACAAAAAGTTATTATTATTCCTAACATTTTCAACTAAAACATATACAAGTACTATTAAAATTCAAAATTAAAATAAATTTAATATATCTTACGAAAGGTTTGTGAAGACATATCTCTTCTTTCCTCATAAAAATGGAAACAGGAATAATGTACACATAAATATATACTTTAGAATCAAAATACAACAGAATAAAAATTTGTAGATATTTGATAAATATTTTATTAAAAATTAAAGAAGTGAAATTTTCGATATTTCAAAGGTATTCCTGATAAGGCTGAGAACTTAGTAAGTTAAATCATTTTTTTCACTTCTCAATGAGTTTATTTTCACAGTATATTAATTAATATTCTGTTGTGCGGTCATTGAAAATTTTGATCTTGGTGTAAAAAAAATCTGTCATTTTTACCAATTTTAACGTCTAAACAAGTCAAAGAATTTTAATAGAACAATTCGTGAAGATTTATGCCGAAGTCCGACTCCGAATATAAACACCGCCGTTTAAAAAACGCGCGATATAAATTATTACGACGAGCCGCCACTGTATGAATGATGATTTTACGACGGAAAACACGGGAGAATCGAAAACAGCTGACTATTTCGCGTTCCCGTTCCTAGTAGTAGCGGCGCGGCGTCGAATCTCTCGCGTGGATGTACGGACGGGCCCGGTACGCGGAGGGTAACAACACTGAGAGCATCGGCTGAATGTACGAAGAAGAAAAAAAAGCACACAGTAGTGAAAGAAGAAGATGAAGATGAAAATGAAGAAGACCGATGGTGGACGGACGGTGAAAGAGAGACGATAACGTGCGAAAGAAAAAGACGAACGCATCGAAGAACACGGACGAGAGAGTCTCCACAGATTGACGACTGTAATAGCAACAAAGCGGAGGAGCGCGTTCGCACAAAAGAAGAATATATTATACTGTTGGCGATGTTAACGTTGGCGAAATTGATTTTATCGAAAGTAATGTTTGATTCGGTTTAATTCATTTTATCTATTGTTGATGCTCGCGCGTTCATTTGCTCGTTCATTCGTGAACTGTTTACTCTGGTGTTTGAGTTTATGTTTATAAACATAAATACATATAAACATGTACATACATGTATATAAATACATACAACCCACATATATACATTTTCATTTCTATGGATTTCTTCTCACGCGACGACAGTGCTTATTTTAAAAATCACAAACAAACATTCACAAATAATGATAAAAATAATAATCAATTATAAATAATAAAAGAATAATTCATTATTAAAACAACTAATCACTTGTATACATTTTTTAATATCCAGTTCCATTTATATAAATGAAATGATTGACTATAAAAGAAAATAATTAACGGTATTATTTCATTTCAAATCCTGTTATACGTACTGAATGTACAACTTAATCTATGAATCAAAAATAAAAGATATTTTTATTGAAAAAATGCTCAGCTAACATTTGTTCCAATCGTCCGTTCGCTGGTACTCGATTGCAGAATCCAGTGAAACGTAAAATATTTACATTTTTAATCCGAAATGGCAGAATAAAACGCAATGAATAACAGTTGTTGATTTTATTTTAAAAAATGATTGATTTTTTTTACTACGAATTAAATTATTACTTGTTTATAAATGAGTTTTAATTTATAGATTTATTATAAGAAAAAGCATATTTAAAAATATCTTTCGGGATGATTATAGTTTTACATTGTCTTAATTCCATTTAACAAATGAATTTACATTCTACAAAGGTGTTTTTATTAAAATGTTCAAATATTGATGACTGTATATCTTTATTGGGGACTTTGGTGGAAATGACAACATCAGTGTCATTACAGAATATCTAAATGTTGTCATTAAAGTTCAAATTTTCTGCTTTTACATCTGTAATTCTTGGTGTATTACTCTGCTAGTCTTGATCTTAGCGAATTACTTGAGTCTTTATTTGCTACAATAATTAAAATAAATTAATCTACACAGATGACTTAGAAACCGAAACTAGTCGAGATAGATAAAGAATCAAATGATTTATCAATACCGAGATTATTAAAACAATCTTAAAAAAATATTGTACATTTTAATAAAGACAATTTTCTGTTGCGAGGTGTAAATTTGTTCATTAAATATAATTAATATTAAATTAAATATTAAATAATAATAAATATTAAATTAAATTAATATTGTATTGAATATAAATACAAAAATACTTTTTATAAAACACTCTTTTAGAATTTGATTACTCTTAGTATATTCTTCTCATAGTGAGGGAAAGTTGTAAAAATATTGGATAAAATACTACTAAATATTTTTAGAATTGATTTAAAGACGAATATCTCATTTATCTGGAAATCATTGCTGTGAATAATAAAAAAACTGGCATTTTGGTTTAGAAATTCTTATAAAAAGTAACATTCAATTACTGTTTGTAAATATTTCCCATAGCAACATGATTTGTAATAATATCTGGTAAAATACCAGCAGACATTGTTTTTAGAATTGATTTCAAGTAGAATAACTCCTTTATCTGTAAATAATTAAAAACGGCGTTTTGTTTCTAACAGTGCGACACTTGATTACTCTTGTCATTCCAATTCTGCGATTTTCAATGAAACAATAAATGATTGTTAAAAAAAATGTTTTCACTTTGAAATTAGGACTGTACTGAATTAAGTAAAAAATTAAAATTATTTTTAGACAATCAGACACGGAAAAGATGTGTCAAAAAAGGTCAGCACTGATGGTTGATTATTTGGAGGATAAGGGCGCGTCGTGTCGAAAAAATAGTATTTCAACTATAATTATACTACAAAACTGAATAGAAATAAATGGTCTCATAATAATGAGATTATGAATAATTTTCTTGCAAACAATAAAAATCAATGGAAGAATAAAAAGGAGTATAAAATGACAACAGAAATACAGTGATGTGATTTATTGAATAAAACATTGAATTCAAGATCATGTACTAAAAAAAATGCTGTTAAATACATATATATATATATATAAGTGTAAGGCCAACGCAACGAATATATATATATAGAGAGAGAGAGAGAGAGAAATAAAGAGAGAGACACATTTATTTGGTTTTACAGATATTACTCGTATTATGACGAATGTTTTCTTTTCATAGGTGTACATGTATTTCTGAATGTATATATATTTCTTTTTGATATAAACTTGATGTAAACAATGTTATTTATAAAGAAAATCATTAATCTATCTATATATATATATATATATATATATATATATACATAACAATTATTTCTGCTAATAAACAATCTTCAAGGTTTAATCCTCAATCCTCAGACTAAAAACAAGGATTAAGTAATTTCAGATTTGATTTTAAATCTCGAATATCTATTGATAACTCTAGCAATCTTTAATGGATTAAATTCATGTTCGCATAAATATAAGAATAATTCTGAATGCAAACATACACACACACACTATATATATATATATATATATATATATATATATATATATATATATTCGGGCGCTAATGGCCTTAGCTGTTCAAGCGCCCTAAAACACCAATAACCGACCATATATATATATATATATATATATATATATATATATATATATATATATATATATATATATATATATATATATATAATCTTAGCACATAATATAATAAATTGCAAGTCAAAAAAGAAGAACTGAAACACGACTCCATTTCTATACTTTTAAATCATCTTTAATTAACTACACTTCAGTTTGATTTATTACCGAAACGCTCGTGTAATTGTTACATAAACTTAAAAAATCTCTAAAACAAATTCCATGAACATCAAAATGATTTTCACGAAGAAAAAAAATGATATCGTTTTTCTTTTAATACGAATTTATTCTCCTTTTGATCGTATCTTTATATCACTGTAACGTAGTAATACGCCCACTTTTCTTATTTCAATTTCGAACGATTTTCAATGTGTGTGTGTGTATATGTGTGTGTGTGCAGGTTCTTTTAAATTGCGCAACCAAGTATATACATGTACTATATATATATATATATATATATATATATATATATATATATATATATATAATCGATAGAAAATATTAGCTACCAGTCGAGCTATTGAACATATAATGTATCGTCGAAGAAATAAAGATTATCGGAAAATATTGAAGTTTATTTTGTTAACAAGTTATCAATCGAATGTATTTCTGATGTTCAGATATCGAAGTTTCGTTCCTTTGGTAATAATAGTAATGTACAGATGATAAATCGGGCAATTAACCATATATATATATATATATATATATATATATATATATATATATATATATATATATATATATATATATAAACATTAAAATCTGTAGATTTAACAAATAAAGCTAATGTTTATCTAAACAACTCAACGTTAATATTATAAGTTTCAATTTTCAACATCTAAAATTATAAATACTAATATATATATATACTCGTATATATTAAAATCTGTAGATTAAACAGATAATGTTAATCTTTATCCAACAACTCAACATCAATATAATAACTTATCAATTTTGAATTTATAAAATTAAAAATACTAATACTTTCGATCACATTTAATTGAATTTCACACTGTTTATTTTATTGGTAAATATTATTTTTTATTTCTTTTGTACAAGCTATGCATGCAGTGCACAGTACGATACATTCGCTTTTCTTAATACGAAGTTTAACGACTTTCTCTAATTAATGAATTTGTTACACATTATCGTATGATGAAAGTTTCAAGTACATGAAGGAACTGTTCAGTGTTATGAATTTTTCTTGACACAACATTCTTACGCATACAATACGTATTCATGCATTAATATATATATATATATATATATATATATATATATATATATATATATATATATATATATATATATATATATGTATTACATATTAAAATATTTTTACAAAGAAGTACATGCTTTCATTTTTAAATGTTTTACTTACATAATTATTAATGCATTTTTATACATTGGTGAATACAAAAACAATTTCATTTTTTTATAAGACATGAGGAACAAACTATTAAGTTCAATTCGGAATCAAACTATATACACTATTTAATAGGTTCCTACGCAGTATTCATATATTTCGAGACTGTAAATCGATTAACATAATGCTTAATGTTTCTTGAATACCACCTTATTTGATTACAGCTAAATAAATGCGGACTTCCAACATGAAAAGGTTCTCCATCTCTGGGTTAATACGAGACAGCTACTTTTTTCAAATTTTTTTATCAAATTTCAATATACAAATATTTCTTCTTCTATAATATTTTTACTCTAATGACTCCAACGTGCATAATATAAAAATGAGGATGCGTTACAAAAATGATTAATAACAATTTATTAAACACTTTTGATCAGAAAATTTTAAGTGATTTGTCGACCGAGAAAAATGTATTCGTGGAAGAGAATTTGCCACAGTGCCAGAGCTGTGCAGATACTATAATCAGTTATTGTAATTAATTGAATAGTTTAATGCACTTTATTAATAGATACAGATGCTGAGTATATTTTATGGCTAACTTTAAAATAATTTAATAAGCGAAATACGATATGTGTGTAAGATTAATAAATTGAGGAATGTATCTCCTCTCAGTAAGGAAACAATCCGAATTAAAATTCAATTCTATATTTCTGTTAATCTATACGACCCTTTTTTTCATAATATGTAAAAAAACGCAAACATATTTTTATATTTCATAATTTTATTATGAGTTTTAAATAATTAATCGCTTATAATTGTTATTTACAAGTCATTATTTTTGAATATCTCAATTGTACGCATTCATTTAATTAATAAGGTCTTTATTTGACAAAATAAATAATTTTTAGTAAATGAAAAAAGTAATAATAATTATATATGAACTGAATTAGTAAAATTCGAACTTTGATATTTTTTTAATAATATAGAAAGAGTGAGACGTGGTTGGTACGTAACCACATCGTCCCATTTTATAATTTAATCGATTTGCTTCTACATTGCTATGTAGGAAAATTAGAAGTACCTGGTAAAAATGTTTTATCGATTCGGTTACTTCAAATTTCCGTTAGGTGATAAAAGGGGCAGGATCTCATCATAAATTTGTATCATAATTCAATAATGTAATTATTAAAATAGACACAGATTGTTTACATTTACGGAACTTGTTACTTAAACATTTCAAAGAATCAAATTTAATGTTTTTACAAAATGATCACTAGTTGAATATTATCTGTTACACGGATCTCTAGTATTTGTGTTTGTTATAAATAGAAACTTATAATAAAACATTAACCCTGAAAGTGGTTAAAAGCGAATCATTCACCATCAACAAACAAACACACATACAAGTATAATATTAATAATAGCGTAATTCAAAAAGGCTTTTATCGATATTTGCATAGTGGAATTAAGATGATACACATATATACAGAGACACCGTCGCCACTAGTGCGAGCATCATTCGAAAAGCAACCTAATATACAAGTGATATCAGTACGTCGAAAGTTGAAAACAAAATTATCCCTTGTATATATCAGTCAAGGGCTGTAATGGATGAGTCCCTTCGGAAGTGGTGCGTGTCGCGCGAGGAACTCGTGCCGCTCGTTCCCTTCGCACGCCCGATGATACCAAGACATCCCATTTGCTGTAGTAACGAGCGCGTCCTCGCAGCCCGTAGTGGCAACATCGACCCCGTCGACGTTCTTTCGATAAGATCACGGTTTGTCGACGACGGCAAACGGGTGCGACGAGGATACAAGATCGAAACAGTGTTCGTTTTGAAGAGTGACGGCACGGGTTTTTGGAAACGTTTGCCCACTTCACCCCAACAGAACGGTTTACATACCCGCGCGCACTACCTTCGAGTCCCGTGGCTGGTGGTCGCACTTTTTTACTCTTACAATGGTCTCACATTTTTACATATTGGAAATTTTATACATTTTCAACGCACGCAGAACGATGATAGTCGATGAGAATTGAATAAAGGCATCATATTTATCATATACATACATACATACATACACACACACATATATATATATATATATATATATATATATATATATATATATAAACATATCGATCCACTGCTAAATAAAAGACTTCTCATAAATCTTGAATCATTTCTATCAACAAACATATATTATTATATCCAGAAATAGTTACATTTTATTCGACTTTATATGATACATAAAATCATTTTGCTATATCTAATACAATCACTGGTTTACAAAGATGTTTTAACACTAGTAACCACTCTTTCTAATTCATCTCACTTTTTAGATTTACAATGATACGTTTATCACCCTTACAGATCAACCTAACTAGAACTTACCATTAAACTATTTCTTTATAATGAGATCACCAACATCATAAAACCATCCTGAATAGTTTATAAGATTTTTATAATTTTACCAGGCCATCAAAAAGAATATTAAACTCGAGAAAAATGCACACGGATAATTAAAAAAAAACTATCTAATAAGATTATTAATCAAAATATATGATAAAAAGCTTTTGAGTTTTATTGCATATAAATAAATGTATCCGACAATATATATATATATACACATACATATATTAATTTCAAAATATCCACCAATGTTGATACAAAAATCACTAAACGTATGAACAAACTCAACAGGTAAAACGATGTATTTATACTGATAAGATTAAAATCATTTCTCTGAATAGAGCAAACAGCTTTCAAATTATTTATTCAAAATACACTAACATATATTCATGAAAACATAATATACATATACATACATATATATATATATATATATATATATATATACACATTCATGTAATTAAAATGTTGATTTCTACTTCTCTTGTCAATGAAAACTAATGATTTGTACAGAAATAAATGAATTATCTATGATTATAATTAATGTGATTTCAAACAGCAAATAAGTATACATGTTTATTATTTATTACATACTGTTTGATGAAATTTATAATATATATATGAATATATAAATAGCCATTAAATTACATATATATATATATATATATATATATATATATATATATATACACACACAATGTTTTCAATAATAACAAAACAGAGCAATTTCAGAATAGGTTGTTCGTTTAATATAGATTATTCGAAGTATCTGATACACTCACATATATTCGTTTAATATGAATTCATTATTCGCCAAACGTTCAGTCATTTCTGTTCATTAAAATATGATTAGTGGTTAGTTTTTACATTACTGTATTTCATATATTAATGTTTCATATAATTATAGATTAAATTTGTAAATTTTATGCGTTTATTAGATCGGTAACAATCGATTTTAATGAATATACGGAAGTACTTGAAATATTAAACAGGCATTTAGAAACCAAAAAAAAAATTGTAGAGATATGATTTTTATTCAGATCATTTTTTTATATAATCCTTCATAACCTATTTTTCTATTCTTTAATTGACAGAACATTTAATAACAATTACGTTTAATTTACGCGGATCAAGGTTTACACCGAATGATCTGAAAATGAACTAGAAATGCTGCAAAAACATTTCTATGAAGATTGTGTAATATTATTCTGAGAAAATAATCAGAAATATATACTTCACGGAATTGATATTTGTGTGATGACACAACCCTTATACAAATACACTCGTCCTTGATGTTATGATCTGTGAAGCGATTCGTTATTTCGGTTCTGTGTTTATTAATTCTTAATGAATACATCCCTTTTAAAATTTAAAACTTATTGAAAATATCATATTTGTAATAAAAAAAAAATTATTTGGAATTACTGCCAGTTCAAAAAAAAAACTATTTAAGAAATTGCAGAAAAATCAATCAATCTATTTTGAAAAACGTTCACTTCACTAAAAAAGCAAGTTTTTTAATATTTTTTAACTTTTTATTCAGTTCACAATTTATTTGATAACACAAAATGTGTGTCAAATGTACTTCTGTTTCTGTGGCTAAATTCACTTTCACAAATGAATTATTTTTTTCACTCCATAAACCACATAACTTTCCCCTGATCAAAAATATTCAATAAACCATTATTGATCATTTTTTGATTGTAGTTCATGTGCATTAAAATGACGATGTCATTATCGTCAGGAGTGTCTTGAGATTTTTCGGTATCTCAGTGCTTTGAACATAACGGCATCGTAATCATCCTCCAGAAAAACAATTTTATGGCTTGTTGAGTGCGAAAAGAATTCATTTGTGAAAACGAAATGTGTCTATTTGTACTTAGTTACTAAATATATGATATTTACGATTTTTATATATGCTTCTAATATTTTTCCTTGTAAAAACTGATTTCTTTTATAAAAATCAAACATAATACTCTATATTATATTTTAATAGAAAAAATCATTATTTTAAAAATATTTCAAAATTAACCTTTTCCTAATCGTGATATTCACATAAAATTATTTACGGGTAATTTTAATACCTCCTGTGAATTGGTACCTGAACGATCCAACAACAAGTCACTTTTCAATGTGTGACTAAGATTACAATTCACAATACACTTTTCAATGTGTGACTACATTATGACGATGAAATATCATGAATCCAATTATGAATCTAACAGTCAACTAAGCAGTAATGGTATTTAAAGAGTTTTATAATGAAAATTTGTACTTAAAATATACAATATAACTATAAATCCAAATCTGTACATAAAAAAAAATGCAAACAAGTCTAAAATTTCTTTATTATAAATTTCTTTAATTGTAAAATAAACTTTTCTTCAAAAAAATACTTTTCTATCACTGTGTCTGAAATCACTTTCACACAGAATTTTTCACTCGGCTCATAAACCACAAAAATTTTTTTTGTTCAAAGATGTTTAATAATTAAGATATAGAAAAATCTGCACCTCAACGCTCTGAAGGTTACAATATCGTCACTGAAATTCCAATAACAATACAACAAAATTTAAACATTCGATGAAAATTATTAAAAATAATAGCACAGGAATTTCTGTGATTTGTGGGATGAGTGAAAAAATTCATTCGGGAAATAATAATCGACTGACGATTTACTGTAATTAATTCCCTTCCAGATACTGAAAATTGAGTTTTCATATACTAAACATATAGTTTCTATTCGCTTCGATACACAATATTAATTTCGAAATTCCACGTTTCCACAGTAAAATTTAATAAATTCCACATTACATTCAATAAATTCACGATTTTCACATTCAGTATATTGTTCATTTTCGTATAACACAAAATGTGGTCTAATAACGGGATAATTACATAGATGACAGTCAATTAAATGTACAGAAAATTATTTTTTTAATAATAAAATGTTTTTAAATTACAAGTAATCAATAATATATATATATATATATATATATATATATATATATATATATATATATATATATATAAAGAGAGAGAGGGGGGGGGAAAGAGAAAGACATGTATATTAAATATATGATGCGTGTCATCTCGTTCAACAATTTGGCAAACATTACACTAAAACGTTATAAAAGAAAAACCTATCAGATGATTACTAGTAGATAGTTGTTATTATTGTAGACAGTAGAAATCAAAAACAGTATACGTGCACTAAGGCGATGACTGAACGAGAAAAAAGGTCAGTGATTTATGTTGCTTTGTTATATCGGAAATGTATTGTGTAAAAAGCAGGGCGTCTACGAAAAACAACAGAATCATTTATTCGCATCACATCCGTCTCGATACTGCAAATTGTACCGCACATACACATACATTCATCCATGATAACATATATGTGAATATATATATATATATATATATATATATATATATATATATATATATATATATATATATATATATTACACACGATATATAAGCACGATACAAAAAATCCATGTGCAATTGAACAGCGTTTAACATTTAATGTAAATTGATTTGTTCATGAACTGTTCTGAATTTAATTTAGAAGCGATTTAATAAATATTTTAATTGTAATTGGTAATTATTTTTATACAGGAAATTAAAATATAATACTTAATGAATTGTTGGTAGTTATATATAATATGTTATTTATAACATCACGTAGGAGTTAATTTGCATATAATATAAAAATATATAATATATTATTCAGCAGTTATTTAAGTTTATTTTATGACACCATTTATTGCATAGCAAGCATTTATTTACTAAGTTGTTTGAAAAATCGTTATTTTTATTTTGAATTTCGATACTTATAGCTTCGGTACTGTGTTTTTAATTCACTGTCACAAAATATTCCATTATATGAACATCGTAGAAATGTGCAATAATTGCTCGTTTTTCATTTTAACCGGTTCATGTCGTTTCAGATTAAGATGCCGTCGCTTTCATCGGTATCTGCTTGAAAATTCAAACGGAATAAAAATTTTGGAGGTCCGTAGCGAAAGTGCTTCTATCGAATAGAAAGGTCCGTCAATTGTTGACAATCGTGTTCTTCTTCTTTCATTGTAAAGATCGTTTTCAAGTTCCATTTTACCTTTTTAAAATTCTTGTACCATAATTTAGAAATGTACTATAAACATTTTCAAAAACGTTCGTACTACACAAGTACTAATTAATCTGGTTTGAAGAAAATTTACAAATGTTTAGTTTCTTCACCAATACTAAACATAAATATAGTACATTTCTGTTAAGAATATCATCATTCACTTATATCTTCTTATTCGAATGATTTTCACTTCATTTAAACTAATGAATGATTCAATTAAAAAAAAACTAAGATTTTCTGTTCCTGCATTCTGAAGCTGATAGCACTTTCGTTGAAATAATAAATAATATTTATTTATTAAACATTTTGATAAAAAAAAATGTAGTAATAAGTATATTAAGTCATTTGTAAAAAAATAGAAACATCAAAAACCTAATTATATAAATAGTAAAATATTTACACTTCTAAATTATTTTTATTATCTCTACGAATATACTTTTCAATCGAGTTTCATTATTTTATGAGCTTCACTTGAACTGAAAAGTTCTTAAATGAAAACGTGTTCAAAAGTAAGACCAACTTCGTGACGTGGAGTAATATTTACAAACTATTGAAAGACGTTTCTGAAATGAAACTTAACCGGCGTGTTCCTTCACAGTTAACAACTACAGAGACACAGGCATTAATAGATGATATAAGAGACACGAAATTTAAAAATATAAACGCTAGACTAAACTTGTAAAACTTGACAAACATTTAATCACGGATGAATATATAAAAAAACGGACAATGTTGAGAAGTTTTTCGTTTGAATTTAACGATTGACATTTAAGGACTTATAAATTGATTAAGAACTCGACTGATATTTCTCTAATTATTTTATACGTTTTAAATAAAGTTTTTTTTATGATACTTTATTATTTTTTTTTTGAAAGAAAAAGTACTTAAACTCGAATGACATTCATATTGAAAATATATCGAGGTACAAAGTTTATAAATCAATTTATGATATTTATACATTTTCAATAAATAAAAATAATTGATTCATAAACATCGATCCAATCAACTTATTTACAAGAATAGAAAACTTTTTTCGTTTTTCTATTCAATATTTCACTTTTTAATTTTAAACGAATGAATAAATAAGTTTTATTTCAAACAGTAAGCAGCGAGTTATCAATTTTATTAAAGTACCGTTTTTATTTGAGCATAAAGTACAGTGTTATTGGATTCCGAAAATATAAATTTTAACAAACTATTTCACATTTCATCGCGTGTCATTCAAAACGTTCAATTTTAATCCGACTAAATTAATCTCCATTCAACCGACACTAGTAATAAATATGTATTAAATATCCGATTGTCGGTTTTAACGTATAAATAACAACACTAGTTTTTTTTGTGTATAGATTTTTTCTGTAATTCGCAATCGTTTCGTAATAAATTTATGTAAACGCTCAACATTCTCGCGTACTTACTATCTATTAAATTAATTATGTACGTACGATAGACAGTATAATGAATATACAACAAATAAATATAAATAAATCACCTGTCGTCAGATCTCATAATAATAATAATATATCAAGAGAGAATATTATTAATTAAATTTAATTTAACAACAAAGTCAGTAAGCAGATTTCAAATTAACAAAGTGTTTTCGTTTCTTTGTACTTAATTATTAATTTAATGATATTTGTAATTAGATAAACAGATTCGTCCTTACAAAACTAATTTAATATAAACACTACGGTTGTTTGAAAACTCGTGCCACTTTCTTAAAACTTTTATTATCTCTTTAATAACTAATTATTATATATATATATATATATATATATATATATATATATATATATATATATACACATATATATATACACAGGTATCTAAGGAAAATACAAAATGTTATGAAATATATTTTCCTGGAAACAAAGTCGAAGCTTAGAGATATTATTAGTGTTCTACTTGTTCCATATATTCGCACACTACAATATAACAAACATCCTGAACGTCTCTATACATAAACTATAATATTTACTGTAACAATAAATTATAAACTCGAAACTCGAATAACACTTGAACAATTGTTAACATCCTTATGTGAAAATGAGTGACTCACGTACTGTGTTTCAGCATACTGCAAAACTGTAACAATGAGTACGATGGAGCTTTTTGAAACTAAGATATATTACTATTACGTTATATATATATATATATATATATATATATATATATATATATATGTATATATACATATACAAATGTATATCTAAGAGATCTAATCAAAGAGTTTCCAAACAAATTAAATAAATCATTAAATTTTAATACATGAATACTTTTTCTATTCAACAAATAATACAAAAAATATGTTTTGTAATCAAAGATGTTCGATATATTATTATCGATCGTTGCTCATGCATATTTTCATTACAATACTATTAATCTTCAGAGTGTCAAGGTACAGAAAACTCTTGATAACATCAGATTTTAGTGTAGCTTAGCACTTCAAGACGATGGTATCGTTATCGAAATGCGCATAAGAAACAATTAAAAATGATCAATAATGATTTACTGAACATTTTCGATAAGGAGAAATGTTGTGGTTTGTGGGGTAAGAAAAGAATTCATTTGTGAAAGTGGATTTAGCCATTGTGTCAGAACTCCCTTGTGATTATCAGATCTATTATTATTACAATTGTGCTACAAAAAATTACAAAAAAATAAACAACTATTTTACTAATTCGAATTGAAAAGTTAACTAATACATATAAAATTTTTAATAATTTGTTAACACTACATTACATAATTTATTAACGCTATATAAAAGAAAAGTTACCGAACCAACTAATAAACCCGATAAGAGAGAACCCATGATCATTCTAAATCGCCGTTGATTAAATTACGATATGTCCTGTTGCAGACACGAAAAATGCTCCGCCGCTTACAAATAAGCCCTTACTCACGAATCTACCACAATATTCGAACTACACGAGACATAAATTATGAGCCAGTGCTCGGTGCTCGTTACGGAAGGGAGGGTCGGTCCAGGTCGTCCAACTACACTACACCCGACCAAATAATAAATGTTTTTTTTTTACTATACGAACTTTCATTATATGTAATCGTTATTTATTATTTTTCGAACAGGACCTATTTAATTCCTATTTAACTAAAACATTCATAAATCATTTTAATTTATACTAATAGTTCGTTTCGATTCAGAATGAATCCGCAATATTTAAAATTTATTAACACAAATATTCAAAAACATTTGTCGTCCAATACTCATATATATATATATATATATATATATATATATATATATATATATATATATATATATATATATATACATATGCATAGAGAGAGAGAATGTTCGACAGAACTACATAACTTAAGTAACTTATATTTATTATTTCGCCAATACATACCACTTAGTATATTGAAAGTATAATTGTATACATGTAAGGACATGTATATGAATTTACGTATGTGTCTGTCTTTGTGTGTGTGTCTGCGCCGGCATTATTAATTAAATCTGTTTGTATAGACATATTTTATTGCTGTAATTAACTCCATTCCACGAGATTCTTCCGCGGAGCAAAACAAACTCATAGTATTAAACGCACGCGCGCCAACTTACCCGCTTCCCTTAAATTACCCCAATTCGCTCTCTTTATGGACTGTTTATCTTTGCCCGTATATATATATATATATATATATATATATATATATATATATATATGTGTGTTCGTGTGAATGTGTGTGTGCTTTGACGCATTGTGCGCGCCCACACTCTCGTAGTGACCAGACTCGCACTGGTCTGTGTCGGACGGAACACACGTTCGAAGTTAACATTGGCGTCTTTTGTGTTATTGTTACGCGTTCTATGTGTATCGGTGATTATAAGAAACTAATAGAAATGGATTTTACTCTCGATTCAACAGAACGGTCTTAAAGCATTGTGTGATCCTCACTAGATTTCAATAGAAATACATACACAGGTAAAAAACGATATACGTATATGTATGTACAGGTAAAAAAAAACGATAGTTTGTATTACTTTATTTGAAGAAAATTGTACACACAATGCGCCATGAATATTTACAAGTTCGCACATAAAAAACTGTCTATGAAAATATGTTCGAATTCATTTCATTGGAGAACGGTTTTCAATAAACGTTTTATAATAAAGATGGAACTATATTGAAAATAAATTGAACGAAATGTATTAATAGTTAAAAAAAAAACTGAAAATCAAGTGTAGAGAAAATCAATTGTATTCGTCTTATTTTTTTATCAATGTTCAATAATTGATGATCAATCATTGTTGATTGTTACTTATATACATTTCGATGGCAATGCCATCATCTTCAGAGGAATAAGGTAAAAAAAATGTTTCGATACCTTAGCGTTCCAAATCTTAAACATTTTTTTTCTTTATATAATAATTAACAGATAAATCGAACTAACAAAAATATCCGTCAATTACAAAAAGGGAAATTGTTAAAACTAATAAATAAAAATAATAATTAATAAACATCTTTTAAAACAATTTGTTGAAGACTGATAGTTAATTTATTATTCGTTTATTTATTTATCTATTTTTAGTATATTTTAAAATTACATTATTAACATGGTAATTCCAGTTTTTAAAAATAATTTATTTAAAGGTATGGAAAAAACCTTACCGTTATTCAAAATGGACAGACTCATTAAGTTACACCTGTATTAAATCCAAAAACTTCTCAATTTATTGTATTACAAACTAATTGAACCGTTAGTATTGTAACAAAGAAAATTAAAGTATATATTGCCTGGAATTACAATTACCATACCTCCTGAAACCATATAAAAGCCGAGCACGCTATGCGATAGATAAATCATGAAGTCACAAGTAATTAATTAAGTCATAAGTAAGTCAGTATCGAGATCACAACATTAGTTTTAAGTTATAACCATTGTATTCATTGTCAAAATAAAATCTAAAAAATAGACCTCTTTTCATTAATTTAAAAAGGAATCGACTTATCATTCCTTAGTGAATCACTAAGTCGGTAGTGTTGCTCCCACACGCAACACTATTTAATTCTTGAAATATATAAACATCTTTAATCTGTAATTCCAAATTTATTACTCATCCCACAAACCAGATTTTTTATTTATATAAATCATAACTTACATGAGATGCGATGAGCTCTTAGTATAACGGCATTGCTATCGAAATGTGCATGAACGCCAAGAAGTAGTGATCAATAATCAATTACTAAACATTTTTGATCAGAACAATTTTAATGGTTAGTGAAGCGAGTGAAAAATTCATCTGTGAAAGTGAATATATCCTCAGTATCATAAATGTATTATGACCCACTGTAGTTTTAAAGAATGTGAAGTTTTACTTCTATGTAGATTTATTGTTTATAATTTATATGTTTTAAATAGACTAGACACATTTCTACTCCTCGATATAACAACGAAACAAATAATTATATTTTAAAAAAAAAACAATTTCCTTAAAATAATTTCATTAGAAAAATTAACTGAGTGAAAATTCCAAATTTATTTAAATATTAACAATAAAATATATATAAACGAATTCTTACTTTTTTAAAATATGAACGGATTAATTAATTACTCAAATAATTTCACTAATAAAATTTTATAAGGACAAGTACATTCCTGAATCCATTTACATAAATATACAGATAAAATGTGTCCATTTATATTCATACACACTCACACACAGATATATATATATATATATATATATATATATATATATATATATATATATATATATATATATATATATATATATATATATATATATAAATAAATAACATTAAAAGAACGTTAAGGCTGCACGAGTACGAGATTGTATACTTTTGGAGAACAGGTTATTCATTTTAAATTATTAGAACACTTTCAATATTAAAGGTTATATAAAATTTGAACGTAATCGACTTCTTAATCGAATGATTGATCATAATCTAATTTGATTTGATGTACATGTCATGTTGCGTTTAATAACTTTAACTGAGAGTAAATAATATTAAATAATTTATGTTCGAGGTTTTGAAATGACTATTTATTTATAAAATTATGTACACTTGTATCAACTAATCGATCTGAAAATTGATTGTACTTACGAATCGAATATTTAGAAAGATCGATATTTACCTGTAACAAAAAAATAGTACATATTAATTGAAATCATTTATGATTAATTAAATGTAAAATATTAAAATCGTATCAACCGCTTTACATACGAATTGATTGAAATTCGTTATGATCAAAAAATACTACTTATTTTTCAGCTTAACATTTGTGTAATCTTAACAAAGAAAATAATATTTATAGATTGCTAAATATTATAATTAAATACTAATAAGTAAAATTAATAAAGAATAATTAGATAATAAATTAAACAGTTATTCAATAGTCTTGTAGTGTAAAACTGTTCGAAGCATTCTGGTAAGTGTAGAGGTATTTAACATTTTTTACACTGCCAAGTCGTTTTGTTTCTTGTATTATTTTTTGAGCACACGTGACACCTCTTTGCAGAATGTTGCTTTTTACCAGTGGAAGGTATATGTTCAGGAAAACGTGTCCTCACTTGAATAGCCCATTTGACTTTCACTGTCACTTTTGTACAAATTTGAATCAGACATGTTGTAGGGTTCGTTTCTATGGTTCCCACTTTAACACCAATTATATATATAATTATTTCATTCTAATATTTGCTTTGTAGCTGCACTAAACCGAATTAAATTTGCGTGGTCTCAAAGACGATAATGTTTACAATGGCATAAGAAGCACATGTCGTATCAGAGATGTCTTTGTATGTCAAGGGATTAATATATAAAAAAAAATTGATTAAATTGATTTTTTTATAAATATAAAAAAAAATCAATTTAAGAAAATGATAGAGAGTTACCAAGAAATAAAGAGTTAATCCACAGAAAAATGATCATTCTAACCAAGTATTCCAAAAAAAATAATAATACAAATAACTGTGAACTTCCAAAAATAAATTTACATTCCAATGAGAGTATATTTTCGTTTTTTTTTTAGAACTTTTATATTTGTTTAAAAATTGTAAACATTATATAATACTTCTTTTTACTGAACAAAAATTATTATAACCAACGCGATAAATAATATAAAAGTGTAGTTGTTTAAACTTCAAAATTATAAACCATTCCCTAACTAATAAATATATATATATATATATATATATATATATACAACCGAACCTAAAACATAATGAAAATTAGTTATATAAAATCTACCCTTAGATGCCATACGTGCAGAAACTAATACAGAAAAACAGAAATTCGAGTAATCTAAAATGACAAATAAATAACTGAATATTTAGGATTTTAGGGTGCGTCAATAAATAAATATGATCATTAGATGTTTTACAAACACAGATAATACTTGTACAAATCTTCGATTATACACTTAGGTTTAAATGAGCTTTTATTTAAATCTAGACGGATGCAGACGAACATAACAATACAAAAATTATTATGTTGTTTTTTCTGTGTATCTGTTATTCAGTGTTCTGCGTGAATTCTGTAAATCTGGGCGAGATTTTATTGTATAACATTGAATTCCACTTTCATAATCTTCAAATAGATCTTGAACTCGAGTTCGAGGATTTCAAGATTTACTTGAAGATGACGAAAGTCAAAACCGGTCGTAGAAGAAACACATAATCGACATGATTCGCGAAGAATAATAATTTTCGATTACGTTTGTGGATCGATTACTGTTATTTTTTTAACACAAGAAATTTCGTTCTTTCATTTCACTCAAATTTAACCAAACGTATCATATAAAGATCACAATTAGGACCAAATTACAAGCATACGTTTTCTTTAATCAAAATGAAAAACAACTGTTTTTGATTTCAAGCGCTAGCAATTTATTAAAACATTTATATGAATCTGTTTTTCAAACGACACCAAATTTCAACTTTTTCATATACTAAAATATATTTTAAAACAGAAAAAAAACTACACTAAAACAAAAACATTTCATTACTAAAATTTCATAACAGTAAATTCGCTGTTAAGTTAATTATAAATGCAAATGAAACGGGTTAATAGTATTTATATTATAAATTTCAGAAAGCTTTCAAGATAAGTGAGTACTAAAAATTAAGATGAACATTTTCTTGAAATAAAATAGGTCGTAAGTTCAATCTTATTTATTTTAAATTGTTGGAAATGGCATGAGTATTATTTAAAATTAATGATATAAATCTATACACCCATATATATATATATATATATATATATATATATATATATATATATATATATATATATATATATATATATATATATATATATATATATATATATATTGAACACACAGTTTATTACATTAAAGATATTCAATTTATTAATCTGTTCAAGAGCAAAGTTTAAGAATCCAATCACAGAAGCGTCTACCGTCGACGTTCATTCACAGGCAAACCGTCCGGTCCGTCGGTTCGTTGGTCGTTTGGCATGGGGCGAGAAGACGACCGCAGCGAGAAACGGCCTCAAATAATTTCCGGTCCAGTGACCACAGAACAGTTCCGCTATGCGTGCGCAACACATTTTCTGTCAATAGCAGCAAGTGCTGTATTGTATCGTACCGCTTACACACACACAAAAACACTCCCATACACACACATTAACACACACACACACACACATAAACATACAAAACGTTCGTCGTCTTCCGCCGCGGCATAAACACAAGCGATTATTATCATCGACGGAAACTACCTCTCCCTTGATCTGGGACCGTCGGTCCTGATTTCGTGGCGCCTACGTCGCAAAGTGGGGTTCAGTTTAAGACAGCCGGCGGTGTACCGAATATTATATGAATTAAATAACTAAATCTGAATCTTGATCAGATACTAAAATAATAGTGTATTATATATTTATATATATATATATATATATATATATATATATATATATATATATATATATATATATATATACAATTACAAATAAACTTAAGATGTGCAACAACAATTTATTGGTTTAGAAATGGCTGCGATACTAAGAATGGATTGAATTAATTAGAATCGTAGTTGCATTTTTATATTTATAAAAAAGTTGTGTAATTTTGAATTGTATGCGTGCGTATTTACATCTGTATGGTAGTTCAGCTACTAGTACTAACAGCCCGTGAAATAATATTAATGGTTCGTGACTAAAAATGAATTTTATTTAAAAATAAGTTTTATTCGTAGTATAAATTTATATATATATATATATATATATATATATATATATATATATATATATATATATATATATATTTCAAAATTATTTCAAATGTAAAAAGACAGAAATTCGAAATAAAGCTTATTTATAAAATCGAACTTAGTCAAAAATAATTTATTTTGAATCCTGCAAGTAACTGAAAGAATTAAATACTGGAACTTAATATAAATTCCGAAACATTTGTTCTAAATTAAAATTCTCTAAATTCTAATTATTCTAAATTATAAATTAAAAATTAAACGCTTTTATTAATGATTTTAACAATAGACTTGTTGTGTTTAATGTATGTAAAAACAAGTAATATTAGTTAACCCTCTGCACTCAGCTATTTTTTATTTATGATTTATGAAAATGCAGAGACTTTTTTCTGTACATTGGCGCTCTGAAAATGACGGCATCGTTATCGAAATGTGTATAATCGACAATCACAACTTATCAATAATGATTTATTATACATTTTTATTAAAAAATGTCGTTCATGGAATGAAAAAAGAATTAATTTTTGAAAGAGACTATTTCTAGTTCATATATTTATATATGTTTAAACATTCCATTGATCCAATTACTCTACTCTGTAAATAAACTGTAATATAAATATTGAAAAACATCTCAAAGCGTTTTGAATAGAGAGGTCCTGATTGCGCATATGCAACAGTTTGAAAAAAAAATATGTTTTGTAATAGAAATCTTGGCGATGGAGCTAAGTCACGTGACCAAAAAAAAAGTATTTATTATCAAATGTAAACAATTTGATATAATTAAATATATTGCGTTTCTAAATCAGTTGTCAAATTAGAAAATAAAAACAAACTATTAAAGAGGATATTTGTATAATGGATATTTTCTAACCAAATAATATATAAAAATTGAAACTGTCTACCGGAACAACTTAATATTTTTTCGTATGTATTAAAAGAATGGATGTGTAAATAATTCCTCTACAAGTCGTTTATTGAAGCGTATATGAGACGTTCTTAGACATGATTATAGCCAATTTCCCGAAAATGTATATCTCCGTTACAGAGAAAACAGGCATAACAGCTCTCAGAAAAAAGCATATAACTTGATATAAATCTGATTTCAACGATAAGCATAAAATCGCAAATCCGCTGATATCTTCGAATCGACGACCAAGTTCACGACGGATCGTTCGAATATTTAATAACGACGACTGGCACGCGTCCAACAGCCGCCGAAAATAAATACGCGCTATATGAAAACATAAATACACACACAACTATCATATCGTGTATGATGATAGTGCAATGAAAACGTAATCAAACGAAACGTTTTATAAATAGAACTGTCATTGAGTTTTCATAACAGCGAATTCGCGTTTTCTTTTTTTTTTTTTTTAAATGAACGCTGTCAGTCAACATAAACGTCGGAAAAAGGGGTCACTGACACTCGCTCGGCTCTTTCTTCGCGCGTACACGGAAAAATAACACGTTTATTTACATTAATTACGTTCGTTTCGTTTAAATAGAGTAATAAGTATGCGAACAGTTTGATAAATATTTATTAAAGAACATTTTTTACGCGAATAAAACTTTTTATTTAGGTCGAAAAACAACTCGCGTGCTTTGTATTTTTAGAGTTTTGTTCTATTTTCTATTTTTATATAATTATTATTTATTACAATTGATATTCACTTCTCACTATATAAATAAATACATACATACATACATACACACACGCACATATATATATATATATATATATATATACACGTGGGGAGGTCCAAAATTTCATAGAAAGAGAGGAAAAGAGAGTAGGACCCACTTCTCATTAGTTATGATCAAACAGAGAACTCTTAATTAGTGCAAAATCGAAGTATCATTGTACTGACATCAGTACTCACCACGCTGCCGCCGGAAGAACAACTCAACTCGGAGTTACTACGAAATCATGGAGAAAACTGAACCACGCGCTGTTGTTAAATTTCTTACCAAGCAAAGGAAAACCTCAAAAGTAATCATGGAAGAGATGTAATCCGTTTACAGGGATCGCTCGCTAGGAAAGAACACACATGGAGATTGTGTTTTGGGATACAGAAAGCATTCTCTTAATTGAATACAAAGAAAAGGGTGTCAGCATAATCGAATAGAGCTATACGTCAAGTATTCGTCGACTTCGACAAGCCGTTAAAGAAAAAAAGATGTGAAAAATGATCAAAAGGTGTTCTTCTTTCGCAAGAAAATGCTCCTGTACATCGAAGTCAGATTGCGATGGCTGCTGCGACTAAGTATGACTTCCAAGAACTCATCCATCCACCATTTAAAACAGATCTGGCCTTAAACGACTACTTTTTATTCCCAAATCTTAAGAGAGACTTGAGGAGTAAAGAAATTCAAGACGATGAAGATGTAAAGTCAGGTATTTCAGAGTATTTTTCAAGCAAACCAAAAGAATATTTTTGAAAGTCTTGAAAAGCTCATCGAGTGCTGTTAAAAATTTTTAGTATTAAAGGGGACTATAATGAGAAAAAAAAATCAGTTCAATCTGACTTTTCTTTGTCTTTTTTTCCGCGAACTCTTCGACCTCCACTCGTATATACACATATAAACAAGTAGAAAGAATATAATGTCGAAAACGCCGATGATGATTAATTAATCACAGCAGAATTTTTTTAAGTGGATTTACAACAGTTTTAATAAAGGATAAAGTAATATAATATGAAGGGTTCACTTTCCACTCGCTTTAAATTTAATCAACTCGATTTGTAAAAAGAATAACTCGTAAAAAATATTCAAGCACCAGTCAAAATAATTTAATGAAAAACTTTTTAACTTTTATCTCAAGATTGATTTCGCTCCGGCATGTCATACAAAAAAATGAGCCGAATGCGACGAGGAAAAAGAGCGACAAATTTATTTTTAAATACGGACAAGGTTTTCCGAGAATCACAATGAACCGAAAATTATATAATCATATCTGTACGTGGGTGCAGACGGTCATTAAATATTCGTACAAGAATTAAAATTAAAATTTAATTGTTGTCGTGGATGACCGAAACGTTGTATCGGTTTAAATGAACGTTTTTTTATTTTTTATACTTTTGTTAAATGATTTAAAAGTAAAGTGAGCATTGTTTAATATTTCAGGTAAAGAGAAATAGTTTAATCTTTGTTCTTTTTTTCTAAATAAGTTATAACGCGTTTGTTGTCTCCAACAATAGTAGCCGTGAATTTCAAAAACGATTTAATATGCAACAGAATTTTCTTTTATCAAAAGATTAAATGGGAACAAGTAAAATGTAATTGCAGATTAATTTTTGTCTTCCACAAACCACAATTTGTTTTCTGACCAAAAATGATCAACAATTTGATTATTAATCACTTCGATTGATGTTCATACGCATTTCGATGACAATAATATCATTCTTTAAACGTTTTCTGTACCTTAGCGCTCTAAAGATAATGAAAATTTAAACAAAATGCATATAAGCAACAACCTAAGTAATTAATAATCAATCTCAAATCGCCAATCAATCAACATCAAAGCGCCAAGGTACAAAACATATTTTTCTGTACTGATTGTTTTATGATAAAATCATGCAATAGAGTTGATTGATTTTGTCAATCTGTAAATACAAATTAATACTCTGATCTTTTTTTTGATACTATTTCTTAAGAATTATTCACTGAAAACATAGTTGTATTATATATACATACATACATATACATATACATATATATATATATATATATATATATATATATATATATATATATATATATGTAGTTAGTTATTCCTAATCTTTTCCGACGATTAATTTCGATTTTTGAACTGTCAAAGTTTAATTCTCGAAGATGAAAAATGCTAGGTAACTATAATTGACAACAAAAGCTTTTTATGCTTATTGTTCGAGGATAATGGCATTTCTATCGAAATGCTTATTAATAAATCCAAACAGACAATAATGATCAAAAATTTGCATAGAAGAAAAGAATTATTTTTTTTATGATCACTGGACTTACTTCATTGAGTTTCTTAATACTAGAGATGGGTTCGTATCTACTAAAGAGATAAATGTGTTATAGAATATAGCCTTGCCTATATAAGATGAATAATTTGATATCACCATATATGGTATCATATGTAATCGAGGACTAAAAGGGGATTTATAAATTCATAACATATTTTTTTTCGGAAATAATAGACAGATAACTGTACTCAATTGTGCACGTATTTTTCTTAAACATTATAATGAGGTTATTTCCACTACTCCTTGGTCAAGCCAATAACTATTTACAAAATATGAAAAATTAAGATATAAAAAAAATCAAGTTTAAATACATATTCATATATATATATATATATATCCAATATGTATTTTTAAATGTGGTTTAGTGTTTGTGTGAAAATCTACCACGTAGAGCAGAAACGTTCTGAAGCGAAAGCGTAATAATCCGCTTTGGGAAACGACTTTCGTTTTATACATTTTCTCTATTTATTGTTTAGAAATATCTCGATTTCGTATTACATATATATATATATATATATATATATATATATATATATATACTCAAACAATTTTTCTCTCTGTCACACACACATACATACATAAATATATATATATATATATATATATATATACATACAGATATATATATATATATATATATATATATATATATATATATATATGATCGTAATGCTTTTAGTAATGTAAGAGAGAGAGTTTAGTAGAAAGAGTGTTTTTCAGTTATATACCTGTATACCATTTATTTTTTTGACAATATTTAAAAATATACCTGTTTATTGTAAAAAAATATTTTCACAGCATTTACCTTTTTTTCGGTATACTCAAACCGTAATTGATATATAAAATTTCATATAAATGGTTTGTGTGGTCTACATCAGCTACTGTTGGGAGTTCGTGATGTTTTTTTTTTTAATATTATTTAGTTTTTGTAATATGTGTAGTCTTTTAAACAGATTCAAAAAAAAATATTAATATTTTTCGGTCGAGTTGTTGAGTTGTTATAAGGCTTGACTATTTTATTTTCTACTTATTTGTGATGACAATAAAAAAGCTTGTGATTTTTCTACTACCGATACCATCAGCTTCTTGAGATTGTTTGTACTTCAGCACTGAAAGTTTATTCCATAGAAGATGAGTAAACACATTGACTGAGTCCCTATTTATCAATTATGGTATTTAATGACAAAACCTGCATACGAATAATTTAATCTTCTCACTTGATTAAGAATTATTCCAACCTGAATAACACTATTTTCTTATTTAGCAATGAATTATAAACGGATTTACACTATAAACATATCTATAATCCATAAGGTATAGAATCTGATAGGGGGGATTTTTTGTGCTTGCACTCTGAAAGTTATGTTACTGTCACCGAAATGCATAAGCAAATCAAAATAAATTACTGGATATTTTACTAAAAAAAAAACGTTTGCAGTTTGTGGTATTGGCCTATTTGTAAAAGTGAAATAAGTCATAATAAAATATAAATTTTAACTGTTATTTTTTTTTAAAAAAAAACAAAGTACTATAGCTAAATGGGAATCTACTATTTCTATTCATTACATATTTCTTTTAGTATCGATTAATACAAACAATATTGTTTTCAGCATTCCTTAATCATACTATTTATGTCGATGATATAATGTACTACAAATAATTCAAATGATAAGAATACTATATATATATATATATATATATATATATATATATATATATATATATATATGTATGTATGTACATATGTATATACATACATGAATTTTTCTTTAAAAACATGCTTTTGTATACATAACTGATTACATTTATCTTACATTCAAACGATATCAGTCGATAAAAATAAATAAAATTGCAAAATAATGTCGTAGAAAAGTGCAATCGCATGACTTTTAAAATAATCTATTCATATCCATTCTTGCCATTTTCATAAATGGTATCAAATAACAAAACACTGGAAATTAGAAATGCAACTAGAAATTTACACTTTTACAGATGGACTATTCTCTTATACTACAAACCGCAAAAACTTTTCCTGCTCAAAAATGTTCAATAAATGATTATTGATTATTCTTGATTGTTGCTTGTATGTACCTAGAGGAGGACGCACGCCATCGTTCTCAGAGCGATCAGATTTTTCTGTTTGATTTTTCACTCTGTGGATGATGGCTTCGTTATCGAAATATGCATGAGTAACAATCGAGAATGATCCATAGCCATTTACTGGACATTTCCGATCTGAAATTTCTGATACGGTGTTAGAACTGCATTGTACGTTTATACGAGTACTTGTCAGTTTCATTATTTTCTTGTCTGAAATCTACAACTGAAGATAATACAACAATTCTCAATTCACAAACACAGAAACAATCCGCATATGAGGATGTTCTCGAGTCAATCCATTACACTTATCTCACTATCAATCATAGACAGTGTCACACGATGAAAATAAAATAGAGAGCCTCGAATCAAAAAACGTAAAATATAAAATTAATCAGCAAATGTACGAGAGTTCCAATTACTCGTATATAACAAAACAGACGTTGTCACAAGTTCTCACTTTATGCTTAGTGCATAATCGGATTTGTTTGAAATCCTTTTCAGTTTTATTACAGAGTTGATAGAATGGAGTAATGTTTTTCCTAACCCGGCATGGATTTACGAGATGAATAAAGATTGAAATACTGTGTTTGTTTGGGCGGAACTGTCACATAAACGTTTAAAATGAATAAATTTCGGACGGATGTTTAGGGTGCGAGTGAATGTCATAAAAATATATAACAGTTTCCTTTTGTACAGTGAACGTAACGGACATAAACTTGTTTTATATTTTTTAATTATTTCAGATTGGTCTATTTTCATTTCATATAATATCGAGGAGACATTTCGCAATCGTACACGGAATCCTATTATCATCCACCTTATGAAAAACTTCATAAAAGTGTACTATATATATGTACAGTGACGTACGAAATAATATTCTTACAAGAAGATTAAAATGCAATAGTTGCTATAATAGGAGACGTTTAATCTAATGAAGTAACAAAGACGATAGATGTACTAACTGAATGATTAATAGATGAGTTGATACAAGAAGATACGCTTTATAATTATAGAATTAAACGCGATAGTAATAGAAAGCATGAAATTCTAATTGAAATGAAAGAGTTGTGTAAAGTTCCGACGGAAAGTTTTTTTTATTTTTTATCTGAAAAATCTTTAATTTTTAATAAAGAAAAATGTGTATTTCTTTATGCACTAAAGATATTTTTTATATGTTATGATACAGTAACAGAGGAATAGGAACGAAGTAAAAATAACATACGACAGATGCTAAATATAAATGGAGTTCGAAATTAAAATTATGTGTATTATTCAATTAATTTATAGGGTGACTCAACTTAAGTATTAAAAAATACAAAAGTTAAAAAACGCATGTTATCTCCTATTTATATGAATTAGTTAATTCCACGACTCTAGAGTTCTATCTTGTAGGAATAAACAAACTTGTTTCTCGTTGGGAGAAATGTATGCAGGCCAATGTATATTTATTATTAAATTAAAGACCAATTTACCTGATGTATACGTCTTTATACTCTATACATAAAAACCGCAATTATTTAAGCACCAACTTAATACATACATACACACACAGTATATATATATATATATATATATATATATATATATATATAATGTAAGTACTAACGATTATTGCATTGGAATTTTGATCACAACGAGTTGAATTCGCCGACGGATATCTATATAAATGGAGAGTAAACTAAAATGTTGAAATGATATTTATAGACATACCGCGTTCACGCACACAACGGCAAGCAAACAGCAGTGGGGCCGATGGTAAAGAGGAGCAAGCATACTCTGTGACCTACAAACCTACATCGAGCCGTACGACCGACCGACCGACCGACCGTCCAACCAACACCGACGTACGTTCATTGCTGAACGCGTCGAAGAACAGCCGGTTCGTAGAGTACAATTGTACCGACGGCATTTTGTATACGACGTGCGAGCAGAGAACACAATAACATAACATGGGTTCGATACAAATCAGTGCGGTAGTAATCAGTTTTAGGAACACCGTCAAGAGCGAGTAGAGCGTGTATGAGAAATGCGAAACGTTGAACATGTTTCGTGGAATGTTTAATAATAATATGTATCAATGTCGCGCGCTGCGCTAATAAAGTGGATCGTGTGTATTTTCATGGAATCCGACAAAGATCAACGCTGTGCGGAATCGTGTTTCCGAGATATGTTAAATGGGAACTCGACGAATCGCTTTGACGTGTTTCCAAATAAACAGATTACACGTTCACAAAATTATCTCTGTACATGAAGATTTTAGTGTATATCTTTATATAAAAAGGGTATATCACTTACATGTGAATACACAAAATGTAAAATAACAAAAAAATTAATACTTATAATTGAATTTTGTTAAATATTATATGAATTCTTCTTTTCATCCCAAAAACAACCAAGAGGTTTCTGATCAAGAATGTGCAAAAAATAATTATTGATCATTATTGATTCTTGCTTACAATTATTTAAATGACACTCGTATCATTCTCAAAATGCCGAGATACAGACAAATCTTTTTTCCATTTGAGATTTGTCTATACCTGGACGCTCTGAAGATGACTGTACCGTTATTGCAATGCGCATAAGTAACGATCAAAAATGATTTATCGATTGAACCTTTTTAATCAGAAAATTTTCTATTTATGGAACGACAAAAGTATTCATTTATGAAATTGAATTTAATCTATTTTTAATTATTATTATTAGGAATTCTCTAAAAGTTCACATCGTTTTCTAACCAAATATATTCATTAATAAAAAAATAAATTCATTATTGACTCATTAAATTCATTATTCATTATCGACTGAAAACACTTCTAAATTTCGTTAATCACTCAAACATATGAAGCATGTATTCAATTATCATCGGTGTCTCTATAAAATATCAAAATCTAATAGCAAAATCATTTTCCGATTAAAAAATAAGATCAAAAAAATTAAAAGAAAACGATTTATTCAGTGTGTGTATAAACTTCATCCATCTCTCTCAATCCAACAACATAAAAGCATAACGTTTCGAACGCTCAAGTTTGACAAAGATCTAAAATAACTTAAATAAATAAAATACAAACAAAAGATACTGAAACGTACTGTTGATAAATAATTAAGGTCATTTGTGTAAGTCTTTTGAATGTGAAAAACTCTTAAAATGACCCTCGTACATTAACGTACGAGAATATTTAATTAAAGTGTGTGATTCTCTCTCTCTTTATGTGTGTGTGTACACACACATATAAATATAAACAAGTATAAAAATATATGTGACTTTGTATAAATGTGTGTACAAACTAAATCCAGAAACATGGCGAAATACAAAGTCGACTAAATAAATAATACGTAAATACATTTGTGTCGGTTAATCCTTTTTACATTTGTGCGGAAATCCACTTAGAAATCTTCACGGCATTACATTCGTTTTCACATCAAAAGCTAACGAGAAAAATATTCTTGAATTATTCAATATATAATTGAGGAAATATTTTAATAAAAGAGGATTTATATTTAAAAAAACATTCTCAGATATTTCCATTTCAATTTACATACATACTTACGCATATGTTTATATATATATATATATATATATATATATATATATATATATATATATATATATATATAATGTGTGAGACTATATACAAGACTGAGGTATTTTATAATTGATATATTTTCGACGTGACGTTCCGACGCGCCGAAAAAAAAACCAGACGATAAATTTTAATAAAACATGATATACGGCTCCTTCTCCCGTTGTAACATTGTCGCTACTTACTATGCCGTTTTTACTTTTACCAACTTGTTCATGAAATCGTTTTGACTTCGGGAAAACTTTCAGTTCATAAAACAAGTTTTTTTTCGACGGGGACAGCCGCGGAACTTTTTTATGAGTCCACGTTGCTGTCGACGAGAAGTTTCATTAAATGGACTTATTTAGTCGGTAAGCTGATCAATATTTTTTAAAAAAAAGCGCTCAGTTTCATTCTGTCGCACAATACGTACACAATCGTGTGAAAAATACGGCGATTATTTTTTTTCTCTACTCGCGATTCGTTCGGGACGGTATTGTTAGATGACTTGCGATCAATGAGGCGCGACTTCGAGACAAATTCTGTGTACAATAAAACGGTCTTAATAAAAAAATATATAGCCAGGATGTATATACAGATTGTTTCTTTTTTCAGTATTTATGATATTAGATGCGAATTCCTGCATGTCGATTCCATTTAGTATTAAACATTAAAAATTATATATATATATATATGTGTTAAGTGTACCGGAAAAGAATGTAGTTTTTTAAATGAAATGAGTAAATGTCATTAATAATTTTATTTAATAAAATTTAATTGCAAATAAAATTCCCCTCGTTAAATACAACCTTCCTCCATCTCTCAATCATCATTTTAATTCCTCTTTCATGAAAATCAGAAGGCGTTGAATTAAAATACTCAGCTAGTCCATTTTTATCCTCTTCATAACTATTCAATTTTTTATCATCTGAAAAATGTTGCATTGACCTGAAAAGATGGTAATCCGACGGTACAAGATTTAGAGAGTATGATGGATATCAAATTGTTGTCCATTCTAAGCTTTAATTTTTTTCCTTTGTGATTTTTGAACTATGTGATGCTCATATTGTCGTCACTCAATCGATGCAGTGTCCATTTTTCCTATCTCCACACGTTTCTAATTTTTTTAACGTGTTCCTGTACACTCGACCAAGATTTTAAACAGTTAACGTTGGACTTGCTTCACTTTCATCAGTTAAGATGTCTTTATCTACTTCTTTTTGTTTTCCACTTCCAGGAGTATTCTCCATATCGAAATTTCCTGATCGAAACTTTTCGAACCATCCCCGACATTTTCGAACATTGAAAACATCCCCTAATATGTCCCAAACTTAGTCCAATTCAATACTAAAATACAATTGGCCTAAAATACTACATGGAAGATAAAATGTTTAATCAATTTTTGTGTTTTTTTTTTAATACTTTCGTGTAGAAGCCTAAGTCGAATCACCCTATACAAACATTTTTTTAATCAAAACTTTTCAATAATTGATTATTTATCATGTTTAATTGTCATAATTCATTGATGAACATTTTTGATTAGAAAACTTTTTATAGTTTATGAAGTGAAAAAATAAAGAAATTGTAAAAATTAATTTAGCCAGTCTCAAAACTATATTGGGTTAAAAGGCTTTTTTTTATAAACTGTGATATTAAGCATCAACAAGTATCATTTAAAAAAAAAAACTAATAAAACTATAAAGATTTTATTGAAATGGTACTGGTTATAAAAACACTAGCTACTTTTAACAGAAGACTATTATTTTAAATTGTTTTTTTTTAAGTTTCCACGTATGTTTATCTGAACGCAACAAATGTCATAAATATATATATATATATATATATATATATATATATATATATATATATATATGACATTCGTATGTTCTGAATATAGAGGTACACTGTTGAACACGACAAATGTATTAGAAAATAAAGACAAATGAGCAGAAAAATAAGAACTATTTCCACATAGTTGTCGGAATAGGATTCCAGGAATGCGATTTCAACATTTCGTATAATGTTTGAAAACTTTGTGAATGTGTATTGCGACAAGTTGGCGAACGTGAGCGAACGAGAGGTCGAGACCAATAACAAGGTGGACGAAGAAGACGTCTCTGTCGTGCGATCGGTCGGCAATACCGTCACGTACATTACCGACTAGTGCAGTGGAGCGACAGAAACATCGGTAGCGACAACATGCGGAAATAGTGAAACAATTTGAATGGTGTTTGAGGTTAGTTTCGATCGGCGTATCGATAAGGAGTCGAGTGCGACAGACGAGCGTACATCGCCGACGATCCTTCCCCGCGTTACACCTCGAACTACCGATAAAGTTGTATGCCAAGTTTCTCGTTTTCAAGTGCCGACAACTTGACTGAACGTATATTTATAATATACGTGCAATTTATAACGGAGTGCATGCAGAGCGACTACTTTATATATATATATATAGCAGAGTTACGCTTTTATGTTTCCAGTAAAGAAGTTGTTGTGAGTCGTCGATCGTTCTTTTTATTTATTTTATCAACTATATTTCAACGTTTTTCAAACATCAATTACATATTCCATTTTGAACATCGATCACTGTATTCCTACATTCAAATATATCTCTAAGAAAATCTAATTTTTTTTTTATAAAAATGACGGTTTATACTTTTAACCGTCCTGTCAATACATAAAATTTCCCAATTCGTGCAATACCTGGGATACCCCGGTACCCATGATACCGGCCACCTACCTGCCGACCCTTTTTTCTTAAAATTCGACAGCTGTATTTCAACAAAGGGAGTGATCATCCCCTCCACTTATTCTACGATTCCTCAGGAATTTTTGCGAACAAATTCCGTAGCATATCTTCATCTCTGAATAAGATCCCGGCAAGTGCAGACTAGTAACGTTGTGAATTTTGCACTAAGAAGCAACTGGTATGGAAAGATTCCACGATTCGAGAATTTTACTCATTTCTGGAGATTTTGATTACCATCGGAGTAAATAAGTAATAAAATTTTAATGTTAATCATACAACTGATATTTGACGGGCAACATCTTATCCTTATTATCGAGCTACCATGGGAATTAATAGATTTTGGAATGTTCTACGATTTATTAGATTTTATGATGCTAATCCACAAAGAACTCGTAGTGAAGAGGCCAAAGCTGCTCCCATATGAGATATCTGGACGATGTTGAATCCAAACTAAGCTACAATATACAAACCAACAGAGTGATTGACGATTGACGAGCAGCTCTACCCATTTCGAGGTAGAACAAAATCCACACATTATATCCGATCGAAACCAGCAAAATACGGAATTAAAGTCTGATGGATTTGCGATGCAAAAAATTCATATCCATTACAAGGACAAATTTATATCGGAAAAACTGCAGACGGTCGAGAGTGTACGAGTCGTGAAAGACTTGGCTTCATTATACAGCTAAGGATCTAGCAGAAATATTTCTATGGATAATATTTTTACAGCGCTAAAAAAAATTGAAATGAAAATCACTGTAAAATGACCCAAATAACAAGATCTGGTTGGGTTCTACTTTATTTTACCATTAATTAAAAATATATTGAGCTAGAAACTGCAAAAGGGTACCCGGGTATCGACAGGAGGGTTGAAAAGAGAACGCTATAAAATCACGAATACCTAACATAAAAGAATGACAAAAACTAAATTAAAATCTTTTGTGCATACATACGACTTGCACTATCGTACCTCTCTATCTCTGTGTCAAAAACCTTGTCATCCTATATTTATTTTTGACTGGCGATTACTGAGACTCGAAACGAGATAATTCGTACAAAAAGAACGGCGCACAATAAAATCGTAATTATAATAATCATCTTTAATTACAATGATTACATGTTTCGATTGTAACGTTTCCATAGCGACGTGTATTTGTCTGTCTGTATTTACACCACATAATCGATGCAATAATTCAAACTCGAAAATTTTGTTGTCTATCAAACAACCAACACTACTCATGAATATGAATCATCACACGTTATTTGAATGAAGATTCGAAATTATTCACAAACAAACGACGCGATTTGCAATGCATTAGTGTAGAACGAGTGTGTGTGGTGACAGGTTCGAAACACAAAAAAAAAAGATTAATGAACGCGGACCTTTTTTTATTGGAATTAATCATGCGCGTAGATTATTTTGTGTTACGGATATATTTAGATATGAAATCTGTTGATTGATCAGTATACGCTCTTTCAAAAGCAAACAATTCAGATGTAATTTGAAATGTGTAAGAAACATGTATTGAATTCTGTATGATTTTAACGGTTTCTATGGCGTGTATAAATTTTATATAATGACGGTTTTATTTTCACAACGAGTGTCAGTCAGCTTGATGAAAAATGTTCTCAAAAAAGTAAGGATTCGATATTGTAAATAAATCATTTCAAAATATCGAAATACCATGATTCTTTCAGGAATACAAAACCGTATGTGAACTAAAATTTATAGAAAAAAAAATGAAAACAATCCATCACGTAGTGCAACTTATACTATACTAATATTTTTTTTTAATAACTTGACCAAATATGAATTTTGTATAATTATTAGGCTAGTAAAAAAATAATTGCTGTTTTTGTTCTTTGCATTCTAACCTTAAATTTTTTCAATGAAAGTATAATTTCATTGTTTATGTTAATATCATTTTAAAGTGGATTTTTCGGTCTCTATTTTGCTAACATCGACTTTGGTTTTATTATTAATTTTGCTTTAAATTGGATTATTGATTTAAAGATGGAAGAGAATTAAATAAAAGCAAACGAGCAGTAAAGCAGCAGAAACTGCTAGTAAACTAAATTATACTTTCAGTGTGGGCACTATTAAGGAACGTACGGTCAAATGTTGGTTCCAAAAATTTCGTGCTGGGGACGAGAGAGCCTTGAAGATGAAAAAGGTCGGAAATATCCTTCTTCAGTTCATAACGACCAACTGAAGGCGTCAATTGAATCAGAACCAAGTACAACTAGAGAGTTTGCACAAATTTAGGCGTTAGCCATCAAATAGTTCTGAATCACTTAATCTTAAAATGTATACGAATTTAAAAGCCAAAAACAGGAATTATTTTTCTACCAACTTAATAATAAAAAGTGAAATATCACAAAGCATCTAAAAATGTTAGAAATTTAACGTTGAGTTCCTTAGAACAATAACACTTCTTCAAGATATGTACTATTGATAAACATACCAAGTGTTTCAAGTACTTCTAATTCATATAACATGGCATACATATATATATATATATATATATATATATATATATATATATATATCTAAAACTAAGTTATAAAAAGAATACTGAGAAAATCCACGAATGAACTTTAATCTTCCGTCTTTACTCTCATGAAAAAAATATTAGAATAGAATTTGTATTATGTCATAATTGATAATGAGATTAGACAGAAACAGAATGAAATGGAAAGCATTTAGAATAAAGATAGCTAAACCCGATGAATCAATATATATATATATATATATATATATATATATATATAAATCCGGTTTCATTTCAACTGAATGATACTGATGTGCTGTATCTCTGTTCTAATGAAATAACAAAGAAATACTTGAAGCAGCCTGTATAATTATTGCAGTGATTTAATTTATGATTGTGTTATACGTACGAGTTTATCTATATCTGGTACTAATTTATACAAAAAAAAGATAGAGGAAAACAACAAATGAACATGTATTTTCTATCCTCAATATCCTTGCAAAATAATAAGAATATAAGTTTATTCATCTGTCATCATCAATAATAAGGTTACTTAAAAAAGAAAGAAATGATGAACATTAAGAATATAAGATACCCTGAACGCAATCAATATATATGAATCCAGTTTTGTTTCACCTGAGTGGAATCGCTGATCTGTATCTTTTCTGATTACATGACGCAAAGGATAAATAAAACACATCGCACAAGAGTAACTGAGAATAAATAATTTAATTTTTTAGTATTATTTAAAAAAGTTAATTCATCGTCTAAAAATTTTTAAGTCAAGTTTGTCGATAGAACCACTCATCACGATGATTACAACTGACGCTTAAAGAAAAAATCAAACAATTAAACTGGATTTTACAAAACTTTTTAACTTATTTTTAATCGAAAAACGCATATACTTGATATTATTCATCCTTATCTTAAATAACAGACATACCAAACTTCTTCTTAAAATTTTAAATCACGCTGACAGACACTACTCAATTTAATGTCTACAATTAACACTTTAAGGAAACAAATAAAAAATAAATCAAACTTTATAAAATAATTATAAATAAACAGCAATATATATTCATAAGTATTATACATTTTTATTGGTTTACTTTAATATTTAGTAACTCTTTTATTTTGTGTAATTAATCTAAAGCTATAATTAAATCTGATAGAATTGTACAATGATTTTAATCATTTTGAAATATTGCTGTATATATTATTTATATATATATATATATATATATATATATATATATATATATATTTCAGTTTGTGAAAATATACGTAAAGAATTTATTTATTCCAGCACCGTCGCGCTGCATCGAACACGAATGTGCAGTAATTACAATTATCGCGACAGGATACGAAATGTTATCATGATGATAAATGTAGATGCGAGAAAGTCTCGCTGGAATACGACACACGTGAACTTGAGTTCTGTTCTGTGAAACATTTCCATGTAACACGTGTACGATGGAATCGATCTCATCGTACGTACAGATATGTGTCTGCCCGTGTGTGTGTTCACACGAACAAATTGCATAGCAGGTATATCAGAATAATTGTGATTAAAATTGCTTTTTATATTAAAACTGGTGTACGCTGTTTCGACGAGACGGATAGTTGATTTTGTGCAAACGATTTTCGGGACGAACAGCTTCGAATTGAATTCAAGTCGAAATAGTAGCGTTTCATCAAACTACCGGTTAAAATAGAAATGGAATCAATGAACATTGGACCCCTTCACGTTACTTGATATTATCTTGAAGATTATTTCTTATAGTTTCTGTTAATCGGTGAGAAAACGCAGAAAATATGTTTTTAAATATGATTAAATTTGCATGTATCTACAAATATAATTAATTAGAAAATACATATGTGTACATTCCTAAAAACTGATGTACATGAAGCTAGTAAAAAAGTCAGGCAAATTAGTAAGTTATTTGCATCAGGCTTGCTGCATATCTACTTGCAACATATATTACAAGTAAGGCAAACATTATATTTACCTTCCCTGTGATATACAAGTAAATGTTCATACATGAAAACTAACTTACAAGTAACTTACTCATTCAATTTGCTCCTCTACTAACTCTGTATACATAAGTCTAAAAGTTAACTAAAAAGTGCAGGCATCTACAAGAAACATAGCATAAAGAATTTTTAATATATGAGATAAAAGGATTTTCTGTGAGCTAAGAAATTGATGGAAAGAATTAGTGGTTAAATTAATAAAAAAACATTTTAAAACTGTAATTCAATAGAAAAAATATAGTAAGAAAAATAGAAAAAATATAGTAAGCGTAAATACATATATATTTATATATATGATGCATTAAGGGAGACGAAATGAGAGAAGTCCATTTCAGGTTAAATTCAGAATAAATTGCCAGACTTGATATACTAATAAAAGTTTTCAAACTGAAAAAAAATAATTCCCTGTTTGCAACACGATTGGGGTTCTTTGTTTGTGAGCTATGATATATTTTCACATTACCAGGAGAAGTAAAAATGATCGGAATTTCTTACTCGTTTTTCTCAGTATTTGGAGATTGGTTCTTAGGCAATGAATCAAATTCTATCAATTTTCACTATTAGTCAGACACCCAGTTTCATTCTTACAATAGAAGAACTCTTGGAAATATTATCCATATAGGACTCAGATTTTCGACGAATATTTCAAGAAGATATCAGTGTGAAGATTAAACAGCTTCAGGAGCGTTTAGAAGCTGGCAAGGATGTAAAAAATATACAGGATTACAGTTTCTGGAATTGATTGTAAAATGTGATTTTTGTGAAGCTCTTCCAAGCTGATTCTGTTTGGAAATTTTTTACCTGTGTATTTGTCTATTGCTTCATGTAAAATATTTTTTCCAGATTGATAAATAATTCCTGTACTCAATCATGAATCAGACAAGATTGAGAAAACTGATTTTACTTTCAAATAAACATAAATAGATTTTTTTAAGTTAAAATAGTAGCTTATTTGTTATAACGTCTATTACCACTGAATATCCAGCATAAAACACTAAACTAACGATTCGAAGAGACAATAATTAGATTCACGCTGGAGCTACATGACTTCAAATAGAAAATACTTGAAGCAAAAACCTCTAAGCTTGTAATTATACCCTCATACCAAACCAAAAACATGATAATGCGAAAAAGATATGTTTTGATAAATTATAGCTTTCTTAAAACAAACTGAAAGTTTGTTTTAAGTTTAAATTTAAAATTTTCAGAAATTAGAACTGTAAAGCAGAGACTGAAAATCATCTGTATTTATCTTTGAAGAATATATTGAGCGTTAAGTTCGAATCTGTTTTTTTTTAAAAAAAATAATTTCATTCAAATCATTATCTGTTAATTCAATTTTTAAGATCTAACATTTTTCTTACTTCCAATTTCTCAATATATATTACTATTCTGATGATGACAGTATTGCAATCTAAATATGTATAATCAACAATCAAAAATGATCAATTATTGGATATTTTTAATCAGAAAACATTCATGTAGTTTGTGAGATGAACAACAAGGTCATATGTGAAAATATTGTTTGAAAATCGACTGAAAATATTTTTTGTGCATTCAAGTTCAAAAATCATTTATATCAGGAGAAAATAATAAACAAAGAATCTGCGTGGGACACCACATACTTCAGTTATACACCTTTTGTCAGGTTATCATACGTTTGACATTTTTATATAACAGATGTGTTCATGTCACGAATACAATATATACCAAAAATATCTTATTATCAAAATTACATATATTTTTTATCTTAATACATTTTTAAACATTGTGAAAATTTCTGTACTAAATAACAAGGTCATGAGAATTCACTATTGTTTGAATCCATCAAACGATCTATTATTTCATATTTGGAATACGAGTGTTTCAAAAATGTAATTGTTTTTTTAGGACGTATCTTATCATAATATGAAGTATAATAAAATATCATTTTATACAGCAGATAAGATCACGTATTAAGATTGATACAGCAGATATGATTTCATGTTTTTAATCGCGTATTGTATAAAATATGGTAGAAGTATATTAATTTCATTAAAAAACAAGATTTTTATTATAGATAAAATCAAAGGACAATTTGAAACAGTAATTGTTTTCGCTTCAACTATTTCAGATCATTGTCAAGATCAAAACGGATTAGATTTTTCTTTTCACAAATTAATTAACAGACCACACACCTCAAAGAAGTCTTTATAAACCTGTAGAGTGACTGAGTATTGTGTATAAATGATACACTAATGTAAAATTCAGACTGATACATTAAAAACACTACTCGAACACTCCACGTTGTACTTATTTTTCTACTCGAATTAAATAAACTGAATACAAACATAATTAACAAATTGATATGAACTTATCGTCAACAGTGGTACTAGTTTTTATGTTGGCCAACACGAGCGTGTAACAATTTATTTACGCTTGTGGATAGGTCTCCAGTTCATGTTATGCACATGTTGTACGATATGTGTCAATGTTACATGTTTCTCATATCTATATACAAATAAGCTCCAATGTACACAAGCTACCAGTGTGGGTTGTGCACTGGACAGTAAATGTTCACCATCCTTGTTCATTGATATGCACATTTGCTTGTATGTATGGGTATATAGATAGACATACATATTTATATATATATATATATATATATATATATATATATATATATATATATATATATATGTATATATATGTATATATATGTGTATGTATATATATATATATACACACACACACACATAATAAATGCAATTGCATTTCTGTATATCCAGAACTAGTTAATGTGAAATTTATTTTAGAATACAAAAGATAATGAATGCATTGATAGAATACACGAGTTGTATTTAAAATAGTGTAGATGTGTTTTTCTGCTGATTTGATTGAATGGCAGAAAATAAGATAATCAGTTTTTAGTTTCATCACCTCTTCTTTCTATATATATATATATATATATATACATAACATATATATATATATATATATATATATATATATATATATATATATATATATACCGTTCTGGTTGCAATATTGTTGGTTGTATGATAAAAGAAAAGACTTGCGAAACTATAATTAAACTCTATCCAAAACGATCAATTGAGAATTGACCGGAAATATTTTATATAGAATATTACATGCGTCTTAGAAAGTTTATTTGACTTTTTAAGTTTTTTCTCTGTAAATGTTTCTGTTTCAATACAAAACTTACCTAATTAAATTGGGAACAGGTTGTACGGAAATAGATAAACAAAGATGTATTTACCTGGAACAAAAAAGGAAAGAGATTAGATGATATTATTTAGATATTAAAATTATAATTGTTTGATTTTAAACCTGTGATCTCAATGATATTAGGTTAGTGTAAGGATAATTGCGGTTTTTATCATTGTAAATCTGGTGTTGATTTTTCTAGTCACCGTTATATTTTGTTATAGTCGTGATACGTCATTGTAAACAATGAAATTACTGCTACTGATTTCAGGGTACGTCTACTATTTTAATTCTTTGGTATTGTTGAATATGACCTGTTAACTTAGTCATGGAAAAAAGCAAAATCGCGCGAGTTTCAGGCACGATTTTCAATTCGAATGTAAAGCGAACAGAATCTGCTTGACATTTTTGACTAACGACATAAGATTGAATCGTCTTAGAAAAATATTTACAAATCACTAACTAATAAATGTCTACTGTAAAAGTTTACAGTCTCGTATTTCAAATTGTTAATTTATATTAGTATTTCACACCGAAACTGTTCGCAATATATTAGATGTACAAATTAATTCCGTGCATTTATTTTATAAAAAATGAATGTTTACTGAATGTAATTACGAAAAAAAAAGATTCAAATTAAACTATTAACTGTTTTCTTTATAGAAGATTCCATAACAGACAAGTAATTCTGTTAACAGAACAGAAATGGTATAAAAATTTAAAATTAAATATCCTAGTGAATGCGTCGATGAAAATTTACATTTTTTATTCTCACATAAATAAAAGAAATGAAAAATATAATAGTATTCGATCATTTTTAACTCTTCGTCGATGATTATTGAATTATTTCACATTTATGTTCTCTAAAAAATATGTTATAATAAAAAAAGTTTTTAATTTTTTATTATTTAATATATATATATATATATATATATATATATATATATATATATATAATAGTATGTAGCCACAAAAAACTAAAAGGTTGCAAAAAATAATCTACTGCCATGTTTACATTATATATATATATATAGATAGATAGATATAATAACCAGTTAAAAATCCACACAGATATAAAAAAAATATTTTCCAATCTGAATGGTCTAGTGCCTTTCTTTTCCACAAATTCTCAATAACTTTTCTGATATTCTTATTTTACCATTTTAATGATTTCTTTTGAGATCTTTGTAGAGTTTCTAGCTATCAATAAATAATTCATCTATTGGTTGTATTTATATAAGTGTATATATATATATATATATATATATATCCATATGTTAATTTTTTTTGATAACCTGTTTCATTCGAAGTAAACTCAATATTCATTATTTTTTCTCAACGCCCAACATTCTTGACGAACAGATAAACAATCCCACATTCAGAACAGACTATATATAACGAGTATAAAAAAAATAGAATATTTCAATGAGCATGTCCTGAAGACATAATATACATATGTATGTGTATTTTAATTTATTCGCACGAGCGTAGTAGTAATTCAAGTGAGCATGTACTATAAAAGGTCAATCGGAGTCATTAAAAATAACTGTTTCTCAATATCTTTCAGCAGTTAAAATAGTCGTCGGAGCGCCGATCGTAAGCCAAAAAGTTAATACCTGCCGAAACGACATTACACCACCACACAGTAATTCGTTTGCTTCTGTGCAACGACCTTCCCAGGAATGACAACAGGTTTATTTTTAAACAGGTGCACGTCACACGAATGCGTGCCTGACAAATAGTGAGACGTTGTCGTTGCACGAGACAAATAATTCAGATTATTATTTTACGAACGATAATAAGTATGCACGTTGTTGTCGTTCGCACGTAAATAGATTTTTCAGTGTGTGTGTGTTGGATCGTTTCGTACGTTCTAAGAAACTAAACGACATTAGTGAAAATGATCACGGGTACGACGATTGTGTAAACACATTTTAGGACGGATTGTTAGATTGCGATTTTTATACAGTCATGTTTTTATTACATTTTATTACTTTTTAAACGTATTTACTTCTTCCGTTCAATAAACTCTTAATGCATCTGAACGTAACTAAAAACAACTTGTATGTATTTTTGAAAAAGTGAATATTTACATCTAAAATTTTCATAATTTTTTTAATTATCACTACTATGTATCATAAAATATACAAATAGTAGTCTTCTAAAACAATTTTAAAAAACTATGAAAATTTTGTAAAATACATGTAGACAAGAAAACAAATTTAAAGGCCTAAAATGATAAAGTTGTACTATGTACTAGTACAACTTTATCATTTTAGATCTTATCATATCAGATGTACTATTTTTTAAATAGATAAAATGGATAAATAATCAGTCAGATCAGATATGCTTCAGATTAATACATAAAATAGAATAAAATGATAATTTTATTTATAATTATTATGAACGTTTCATCTATCTATTTATCTCATTCATTTTATCATTCATAAACGTTCATCTTTTAATTTAACTCCAATATAATATGAATATGACGGTTATTAACAAAAAGTCGACCACTGAATTCAATCTGGAAGCTTGTTAATGAGTATCATATACAGAAGAGTACCAATAAAGTCATAACGAAAGTGTTTTAACATAAATAAAACCGCTACGATATAAAAGATATGGTTTTATGGCTCGTTCCGAATAACTATGAAAATATATAGATGGAAACTTTCACAGTAATATACTTTCATTCGCCGATTTTCAATAATTAATTTTATAAATGAACATGAAATTCAATTTAATTTTTGTAAGTTGTTACAATCACGAAACAATTACAAAAAACACAAAATTTTGATACAATTAGTATTCGTTTCCTGTTAAAGTGTTTTATATGCTTTATAAACATATCAAAATTAATTTAAACGGTTTTATTAAAAAAAAATAATGATGACATTTATTTCATAATTTATGTAGATTAATTAAAGAATGTTTAATAATAAGAGACATTTATTTTTATACAAACTACTAAACACATATAAATCATTATCAACTGACTGTTTTAAGTGGCAGTCGTTTGATCGACGATGACAGAGACATTAAACATTCCTTAGCCGAAGATGAGCGACACACATCGAGCTTAATGAAATCAATTCATCAGTATAAACTTATACTTATTTAACATGAGAGTTAAATGAAGCAGCACATACGAGTTTTCAATAGGAGTACACGTTATATGAATGTGAGACTAGTAGGTCAAAGTGATGCTAAGAAATGATATTGACATACTTTCGCCAACGCTTTTATCCATTCAGCAGCGGGAAGTCTGTGTCTGCACGGCAAGCAAGCAGTGCAGCAGCTTCGTCAATATTAGCACAAGTCTGCGTTATGCATTCTTTAAAACGTTGCACGTCTCATCTCCTTTACTCATCATGTACTTTAGAACGAACGAGACGGTAAAGAAAAATCCGGTCGGGTCAAATCTGATCGATATGGAATTCATTCTGTTACGACGTATTCGAATCCAATTTGTTATGGAATTCATGTTCGATCGAATAGAAACTCGATATGTTTTTACTCGCATACATGACATATGAGGAAGAAAATTTTAATATTTAAATTCGTACAATAAGATTATGTTTTAAGGATTAATGACCTCGACTAATTGCATAAATATTTAAAAGATTGAAACACGGTGATAAGCGAAGAATGTCTGTGGTAGAAATTACGCACATCAAACGCAACAAAAATATTGCATTTATCTACACAATATTTCAAGTATATTTGTTATTAACATTGATGCAAAGTGTATATATATATATATATATATATATATATATAAGGTGATTAAAATTGTTTATAGTTAGTTCACCTTGACTAATAATACTCGTTGCATGCATATCACAATTTAGAAAGCAATAAAAAATACATTAAAAACACATAACAGACCGCACACTTTATCTGTAATTCTGAACTTATCAAACGTTGAGGTTTCGATAACCGTAAATCTGCGATATAAATAAACAAGCATTATTCATATACAATCAATTTGCGTTGATATTATTAATGTTTTTCAGTCTGTTTTTAATGATATAAATAATCTTCAATACAGAGTCACAAAGTCTACATACGATTAATAGAAATTCATGAAAGTAATAAAAAGTAAATACAATTTTCATGTTAATACGAACAGAATTATAAATTCTGAGTGAATATAATAAGAATACACATTTACTGAGTTTTTAAAAATATATCCAACCAATTTAGTAATCATTTCAGTGATGTTTTACTGTACCTTACCCAGTGTACGAATGTTTCCATGATAAAATGTATGTATAAAAATAGATAAATGTATTAATATTAACCTTTAAATGTTTCGATTTACTTATTTATATTAATTGTGTATCAATAAATGAATGCACAGCCGATTATTATCAACGTGCTCAATCTATTTTAGTGCTATTAAATTCCGAATTACAGTAATGTAGATGTAGACGATTAGTCGAATCAATAGAATAATACGAAGTTTCCGCAACAACAATACACCTAGATGTGTAATCGAAATGAGCACGGAATGCGGTGTAACACATTCGAAACCGTCATAAACACGTGCAGATAAGTATGTATAATTGAAAATCGAATGAAAATATTACAGTTACGACTGCTCGATTAACGTACATGGACGCCGCCGATCCATTGCCAGTCGATTTTGTAGCTGGAGAAGTGTACGTTTCGAGTAGCTCAAGTTCGTGTGTTTGTTTATAGAGTGTGAATAGAGTTGTTTGTTTATGACTCGTTCGTGAAGTGCAATAGAAAGTTGTAGAACAAATGTAGTGAATCTTATTAAATAAGGAAAACGTGAAGAGTGAATTTATTACAGGTGTTCTAATCTGTAATACTATTATAAACCAGTGTACTTCAATCAGTGCCGCTTGACTGAGAACTCTGGTGCTCCTGGGAAATTGAATAGATGTTCATAACATACAAGACGATTCAACTTAGGTTTCCACATGAAAGTTTAAAAAAAAACGAAATTTTTTTTTAAAAAAAGCATGTTATCCCCCATTTAGTATTTTAGTTCAATTGTATTTTAGGATCGAATTGAACTAAAAAATAACATTTCTTAATCCCAGCTTCTCCTTTTAATACTTCAGTGTAAAACCCTAAACTGAATCACCCTAAAGTTCTGGCATTGGTCAAATCCACTTTCATAAATGAATTCTTCTCTGACCCTACAACCGTCATCATCAACCTCAGGGCACTAAGGTATAGAAAAATTTAAGAAATAGATTTTTCTGTACCTTAACGATCTGGAGATGATTGCATCCTCATACAAATTCTCATAAGTAACAATAAAAACAGATCACTAATCATTTATTAAACATTTACTGTTGATTTTTTTTAGGTACGAGAGATCATTCGTCACATGTTTCACAAATTAATTACAGTAAAGAAGAAAAGAATAATTCTTGAATAAATAATTTTTAGAGTAGAGCCCTGAATTATCCATGTAGGGATTGTTCAATTTATACAGTATTCTTATTTAAATTGTAGATATTTTGAAACGAAAAGAAATTACAACTCAAAATCGAAATTAAAATTATTAGCTAAAACACAAATATTTGTTCATCAGCACATTTCGAAGAATTAGTATCAGTAAAGGACTTAAAAGCATTGATATTTAGACAATCTTCACTAAAACAATGTTTTAGCAATTAATATTTAGGCATTCAAAAACAAAATAGTAAAAAAACTTACTGTTTTTATAGATAGACTTCCACTTAAAAAATCATTTATTCAATATAAATATAGAACACATTTATTCAATTAAATTGATTCAATATAAATTTAGTACAGTTCTGACACTGGGAAAACTCACTTTCACAAATTAATTGTTTTTTTTCGCGTCACAAACTACAAAAAAATAGTTCCAAGCAAAAATGTTCAATATTATTATTGCTTATGCGCATTTCGATGACGATTCCACCAACTTCAGAGCACCAAAGTACAAAGAAAGCCCTGATCATGACCACTACATTTTTTTTCTGTCTTGGCGCTCTGGAGATGAAGACACTCTCATCAAAATATGTATGAGAAACAATCAAAAATGATCAATAATCATTTATTGAACTATTTAATCAGAAACCTTTCTGTATAGTTTGTGAAGTGAGAATAGAATTCATTAACAAAAATAAAGACAGTTTATACAAAAACGTTTTTACATAAAATAATTTAATAAAATTATATTTCGTTAATTCGCAATGAAGTTAAATTGTGACTTTTCGTATTAGTTAAAGTAAATTTCGAGAAATAAAATCATAAAGATATTATAAAGTAGAAAAATCTTGAATCGCGCAATCGTAAACCGAAACAATTAAATCTATTTTAGGAAACTATTTTTCAACACATTTCTTTTTTATGAAATACTTGAACGAAAAGAATTTCGTACGGAATGCGATATTACATAACAAAATTATCTGTACGAGTTGATCGCTGAACTTGAACGATACACAACATTGCGTCAACATTCGCAGAATTATTATCGTGGCCTTTGTCATGAGAGATTTCGTAAGAACAACGAACGACCATTATTATAATGAAACAATACTTTACAGTTGTGTCGAATCGAGTTACGCCGATGTTACCTACTTTGTAATACCATCGCAGACATTCTCTCACATGTTGAATATAGTTGTTGAACAACTTTATTCACTGATAGATATATTGATATGAGGAGTAACCCTTCTGACCGTACCCTCACTGTCCCATCTGCTACAGGTAAAACTGACCCTCAGTGAAGCGTGACTTCGGGAAGGTCAACGGCCGTCACATACAGTTGACCGCGAAAGGGGTATATAATACATACATACACACACACACACACACATATATATATATATATATATACACAAACACATGTGCTTGCGCATGTCCTTGGCCCCTTATGTTTTCATACTTTGTAGCCTGTCACAGTAATAATAATAATAATATTCAATTGTACGGAACTTATAACTAGCATAATTTCTAAACTGATCTTAACGATAAGTCATTCGAATGGAATATTCTATATTATTTATGATTAGTTAGTTAATATAAGGGTGATTCAGTGCTATGAGGGTGGACGTTTCGTGTTTTTTATCCATAAGATACTTTTCTTTTCATTATTAACTTAATGATCGTTAACTACATTAGAATTTTATTTTATGTAAAACATGAGTATCGTGACATAAAGTATGAAAAGTGATTTATAGAACCAGTTAATTACACACACACATTATATATATATATATATATATATATATGTGTGTGTGTGTGTGTGTGTTACAAGTGTCTCACAAGAAGCCATACAGAGCTTAAATTTTTTTATACAAACGGGAGGCCTTTGAGCTTTCCTACACTGTGATTTCTGAGCACAGAGGTTCACAACTCGCTCGTTAAAAAATTCTGACCTAATATTTCAAGTCGAGAATTTTCTTCAAGTTCAAGAAAAATCCTGAATATATTTCAGAACGAAAATTTTAACAAACTGAGTCAAATTACAAGTTTGTTTTTCTAAATTCCATCATCAAAGCTCAAGAGTCCCTATAAAATTATTTTCTTAATAATTTTAGAACATTTACTTGTTCTTGCATTTATTTTGGATCAGAAAAGTTCATTTACCACAGGTTCGGTTTAAAATAGTTTAAGCAAAAAATAAAAATAGTTACAAAGTCAATATCAGGATAATCCTTACTCTCCTGACAAACCGTTGTAAATCAAACCCAAATTAATAAGAATCCATCAACTTAAAATGATTTCAAGATCAGGTAGTTAAGATTACAGAACAACTGTATATACAAAATCACGAAACTATTTTTGCATTTATACAATGTTTAAAAATAATCCGCATATTTTCCAATCCATTTATGTTAAAAATGTCATTCATTTGATGACTTATCGATTCTATTAAAATTTAATCGATTCAAATACTTATCAATTCCATATTTTTCCATATTTTATGAAATCCTGTATATTATACAATTTTCATATTCTAAACAGCTGATCTGAATTTATTACATGAATATTAATTCAAAGGTACTCGAAAATTCTTAAGAACGGGTTTTTACATAAGAAACAGATTACAAATCAACATATCTGAACTTGTACGAATTTGTTAATTGTTTGTTTATAAATAAAATAAAATATTAAAACATCAAGTTCTAAAACAATGTCTCATTCTCTTACATAACGACAAACAAAAAATGTTTAATAATAGTCACATACATTAAAATATCTGATAGAAAAAAACAGAGATATTGTTGTTTATTTTATACAAGTGTATACTCGTGGAAGTGTTTTTTTAGAAAAAGTATGTTTGTAAAAAAAATCTTTACGGAATCCCGTTCACCTCTTGAATATTTAAAACATGGAAAACTACAGTCATTGATCAAATACTTGAAATATTTTCGCAACGTCGTCGAATAAAATCGTTATAATAAATTGGCATTAATGTAAACACAGAATAAATACCGTTCACATAAAAACACTGTTGATATGCATTGAAATATAAGAGAAGTGAAATGTTGTGGTAGACCCACCAGATGAGACTCAACAGAAACGTATAAATAACGGAACAGTACCGTAACACACACTTTTCGTTTTACTTTGTACAATACTTTGAATAAAAAATATCTTGGAGATCTCAAAATTTTTCTCCGACAAACAATTTATTTTTTTTTATAAGAAAACTTCTTGTAATTAATTTGTTAATTATGAATCAAAAATTTTAAACTCTCTCTTTTTCTCTGTTAGACCCGATATATAGATTAATTTACTGCACACTAATAAAATGTATTTTATTGTGAACTCTAAAGAATTTCAATAAAAAGGAATCCAATTATGTTAATTTCATAAAATAAAAATGAATACAAGTAGAAACAATATATTCCCCAGTTATTAATCAAATAATTTTTATAAAATAAATATTTTTCGGCTTGTCTATTATTGTTTTTGTATAAATTTAATGATTTCTATCAAAAAAAAATCAATATTTAAAATTTACAATTTTTAACCTAAAAAAAACACGACCTATAACGTGTTAACTTTTTAGAAAAACAAATTCTCTTATTGTTCGTAATTGTTCTTAACTAGACAACCTTTAGTACAATTTTTCTTATCACTAAATACAGAAATTCCATCCCATAAAAAATAAAAAAAGTTTAACAAACGTATTTTGAAAAATAGTTTTTTGTAAGTCTCTTGCATTAAAAAAACATATAGAAAAGCTATGAAATATTTTAGATTTTGTATGTCTTTTATCTTACTCTGCATTTTTTTATATGTAAATAAGATTATAAAAAATAATTTTAAAACTGTAATTATTAACATTGTTAAATCTTACTTAGATTTATGTACATATTTTTAGTACCCCTGCCGTATTTAATATATATATATATATATATATATATATATATATATATATATATATATAGATAGATAGATAGATAGATATAGAGAGAGAAAGAGAAATACATTTAAAAAAATGAAAAACTTGAAGAAAACAAAATATAAAAGTGTCGACGTAATTTGTAATAAAGTGGAAAAAGAATGTTATGAACTACTTAAAAAATAATTTAAATATCTACATCTAAATGTAAATATGCGGTTGTTCTTTTAATTTATAATAGTTTTAATAGTTCTCGAGAGAAGTAGCTCCGTATAAAAACTTTTAATCAAATCAGTGGATTACTAGCGAAACACGCACAAAATAATATCGAGATACTATCAATGATTTATGAATGAAAATATTTTAAAAAGCATGTAGGGGGAAAAGGCCAACAACCGTTAAATACTCGTATAATTTAATAACGAAAAAATTAGTAGTGGTCGCTAATAGACAAAAAAGAACGAAAACACACACACAAAATCAAATATAGATCCGCGGAGCTCGCGCCGTGCACACTATTTCTCAAAAAAAGAGAGAAGAAAACGAAACGGAAAAAAAACACGTCTACCGCAACGTGATTAATCTACTGAATTTGAGTACAGTTTTGCGGTTGCACCAGTGTGTTATATATCGTTAATCGATGGTTGGTTCGTTGGTTCATCGCTGGCGCAGTAAAAAGAATGCAAAGCGTATTCAAATTTATTCAGATTCGACGATAGGCATCGCTTCGCCATAATATTTTGAAAAATTGTTCGCCCGCTGGTGGTAGCAGTACCGAACGTTGAAACGGTTGGCTGGCAGACTGGATGGTTGGCTGGCAGGCAAGGTATCGTGGTGGTTATACGATTAGTCAGCAGACAAAGCGTCATTTTTTCGTCGACACTGTCGTACCGAACGGACGGGCTGCCGAACGGCGGGCGGACGAGACCAGACGGACGAAACATCTTTTTAATGCTGTTTTGTGTCACTCGGCGGTTTTTTCATGTTCACTCGGTCATTTATAAATTCATTAATTTTTATCGCTCGTGAAATGTGTGTATACATTTAATTGTGAATATAAAATGTAAAAATTCACTGGCGACGAACACAAACACACAATACACATTTATATATATATATATATATATATATATATATATATATATATATATATAAATTTATATTCAACAGCACATACTAAGCCAGTAAAATAATAATATAAGTGGTAATTAGTATGTTCGTTGTTTTACTCATTCTTTACTGGTTTATAAAACAGTTTTCTTAAAATAGTTTAACACTGCAGTTAAATTCATAATTACAAATGAATGAACATCGCAAAATCACAAAACGTTTCACTCACTGAACGCGAATTTAACATTTCGATGGTTTATGCAATCATCTTCAAAGCGTAGACACAGAAAATCTGTATTAGGAGAACAATATCGATTAGTGTCACAAAACAGTTCTGATACTGTGTCTAAATTCACTTTCACAGATTGATCTTTTTTCACCTCACAAAACGCATCAAAATCATTCCGATCAAAAATGTTTAATAAATTATTATTGATTGTCTTTGATTGTTGCTTAAGCGCATTTCGATGGCATTATCTTCAGAGTGTCAAGGCACAGAAAAATATCAGTGTACCAAACAGATAATTTGATTAGATTTTTTTACATGGAGCTGTAAGGAAATTCAATTTTAAGTAATTTAAAAATGAAATTTTATAATTGAACACCGATTGAATACATTACTGCTTTCTTTCTTATCGAGGAACGACAGTGTGAAGACAACCTCTAAGTCAAATATAAATATAAGCCTAAAGTGCACATCTTGACGGTTTACTACGTACGAAAATCAAGTTCGAATTCTTTAGGTCTGTTAGTTTTGGAGTTAAAGCGTTAACACACATTAGTTTTATTTATCTGATGGTGTAAATAAATTGTATAGATGATCGAGTTGAATAGAAAACTCTGAATAAGTGATTCGCCGCCTTTAAATTGAATCAATCATAACTCTGTTTTAAATTCAAATATTCTCTTACTGTTTTAGGATTTTGAAGTGCCAATCTTAAAATTTAAAAACACTACACGTTGGCATAACCTCACAAACCAGTAGTGAACACGAAGCATCCGAAAAGCAGCATATGAAGACAATGCATATTTTTCGCATTCCTGTCAAAAAAATGCAGCCGAAGCCGCGGGAATGATTTATTAAGCTTTTGGGGGAAGGTGTTATGACGCATAAAATATAAAAAAAATTCTTAACCAGTGGAAGAAGTCCGAAAATGCATTAAGACTTCATTGACTCAAAGCTGTCATATTTTTTCGACAAGGGATTCGTCAGTGACCCGGACATAAAAAATATTAAATATAATAGAGGATATTTTGACGATTGAAATGTATTCCATTTTTCCATAAACGTTCATTTTTTATAAAAAAAATGTACCGAATTAATTTGTACATCTAATATATATATATATATATATATATATATATATATATATATATTCAGTTAACTAAGAATCTAAAAAATAGACAAACAATAAAAACAAATATTCGGTATCACACATTTCAAAAATAGTACTGAATTACATGCTTAGAATCTCATGAATAAAAAAAAAGAATGAAAACATAGATGTCGCACGTCTACTTACTATTCGTATATACAACGTGTGTGAAAAAAAATATTAGAAAAAAATATGAAAATAATAAAGAGACAACACGCATGCTAAAGCCTTGAATAACGTGTGTGCGTATATACATACAACACGTACATGTATAATAAAATAGGACTACATCAAGATATCACTCGTCAACAAACACCCCTGGAACTTGTGCGAGGTCTTACGACAGTGCACGGGGTGTAAACAGCGTACACGTATACAATTTGCAATTACCCCAGCTACGATGTAACACCCAAGCACCAATATAAATGTATTATACATATACATATATATATATATATATATATATTCTTACATGATACGTGTGACAGTAAATTTAACTTTATTATTGATGCATATATATATATATATATATATATATATATATATATATATATACATATTTCTTGCTCCAGAAAATCATACATTATAATTTAACCAAAAAAGCAAAGAATATTGTTCTGTATAATAAAAAAACATCATAGTTTGTTACAATTAATATTAAATCAAAAATCAGTGAATTAAATTAAGATTTTTTAGGAATTCATTTAAGTAATTTTATTAACTTTAAGGATTCATACTTTTTGTCAATTATAATCAGAAATATCACCCAATATAAAAAAATGTGTAATATATAAGTAGTATTTCTTTCAAAAGAAAATAATAAAATACTGTTCTGATTCATTTAAACCAACACACTTTTATGCACAGTCAATAGTAGAATATAGATACGCAGTTGAAAAAATTAGTTTTTTTTATTCAAGCAATTATGTGTTTATATATATATATATATATATATATATATATATATATATATATATATTCCTAGCTCTAGAAAATCAAACATTCTAATTTAATCAAAAAAAAACAAAGAATACTGTTCTGTATAATAAAAAAACATCATACTTTGTTACAATTGCTATTTAATCAAAAATCAGTGAATTAAATTAAGATTTTTTAAGAATTCATTTAAATAATTTTATTAATTTTAAGGATTCATACTTTTTATCAATTATAATCAGAAATATAACCTAATATAAAAAAATGCATAATATTTAAATAGTATTTATTTCAAAAGAAAGTAATAAAATGTTGAGATTAATTTAAATCAACACATTTTTATGCACGGTCAATAGTAAAATTTAGATACGTAGTTGAAAAAATTAGTTTTTTGTTAGTATGCTCATGCAATTATATGTTTATATATATATATATATATATACAAGGTGAAAGAGAGAAAGAGTATAACAGCTGTTCTGAGCAATATAAAGACATTGATTTCTAAATCAATTATTTCGTCAGATACATTTTTCTATTAACATACTTTTATGATTGAAAAAAAGTTTTCTAAATATATTTATATTCAAGTCTAATAATAAATTCTTATTAACATATTAGCGACCGGAAACGAGATTTCTCGTTTTAAGTGATGTGCATGATTTCTTGATTGTTTTCCAGATAACGGTATTTTTTTGCTCTCGAACATTATCAATCCTGTCACTGGAGATATTTTCAGGTCGGTTTTTGATTTCGGAGGGAACGGTAAATACATAAAAGCGTTCAAATAATTATAGTAAAAATTGTTTTAAAATTTCATACCTTCATAATGGATAAGGAAGACATTTTTCCAGAGGAATTTTGCGAAATTTTTCAGGTCTACCGAGTAGTTGTAAAAGTGAGAACAAAGATTCGGATAGTGAGATAGATGAAAGATCAGACAGCGACATTTTTCCTATCAGAAAAAGGTGTACTTGTATTCTATCTGATACAGATAGTGTGAAATTTTAGAGTTAGTTATGTCTAAATAAAAAAAAGGTTCATTCAAATATATATTAATTTCAAAAAATTATCGCAGTTTTATTACACACCTTCCAAAATAATTATATGTATCTAAAATCGCCTGTCCCATACAAAATTTTAGCAAAACATTAGCGGGCCGCAATGTGTTGAAAAATGTACCTTAGAGTTTTTTTTTAAAAAAAAAAATAACCAATAAATATTTTTTATCTACGTACACCAGTGTCAACGTTCGGTCAAAAAAACTGATTTCCGTGCCGTTCGAAATTGTTTTTCAACAAGTGTGCGCAGAAAAAAAATATAATTTGTATATTTCCGTTCGATCCTATGACAACAGACGAATTATTCGATGTGAAAACGATACGCGTTAAAAATCTTGATAACGGCGCTCGCTGAATCGCCGCCGGTCTGAAATTGCGATTTATCAGTGTCCAATTGAAATTCTAATACATCCTTATGGACACATTTTCGATGCGATGACATGGCATGTAGGCATAATTGATTATTCCGACTATGTTCGAATAAATCTCCATGGGATTGCGATAAATGTTTAATATATACACACCTATGTGTATTTACAACTATCCAGTACATCTTCTCCTACTAGAAATGTATTTTAAACAACACAATTGAATTATTTTACACGTGAACGTAATCTAAACATGTTTAAATATTAAAGAGCAAAACGTTAATAATTTAATCTGTCCTGAGTACTAGTCATGGTTACTTCTGGAATTTTCTATAGAATAATACGAAGTAACTAACAATTTAAGATTAGATTATATCGTTTATATTTTTCTAGATAAAAATCTTGAATCAATATTAACCATTTTTGATTGTTGCTTATAAGCAATTCGAGAGCAATACATATTCAGACCACCACTCTATGGAAAAATCTCGATTTCAAATCACTTTTAATTAGACTTCAATTCAAAAATCTGAAATCGAACTTACAATCAGATTTTTCTGCCCCTTAGTGCTCTACACATCATATTTTTTAAACTCATAATTTTTATCATTACTGTATACGGACACACTCGAAAATTACAACCAATTTTTTGGTGTTTAAAGTGCAACTTGTACTCGGATACGGATATATATATATATATATATATATATATATATATAACTATTAAAAAGATGACCATTTGATTTTTTAAAAAAAAACGTAGAAAAACTTTCAAAAGGAATTGAATGGAATTTCAATCAATATATTTTAAAACATTTAATTAAATTACAGTATGGACTTTTCGACTCTTTTCACCAGATAGATCTCTGTGATGGCATTCAGTATATTTTTTGATCACTCCTCGTATAAATGTGTACCTGTGTATTTATGTATATAAATGTGTAATATAAAAAAAACGCTGATAATTATAAATGTAACTAAATAGTTAAATAGTTTGTGTACTGCACGAATATGATACGAAAGAGATGTAAAGCATATTACTGTTCGTCCTGAATGTGTCGGCTAGTACAAGTTATATCGTACAAAGTAACTTTTCAAATTTGCATTTGCATGAAATTGTAGTAATGCAGTATACGTATAGTGCATATACAGTCTGCCGGTGATGTTTGTCTCTAAATGCTCTTCCATCCGTCTACGGTCTATGAACGTACGATGACTCTTACTGCATATATCATATTTCCCCAGTCACTTTGTACATATTTTAATGAAATACACGTATATTTCGTCGTCGAATCACAGTAATTACACACAAACATTTTAAACTATTATGGCGTGCCGGTAATTAAATCCAGAATGGGTTTTTTTTTGTTTATCTGTTATGAAAAAAATGTTACAATGTTAAAAATTATTTATTATTTTAATATGTTCTACTGGTCAAATTCTGGAAAAATACTCCATCTTGAAAATTGGTCAAAACAGACATACAAGCCCATTTGAAAAAAATTGTAGTTTCTTTATAAATTATTCGTTTAAAAACAGTATAGTGAATAAAAAACTGAAACCTGAATGGAAGAAATTCTGTTAGAAAAATGTTGAATATACGAGTGGATATTTCAGTGAACAAACAGGAAGCTCGGGTTTCCCCACTAGACAGGTTTGTGATAAAATATCATATTTCTATTAAAATTATTATAACATTCAGAATTATTATCTAATCCAAATGTAGAATAAACATTTATCCAAGGTGGCCGAAGTTCTGTTACATTTTTTAAACTGATAAAGACAATAAATCAATTTCAATAAAATATAAATACAAATTATCAATAAACAGACAATTTTTTTTAAAAAAAATATTTAATTTAGTTACAGAGAATTGAATTGAAAAGTTTATTACTGTGTAAAAAGTGATACTCAAGTGACCCAAATACAAATTAATCTAGATTATTCTTCTTATTATTTTATACGAAAAAAAATGATTGTTCTGCTAATAAATTTATTTTTCACACTACAAACCACCATTTTTTTAATCAAAAATGTTCATTTGATGTTTATTAATCATTTTTGTTTGTTATACACATTTTGACGGCGATACAATCATCCCTCATAAGAACGTAGAAATGTTTCTGCATCCTAGAACTAAAGATAGCAAACGTCGCAATCGAAATGCGCATTGATCAATAATGATTTACTGAACTTTTTTGACCAGAACAAGTTTATATGGTTTATAGAGTAAAAAAAGAATTCATTTGTGTACTTAATCAGTGTACTATATCATGATTGAATCTTTGAATAACAGAAATTCATTTTATAGATTTTTGAAAATTCCCTAAAATAATTAGAAATATATAATTAGTTAGATTTTTTCTACAGAAAATAAGATTAAAATATTTATGAATATTATTGAATGAGGTAATTAATTGCACTAATTACCAAATATGGATAAAATTAAAATAAGATTTCCACAGTTGGAACTTACTATCAAATTTTAAAGAATCAGACAAAATTAAAAGAAATCGCAATTACGCTTTATTCGGATATTTTTCAAAAAATCGTCGAAAACTTATTCATGAAATCCATAGATATTGCTAGAAGCACTCTAGTAAGTTAATAAATTTATTAATTAAATTAACAGAAACTATTTATATTATACGAAAGGTCAAAGAAGTGGATTTGTTGAAATTTATCATTAATAAACACAAGGTTTTTAGAATTGTCTTTTTCTTATAACACAGAGAGAGTTAAATGTTCTCTTCTAATTTATTAAAAGTGATGTTTCACTATGTATCAGCGTCGAAGTAAAAAAGATAAGAATAACAACTTCGGATCATTTCGAAATCAAAATCAAATAAAAAAAATAAACCGATATCTCTCCATCGACAATCCAACTATCCATGCTCTCGTTCCGAATGAAATGTATATATATATATATATATATATAATTTTTTTTAAACACGGTCCGTCTAATAAATAATTCATTCGAACATGCCGATCCGGGTCTATTTCTGAACGACACACCTTGTAAAATGTTGCGCGCTTGTATCGTCGTCGTGAAGAAAAACGCCGTTCGCATAATGCTGCATCCACACCATTCGAGCACCGTCATCGTTTCCGGTGTAGGTGGTTGACCTCGAGAGCCTACCTACCTACCTACCTGTCGTCCGTCTAACGGGCTAATAATACATGTGTAAAAATAATCATGTAATTTAGATAAGTGTCTTTGATGTCGACAAGATAGGACGAAAAAAATTGACGAGTCATTAATCAGTCAGACGAAATGTGTATCAAATATTATTGCTATGTTTGTTATTACAACGAATGACATTGATATATTCGCGAGATTCGTTTCGTAAGTTTTTCTCGGATGTTGTATAAATTAAAACGTGCAAGTATACGCGTAGAGCTATTATTATCATGTTCCCACGTACAACACTTCCCGTTCGTTTTCTCTTTTATTACGATTCGGTCGAAGCGTAAGGTTTCTTAACGCATTTATTCGATATGTACAAGAAAATACATTCATCATTCATGGAAGCTTGTTCGCACAAAAAAAAAATATGAACAGATATTTACTATTTGTCCTCGAAAGATTAAAAAAAAACTGTTCTTATTCGAAAATATACAGTGAAATTAAAACAAAGTGCGAGGTGGAATGTTTTCTAAAATCAAAGAACGCACCAATCAAAATCTTGCACAACTCAGATTGACAGACGATTCGAAATTATATTTTAATACAACAGGGATTGGATACGAAATCAATACTAACATAAAATGCAAAATATGCAACACGGAAAAATAAATAGCATGGAAGAGATTTCCTAGAGAATCCTCATTTTAAAAATATGAGAATAAATTTCTTGACAGATCGGTACAACAAACTACTTGCGAGATTCTAAAAATAAAGAAGTATTAAGACATGCGGAGCTTATTTTCTTTCATCACAAACTTTTCCCAGATGTACACTATTTGAGAAGATCAACAGATAATAATCATGTCATCAATTAACAAACGGAAAAGGCTGTTGTAGGAGTCTTGCACCTCCAAGTACGGTCAGCAAGACCATGATGACAAAACAAAAGATGAAGAAAATATATGAAAAAAAAATTCATCACAAATTACTTAAAAACGGAAGTGCCCTCAACGACACACAGTAAAATAATAATCATAATAGAAGAACATTACTATAAAGTCATATTTAAATTAAATAATATTTTTCCTGGATTTGAACACGAAAGCGCGATAGTCTACTAAGCCATAAGCCAATATTAAATTTAATAAGATCACTCAGGCTGTTGTCGGGGCCCTAAACGCCCCTAGGAACGGCAACATACAGGCAGATCTATGTCGTATAAGCAGACTCGCTCCATTTAAAATTCGTGCAAATAAAAATAAATATTAATAAATCAGATAATAAACTAAACATTGTTATCAACAATGTCTTAACAGACAAATAGAACCTAATCGTTTTAGCACTGAACTGATTAATAGTAATAATGAATTGATTATTTATCAGAGTTTAGAAACTTAGTAAAAACGAAACCATGGACGACGTCAACTTTGTAAACCAGTTCTAAAAAAATATATATATTTTCAATTAACGAAACTGTTTAACGTACATAACAAACAAAACCAACTGACGATTCATTTATATTAATAAAAACCGGGCAGACAGCAGAATACATAAACATGTACTCACACACGCGGACGTGTAAAAGCGTCCGGCCACTTTTCTGGTGTTCCAGAAGCGCATATCAATAATTAACAACCGGCGAAAACTTCAACGCGAACTAACATTGTAATTCTGATCACAAAAGCAGTTCTGGCGTTCAAGCGATATTCACAAGTAAAATAAAACTCGACCGAAACTAATTTGAAACTCTTAAAATGTCGTTTAAAGTTTGCAAACTTTATTACTTATTCAGCTTGTTGCAATGAGAGAAGACAATGGGGACCGTGAGGCAACGAGCGACAGCACACACACACACAGAGAGAGAGAATACACCGTCGCCCGTCAAATACCTTATAGCCATTAAACTATATTCTTTATTTGCACTTGGACAAAAAGAAGCTATTCGTTAAACGTTTATAAAACTTCAAGTCTACACACACACAAACCTTTAAACCTATTTAAAAGAAAATTTAAACTAACATGACTAAATAAGCCAATTATTCATTAATCTGAAATCTTCTTAATATTTTACTTCCAAATAATCTACGTTTCCAAATCAACCAATTTACAATCAGCGGCGTGTTTAGAACTTCTGCTTGTTAACAAAGATATATAGTGTTTTTTTTTAAATATTAAGGCTGGCATTTAAAAATCCTAGAACGACGACCAAATATTTTAATCTAAGACAAGCTATAACTGATTCAATATTTAAAGGAACGGAATTAATTCGTACACCTAATAATTTAAAAAAATTAAAACCCCTACATAAAAATCCGAGTACAGCGCTACATCTCTACACAAAAATGTTAACATAGCACAACACACACTAAGAATAAATTAAACTTCCACATAACAGGCTGTAACCAGTTTGTATCTTTTATAACTACGTTTGAATTAGTTAAATAAAAAGTATTTAACTGGATTTTAAAACAATTATTTATATTTATAACACACAAAGCTATATATATATATATATATATGTAATAATAATAATAATAGTTGTTATTACGACCGTCTTTTACAAACAATTGGAATTGACTTAACGATTACACATGTATAATTAAAATATATAACGTGCGGCCTTGGAACGCGCAGTACCTCTGCAATTCTATTCGCAGAGTCGTCAACAACATTTTAATTTTTTTACGGAATTCCCATTTGGCAAGAAGTTAATCGCCGTTGAGCGCAACGTTCGTATTAAATTGAATCTTCTAAAATTGTAATTTTATTTTTAGTACACAGAGAGACATACACTACATATATATATATATATATATATATATATATATATATATATATATATATATATATGTATATATGTATATATAATGTACAAATTGTGTAACTTTGTAATAAGCATTTAGTAAAAAAATTGAATGTTTAAATTAGTTTATTCACACCTTAATGCGTGGGCGAAACGATCGCGCCAATAGATAACGTATGGTGTAATGTAAGTTCTTTAATAATAACATCCTTTGAATAGTTTAATAACAGTAAGATGAATTCTACGTCTCCCGTCTGTGATTTATTACTTCTGACAACTGAAAATAAAATGTTTATATTGTATGTGAATCATATAGTTGAATCTAAAGTATTTTTCGTTCGTTCATCATCCATTTACTAGAAAAAATCAAAAGTGTTAATTCTGGGGTACTGTTGGGAACTGGGTACTGTGTGGGTACTGTTAAGGAACGTACGATGAATGGCGGTTCCAGAAATTTCATGCTGGAGACAAGAGCCTTAAGGACGAAGAAGGACGTGGACGTTTTTATTTTGTTCATAACGACCAACTGAACGCGTCAGTAGAATCAGAACCAAGCATAACAATTCAAGAGCTTGCACAAATGTTAGGCGTCAGTCGTCCAACAGTTTTGGATCACTTAAAACAACTAGCAAATTCAAAAGAGAGAAAAATGTACATGAATTTGAAGGTCGTAAACTGTAATTATTTTTCTACTAACTTAATATTCACTTCTTTTATTAGAATAAAAATAGTCGAGGCATTTATTTCAAAACAAAAAGTCAAATGGATTAAAACAATAAATATTTAATGAAACTACTATAAAAAAGAAGAATTAAAAAAACGTTTATACAAAATAAAGTTGGATTTTGTCTCATTGTTGTCAGATGTTTATTTCATTTCCATTTACCATGTTTTTAAAGAATTCTCCTTATTTCTAAAATATAAATAAAATAGTAGATAAAGTCATATATATACATGTGTGTGTGTGTAAATATGTACTTATGTATTTAAATCCGTTTATGTGTATACTATTTACCTTTAATCTGTTTAGATCTTAGAATATATGACACCGATTTCATTTTGAGATACGAATTTCGAGCCAGATCTTAAAACCGAATAATAAATTAAATTTAATAACACCGACAACAACGACACGAACGATCGAATCCATATACCCACTGCCTATTCCATAAATCTATCAGAGTTATATGTTGTGCCCAACACGAAGCGCATTCAATACAGAAAAGGGAAGAAAAAAAACCCAGAACGTCTTATTCTCGACGTACCCATACAAAACGTCTATCCGTCTATCTAACACATTTCTGGTCCGCCTAACAAAAGAGACATTGTAACGGAAACACGCTGTGAAGACGAAGAAGTACACGTCGACTTGTTCGTGTACTACGAGAGAAGTTCAACCTTGCGATTCAATTCTTGCGTAATGTAATGAAGTTGTCTTTTACGTCGGTTAACAATACACTCTGTTGAACAGGTATGTTACAGGTACGTTCGTAACCTGCTATACATATTCATCATAATGTGATGCAAGCGAACCAAATACCCGAATTCGATATGTCTTGCTTGACGTTTTAAATGGCCAATTAGTGTCGTTATGTAAACTGGTACGTTGGCGTCAATGTACAAATTCAACACTGTCAAAATGAATTGTTACTTAACGTGCGGCGTTTTTATTTATTTATTTATTCGTGAAACAAAACGTCGTGCCCGTCGGGTCGTGAACTTTAAATCCCGTTGTTTCTATGTACGTTGAGAATTGTTCCGGTTTTTTTTTCCATCTACTGTTAGATTCGTTTCGATTTTAATCCTTCCGCGTTTCGCGAAATGGAATTGTTTTTGTGTTAATAGTAATATTTTTCACTCTTTTTAAATGGGAGACATGCACGAGATACAAACACTGGAACAGCTGTTCTAACTTGTCGATACAAATCGAACTGACAGATGCCTTTTTTATTCCTTTTAGAATTCTCTTAATCTGGGTCTGTTCGATATGTACACTGACCTTACTCTGAACTGACTCTTGAATTTTATGACTTTACTCTGACTTTCTTACTCTGAACTTGTTTTTATCGAACAACAGAGTAAGGTTAGAGTAAAACATTTGAATACTGTCGATATTCGATAGTGATTATTATAAAGACTCTCGGAGTTAGACAAAGATCCTCACATTACTCTAACATAAAGCTAGAGTGAGTTCAGAGTAATAAATCCCTTGTTCTGAACTTACTCTAAATTGTTCGACGAAAATCCCGAGTAAGTTCAGAGTACATATCGAACAGAAAAGTGTAAAATTTCTTACTCCGAGTAAGTTCAGTGTACATATCGAACAGACCTTCTATTCGGTCAATTTTTTGTCAACGATTTGATCATTCTCAGAATCTCAGTGGTTTGAAAAGAAAATTCACTTGTAAAAGAAAATTTTAAGGCATTCTTAATGCTGGGATAGAAAACAATCTCTACATGCTAAATTAATCAAATTAATATCCAGCATATTGAATACTAAAGCACTTCATATCAGACATTTTTATTCAAAACTTTAATTTTTTTCAAAATAAAATAAATAAAATTAATTTTATTATTTCTCTTCACTAATATTAAATTAAATCTTTTGTGTATGAACACCACACTCTGTATGTATATGTATATATATATATATATATATATATATATATATATATATATATATATATATATATATATATATAGTGTGCATGTAACAAAATTTATTTATGTACTAACCGGTCACTACATAATAATTCTCACATCTAACGAAAATATTTCAAGTGAACGTGCACATGAAAATGACGGTTTAGTAGAACTGCGATGCTCAACAGAATAACGAAAATAGTCTATTTATTTTTATTCACATTACTTTCAGGCCAACAGTTTGCGACACATTTATCTTGACATCAGTTTTCGCTGCACGCCTACTTAATAGCGCCTATATTTATACACAGTGTATTTTTAGTTTTGAAATAATCTAATTATGTTTTAATTTTAGTCGACACAAAACAATGAATTAAATTTACTGTGACAATAAAAAGCAGCGCTCGAATTATAATTCTTTTTCGGTTCGTATTGTAGAAACGTTACAGATATATAAACAGTTTCGGAATAAGTTTTTCCAAACAGATAATAAATTCTCTCTCTCCATATATACATATATATATATATATATATATATATATATATATATACATATATATATATACACACGTGTGTGTGTATATGTGTGTATAAAAACAATATTGCCATTCATTGTCATAAATTAAAGAGAACTTTTATTTCTTTTCATAAACATAATCTTTTTTATCCCGACATAATTAGAGATATCAATTTATCATCAAAAAATAGATAAGTTTTTTAACTTCCGAGAGAGCACAAAACTCATATAAAAGACTATAAGTTTTTATATACTTATTGCTAAATCAGAATATACAAGTTTTATAAAATAAATGAACATATTTGATTTCATAATCTCAACAGTTATGTAACATTTTACACATTTTAACGTCTTGCCTTGAGTCTCTCAGGATGACGGCATTACCATCAAAATGCAATAATCAAAAAAATGATCAATACTGATTTATTGAACATTTCCGATCAGAAAAACTGTCTATAGTTAAGCGATAAATGAATAACACGTCGATGAAATCGATAAATGTTTTAATAAAGAAATTAAAAAATCGATAAACATTTTAATAAAAAAAATAAATAACAGGAGTGCAAACCGTTGATAAGTATTTAGAAAATAATGTGCAAGGCTTGAAAATTTCATTTCATTCAGTCAACAATAATTAATACTTTAAATTGTCTATTCTTCCAGTTTACAAAATGAAAACCTTTAAGAATATTTATTTAATTTAAATCTCTTATTTAGCTGCGATTTTCACTTTTTTCTTATAAAAATCTCGAATACCTATTGAACAACCTACTAAATGAGAACCTATAATAGAAAATGACCTTCATAAGCTCCTGCTCGACTGTGGGAATAAACTTAATCAATTTTCTTATTGGATTTGTGGAAAACACAAAGCGTTTTGATTTCTCAAAGAATAATATTATTTATTGTGAATCCAAATCCAAAATACTTTAATAGCTTGTAATATTATATATATATATATATATATATATATATATATATATATATATATATATATATATATATATATATATATATATATGCATAATGTACAGTTGAAATAATGACAACAGACAATTAGGTCAAATAATAAAAACAGGATCTTTGTTTCGTGGTAGGAAAGGCGTTAAAAACGCGAATAACCTTTGTCATTACAACGCTCGTCTGATCCAATAAAGAATTTCAAATAAAGACAATAGAAAAATAAGTAGAGAGAAAAAGAATGATGAAAAGGACGGTATACAGATGTGGGTGTACGGGGCGGGTGTGGATCGGGCGTACGGTTTCGTTAACAGCGGGCGAACGAACGGAATACGAGTCCATGGAAGTAGGAATAATACGAATGGCGTGGTGGAGATGTAGGAGGACGTCGGAACGAACGAACGAACGAACGAAAGACCAACCGACCGGCGGACGTACGGACGGAGTCGCACGATTCGACAAAAATAATCTGTGTGCGGACATGCACGCACACAAAGGGCCTCCGATTTGACGGCGTTTAATTTAGCATTGCACACGCGAACGGGGACGAAATGCGCAACGATAAGAGCGACGAGGAGAATGAGAGAATACGAACGAATGGGAGACAGGGGTGGCGACGATCCATCCACTGTATATGTTCGCATGTACGTGGATTCCGTACGCCGGTCGCTATCGTCGTCATCTCTCGCATCGTTGAACAGATTTCGTCTCGAGGAAGTCGTAACTGTCCGACAACTTAAAGTGGTATTAAAAAAATCTGTCTAGATTACTTAGATATTGTGTCAAATGGATATTGTATCTGCGAGTGCGCTTGACGATATCTGAACAAAGCAAGGGACATGCACGTCGTTCTGAGTCGTTTCTCTCTTAATAATTGTTAACATCATTAGCACACTGCGCGCCGGCGGAAATCTAGATAGCACGTGTTCAAAAAGAAAATGTACACGCGACTAATTATTTCACTAATTATTATACACTCACAAACTTTTGAATTATACAACAAGAAGATTTTAATTGAATAAAATTGTGCATTTGCTGACTTCTACGTTTTATGCATTATGTTCTAGATTAAAACATAAAACCACTTTAAAATGTATCATTAGTCTCTGATCTGAATATCTGACTTAATGTACAAATTAATAATTAAAATTCAATCAAATGACACTTATAACATATTAATAAAGTAACTGTAATATTTAATAAATCATTGAAATTAATTTAAATATTTTGTTTTAAACAAAAAAAAATGTGTAAGAGAATCCTTGTAGCTTTTTATAATCCAAACAGAAATCGCATCCATTTTTAGAACCAAATTATGACAAGGAATGAGAAACTTACTTTCTCTGAGAAGGAAAAGCAATACGACTACAATATTACCAACTCCTAAACACTGATCTACACTAGGATCTGACATCTTCAGAAGATGATTGTTTGTATTTAACGAGATAAACAGGAACTTATCTATTAACAGCTCGTTTATCTAATCAAACCGTCGCTACAGACTTTCATGAACAATAATTGGATTGTTTGAAATGGAGAATTGCGACAAAACTTTTTAATTTTTAAATAAAACCCTTATTATCCTGCAACAAAATAATACCAAATCATATCGATAAAAATGTGCCAAATAATGTAGTGTAGATATGAAAACTGTACGACTATAATAATTAGAAATATTATCCAATCCGAAATACTTTTTCATAACTACTTCTTTTTCAAACTGATGGATAATTTTTTGGAAGAAAAGGAACTTTTTTTCAGACCTCGATATCACGTTTTCTCTGTCTCAGACCTCTCAAGATCATTGCATTTCCATCGAAATGAGTACAGATAAAAATCAATTGTTGAACAATTTATAAAAAAAAGTTTAGTATGTAGAGATTGACTCGTTTGTGAAGTAGATATGATTTTTGAAAAAAATATATTGATAAATTGGTCCAAATATGAGATACAAACGGACTGAATGATTTGGTCCAGATGAGGATTCAGAGAGATTGTTGGAAAATTACGCTTACTTCGACCATTAAAAAAAATATAGTAAGAAGATTCCTTCGTAGAAACAATTATATGAAAATTAATTGGCTGAACTGACTGAATTGACTTGAAAAAAACGGGAAAGTGTTTTACAACTTTCCTAAAAGCAATGATTCGAGTAACACTCAAGATTCTCCAAATACATGAACGATCAGTTTATGTTTGGAATTCAAAATGCATGGGAGGGATGTAACGTCCTTCAGGGTCAAAAAGATTGAGAATAGTTTACAGGGTAAATATGAATTCTGTTTCTATACATTTCTTCCTGAAAAAATATACAAATCAATTAATGAAATATTTTTCATAAAAAAATGTATCAAATACAAAAAATCTATCAGCACTACTAGCGCACCTGGGGGGAGGGGCAAGAGGCCCTGGCGCCCTCTAAAGGAAAAGAGGAAAAATACTACAAAACAAAACAAAAACATCTCATGAAAATGCTCCTATATACATAGAAAGATTAGTGCAATCATGACTGAAGTAATTCAAGAGCTTTGTAAAAGAAATAGAAAACTGTGTTTTATTCTTTAAATAAATTTTCATAATCACCTAACGAATTTTATTGAATTCACGTTAAAAAAAACTTATCCGCTCAACTCCCACTCCCCATATTAAATCCTGAGTGCGTCACTGATCAGCAATAGTTGCAAATCGTTTACTACGAAATAGAATATTACTGAAAATACTTCAACGCAAGCATTTTTCAAAACATGTAAACGATTTAATGATTTTCTTTAAATATCACTATTCAGCTTAAATCTATATCAGTCACTACTCCTCAGCTATTGAACAAAAAACGGCATGGTCATTAAAACGTCTACGCTCTTTTTATACATCAAAGTATAATTCTCATATATATATTTCGCTAAAAATACAGCAATGTCGGAGTTTATTCTATATTTATAAAAATGTTGTTCTAATAAAATAGAGAAATAAACATAAAGCTGACACAAGATGCGATGCATTCAGTCGAGCTACACTTGAGTATCGAACTTTAAGCTCTTGACATTTCTTATTTTCCTTAAACGTAACAGAGATCGATATAATGTGCTCGATGCTGAACTTTTAAACATGCAATTATTTTTCAGTTTGTAAATCGGTCAAGATATAATCAGAAGAACGTTTATTATATTTCATATAACAAATAATAATAGATTTCATATAATATTTCATTTGAATAATATATAATTGTATATTTTCTGCTACGAAGTAATACAGTATAGAATATTTTATAATTGAACAAATATCCTCGTTTTTAAAGAATTAATATGTTGATAAATCAACTATATGAAGTCATTCTTTAATAAGCGAAAAATTATAAACAAAGACATGCACAAGCGTGTGCGAAACAAGTAATAAAAAATTGGATTTTTCCCTCGCAAAGCGCAACGTATTTAAATATCTTGGCATCAAATGTACGTTAACATATTTATGCGACACAATAAAAATAACGAAAATTAAAAACAATGTAAACGGTGTGTATATTTGACAGAAACATCTTATGACGGTGTCGACGTACACGTTTATGTGATACGTTACATATTATGTATTAAAATATGTGTGTGTATGTATACATATATATATATATATATATATATATATATATATATATATATATAATGTGTGTGTGCGTTGCATTGTATGAAATGAGAGACGGTATCAGTCAGACACGTATATGAAAAACATGGTCGGACATAGAAATAAAACGGTGTAATTTTGTTATCCGCGAATGTCGTGTATAAATTTCGTTCGTGTAGAAATATTCAACGACGTTGTAAGACATGTAATGAATGCCATTATGAAGGAGATCGGTTGTTGCTTTATTCATTTTTTTTTCTGTTGCTTTCGGGTTCCGCTCTACTTGAATATGCTTGAAATTAAATTTTAATAACTTGATTTTGTTGATATATTGTACATATTCATACAACGAACATACACACACACAGATATATATATATATATATATATATACATACGTTTTTTTAAGAAATACCGGAAACTTGTTAAAATATCTCTTGAAAACTTGTAAAAAGAATGAATATTTAAAATTAAAAAAAAGATAATTTGTATATGTAACAGCTAAGACAGTCAATGTTTGTAATAGATAAAACAAGACGTTACAAAGAAGCTAAAATAATTCATTTCCGTGCATAAATTATGTAGTACAACTTACTGATTCCTTGTATTCAGAAAAATCGTATTAAATATAATAAAAAAAGTATTAAAAAAATGTGGAAAAATTTGCAGCTGTATTCGATTGAAATAACAGAATAATTTCCATATCGAAAATTAAGAAAAATATTGTACATATATTTAAAAAACAAGTTATGTAAGGTTACACTAAAAAAATGTGTGTACAGATTTTGTATTAAATTATTATTGACGACGAGATCCGAAGTTATACGAAATTTTCACGAAGAATTAAGATGCTGATGCGAGACTTTATAAAAACAACTACGTTACAATATATCTACGAGAGGAAGACACTCACTAACATTCAACGATGCAATATACCTGTGAGAATGATCTATATATATATATATATATATATATATATATATATATATATATATATATATATATACATACATACATACATACATACATATATATATATATATATATATATATATATATATATATATATAAATACTGAGCGAATATATGCGATATGGACAAAGAGAGCGAATATTTATTTTCTTTTATAAGAGAGCGAATATTATGGACAAAGAGAGGTTGATTATATATTTATATTTATATATACATATATATATATATATATATATATATAAATATATTATCTATTTAAATTGAAAAATATCTAAATTACTATCTCTGTAATCTTTGAAAATGATAACAGAATTACATATGCGAATCTGTTCATAATAAATTTGTATATTATATTTAATCGTAATTTATGATGTTTCTGTCACTCGATTAAATATATTTTTCCTTAAAGCGCAACGAACATGCAAAAAACAAACCCTCCGATTATAATTACATAAAACAATAAAGAAAACACACACTTATATACAATCATGTCGCATTAAAATTTCCGATACGCACAATAAATAATAAAACGAACAAACGGAAAAGAAAACATGAACACGAGTTTATAAAGAGCACATAAATTATCTTAAAGTCTATAGCAGCAATAAAACATTTATCACGTAAATATACGTTTACGAGATTTATTGCGCAGTGTCATTGCAATCTTTTTTTTTCGAACACGAAACATAAATAGCATCGAAAACGATAGACAGGTATATAAGAAAAATTGCATAGGCGCGCGCGTTTAAATCGCGCGACGTAGAAAAGAAGAAAAACACAACAAATAAATTTCAGACGAGAGTGCATTCATCTCGGTGCGATCCACTAGGTTATACGAGTGCATGGATGATGCGAAGGCCAATCGAGGAGCAACGACCTTCGTTTGAATAATGCTGCGTCGGAAAAAATAGAACTATCGACACAATCTCAATACATATACCTATTTTCGGTCAAAACATTCGGACGATGGACTCGGTGGGCGTCGGTGTACACGTTTTTTTTCCGTTCTCCTTAATTACGTTTTCTATTCAAATAGTATGACATATTGTGTGTACGTTGATAATACGTGTGTATGTGTGTGTTGTGCTTTTTCAACGCGATATTAAATCAATACTTTACGTGCGTGTTACACCGACATGTCTAATTAGGCGTGACCGCGCGTTTGATACGATTAATCAATTATTTAGTAATCTAAAACCGATGGATTGGTTATTTATATAAATGGATTAAAGATTTTTTTGTGTGTTCAGATACGATCATAAAAAGTGATAAAAATAATTGCATAAATTAAATGTATGAACTTGTTTTAAACTCTACTACCAAAATACAAAATGCATCGCCTCACCGCCAGTGTGTATTTATTTTCAAACTTTTTTTTAAAAAAATATATATATATCGATTCATAATTTATTTCCTTATTATATTGTACAAAAAACAATTATTTTTTCTTTTTCGATTTTAAACAGATGACGTAGAGGAAATAAAGTGGGGAAATGTTTCATAAATGAATTTTCCGTGTCACAAATCGGAAAAAAGTTTTCTGCTTAAAAATGTTCAAGAAATCATTATTGATTGTTGTCTATGTGCAGTTCGATGGGGATACAAGCATCCTCAAAGCACCAAAGTAGAGAAAAATATTACTGTATAGTATTTTTTTCTAAATTTCAAGCACAGATTTCAATGGTCAGGTCGAATTATTATACTTGAATGGCAAAGTGAACGTTTGTCTTGTTAAAGTTATTCGTCTTCTTATTACAAAGTTTTTGACTTTTTTAAATATTTCTTTGCAGTTCTTCCTTCTAAATTATTCTTCTTTTCCCTAATTAAACTGTTCTTTACCAATTCAGTATATTTATATTTTAATGCATACACACACACACACATATATATATATATATATATATATATATATATATATATGTGTGTGTGTGTGTGTGTGTGTGTGTAACACAAATCGTATCAACAGAACCACCTACGTAGAACATTAATAAATTTCTATTAAAATGAAATCGAACAGTATCGTTACAATAACCAATTGATACCCACAGAGATGGATATCGCATCTCGCGCATATACAAATAACAGTGAAGACCATCACCTCTCACACTCTTATATACGTACACACACACCCCTACCCATACATACGTACAGTGTATATCGGTCGACGTAGAACAAAGACCCTACTCAAATGAAGAGTAAATCGACGAGCCGACGAAACAGGTTATGTCGACCCAGTGTGTGTATGTGTGTGGCTCCTCTTCTTGTGAACCGCACGTCCGTCCCCGCGAACTACGGATGGATACCGCGACGAACTATCCGACCAAGCAACCCCGTGTAATGGGCTAATGCACTGTGCTCTCATCGCACTGTTATAGCTGTTATGTTTCGGTGTATGTGTGCGTGTGTTACATCTCCGTGTAGTGTTTTGTATACGTGTACGTGTGTGTATATGTTGGTAAGCCCTGCATTCGACTTCGTTCTGTTGGCGTGCAGGCGCAGTCCCGCTGCTCAGATCGGAACGGCTGATAATTGTTTGGAACGTTGACCTCCACACACACAGCTCTTACAGAAAACACACGTTAAGCATTACTCTTCTATGCTCCGTATATTCACCGCTATTATTGTAAGTGGTTCGGTGTCTCGTACGAACGGGCATGAGGCATGTATTATTATAATAAGGGGGGAAGTGTACATGAGCGTCAAGAAATTGTACTTTTTTTTTCTGTTTTGCATTTATTTAATACCCAAATGAGAGTTTCCCTTTCGGAACGCGTAAACAACGATGATTACAGTTGGGGTGAAAGCACACATGTAAAATATGCTACGCTATATTTCATGCGCATTAAATGTTATTAAAGCTTCATAAAAAAAACGTACGAGCGCAATAATAATCACATTGATAGTGAGGACGACAAGAGCAGAGACAAACAGTTGAGTTGTTTTCAGGTTTCGATAACACACTATTTTTACAGTCCAGAAATTGTTTACGTATTACTAAAAAGAAAATTGTTGCATAAACAGGATCGACCGATATAAAAACAATTAGATATTTTGGACATTTTTTGCGCCTTGGCTCTCTAAAAATGGTGGGCATCGCCATCGAAATGCGCATAAGCAACAATAATCAAATTAGATCCATAATGATTTATTGAATATATCTGATCATAAATGTTTTTGTGATTTTTCTAGGATGAAAAGGAATTCATTCGTCAATTCGTTCATTCATTAGGAATTCAAAAAACCTGAATAAATGGGTGTCGTATGAACTAAACAAACAGTAAGGAATTCGATGATATGAAATCTTCTGTGAGCTTCTTTTGGGTAAAAAAAGTGATCCTTTCATTGACTGCATCGTCACATGTGATGAAAAATGGATTCTCTACAACAATTGGAAACGTTGATCACAGTGGCTAGACCGAGGAGAAGCACCAAGACAGTTTCTTAGACCGAAGCTTCATGAAAAAAATATTATGATTACTGTTTGGTGGTCGGCAAGTGGTATCATTCACTAAAACTTCTTAAATCCTGGTGAAACAATAACCTCAGAAAAATATTGTCAGTAAATTGAAAAAACGCCTATCGTTTACGGTCAGTGTTGAGTCAATCGAAGGCGACCAATTCTTCTTCATGACAACACCCGACCACACGTCTCACAAATGACTTAAAAAAACCTTACCTCATCCACTTTATTCTCCGGACTTATCTCCAATAGATTATAATTTTTTTAAACATTTGAATAATTTCCTATAAGAGAAGGTTTTCAAAGATCAAGCATCAGCTCAAATAACTTTAGATGAATTCGTCAATTCCAAGACTCCACGATTCTATCTTGTAGGAATAAACAAACTTGTTTCCTGTTGGGAGAAACGTGTGCAGGCCAATGATCATTATTTTGATTAATAAATATAATTTTTAACTAGTACATGCGCCTTTATTTATTACTCGATACGTAAAACCCGCAACTATTTTTGCACCAACCTAATATTAATCGTTTTTGATTATTGCTCACACGCATTTCGATAGCGATTTCATGACCTACAGAGCAACAAGGTATATAAAAATTTAGTAATGTATTGAGAAATTCAAGAAGTCAACCATTCTGATTAATATCAATCACTTCTTTAACTTAAACCTTTCAGTGATTTCTTCAAACAATACGAAAAAAGAGACGAACAAACAATTCTATTATTACTGTTTGAATTAACGAAGCGTACACACGCACACACAGACACACACACACTCACACGCACCATGTACTACGCGTGCGCTTAATTCGAAAACAAGGGACACGTACTTGCGTCATGAAATGTACATCATTAACTTGTGGGACCATACTCGCGCCTAATTGCCCGATAAACATCTCAATTATTTATGTAAGGTGCATAATGTTATTTTAGTTGCGGATGCAATCTGTTTTCGAGCTGCCACACACAAAACAACATAGAAAGAATATAGAAACACGTGCTGTCTTCTTTGATATTTTTATTATCGTTCTCTTTTTTTAAGTTAATGACACAATATAACTGTATTGTATACTGTCATCGAGGTAATTAAGTGAAAAAAGCGAAACTCTGTTTCAATATTTCGAATCGTTTATAGAATAGACTTAGGTGTTGAAAAAAAGAAAACGAACAACATGATATTTATTTTAATGTATTTCGTTTTTTCTTCATATTCATCGTTAAGTTGTGAATGAAATTAATTGACGATGAGGAGTGTGTAATAAATAAATAAATCTATGCGGATAAAAATTGTATTTTTTTCATGAATCGATTAATTTTCTTGGATTTAACGCAATATTTAACAACTACAAAATAAATTCCAAGTATTAACTGTATAATGAATTGTCTTCACTCTACGAACCAGCAAAATTTGTCTAATCAAAAATGTTCAACAAATGATTGCTGATCATTTTTAATTGTTACAGATGTGTTCAAAGTATAGTAACAAATTAAGAATAAGAAAAATGTAGTTAAAAATTCACAAAACTAATAATTCCGCAATCATTTTTTTAAACCAAAAAATGAAGATTCACGCTCGATTTATTCCTACAAGAGAGACTATAAATAGAGGATTCAGTTTCTGCTTTTAAATTTTAATTTCTTAATACTGATCAATGATTTTCTCAAAATGTATTTGGTATAAAAAATAATTATGTCCCTTTAAATTGAACCAATCATAACTCTGTTTCAAATTAAAATATTTTCTCATCGTTTTAGGTTTTTGAAGTGTCAACATTTAAAAACCACTATGTATCTTGGCTAAGCAGTTGGGATAACCTTACAAAACAATATTGAACATGATGGCGTCGGAAAAACAGCATATTAGGTATTGTATACTTTCCAATTGAAAAAAATGATGCCGAAGCCGCGGGAATGATTTATTCAGCTTTGGAGGAAGGTGTTGTGATACATAAAACATTCAAAAAAATTAAAACAATGGCAGACGTTCGAAAATGCATTGTGACTTTATTGACTTAATGTCGCCATCTTTTTTTGATAAGGGATTCGTCAGTTACTGGTCAGATGAACCAAAGTTATACAAAATAATGAAGAACATTTTGATGATTGTAATGTATTCCATTTTTCAATAAACATTCATTTTCTATAAAAAAAAGGCAGCAAATTAATCAGCACACCTAATATCTTCTTTAAAAGATCATGTTTTTGGATTAATATACGCATGGACTTTGGATTGGATTGAAGCGATTGGATTTCTTTTGCCATATCTATTCCATCTTCTTGAACACAACTAGTTCTAACAAAAAATATTTTCCCACTTAACATCAACGTTTACAGATGTGACACTGGCAAAATTTACTTTCATAAGTTAACTTTTTTTTCATTCCACAAACTATAACATTTTCAATAAATGATTATTGATCATTTTTAATTCTTGTTCATCCACATTTCAATGACGATGCCATCATCATCAAAGCGTTAAGGTTCAGAAAATTTTTTTTGTTGATCAGAGATTTTTCTGTACCTTAACGCTCTGAGGATGAAATTCGCATAAATGACAATAAAATATAATCAAACGGCATTCATTTAATATTTTTACAGAAAATTTCTTTTGTTGTTTATGAAATGAAAAAATAACTAATTTGTCAAAATGAATGTGTCTGTGTGTTAACTACATATTTAATCTTTCTTGAAATTTGGAATAGATGGTATTACTTTCACACGGAACGAAAAATGTTAATGAGTCGATTCTTTGATAAATCAGTATCCAAGCAATTAAGATAAAATAACTTTTTTTCTTTAACGTACGATTCGTTTGACAAAAGCAATTAATTCCTCAGTATACAAAGAAAGAAGTTATTATAATTCTGTCACAATACAGTTCTGATACTAATTATATTTACTTTCATAAAATATTCTATACCTTGGCGTTTTGAATGACGGCGAAATAAGTTACATTAAATGATCAATAATGATTTATTAAACATTTCTGATCAAAAAATTGATTTGTCCAATGAAGAAAGAACGTTTTTTTAAACGACAATATATATAATCCCCCACACAAACCGTTCCCAGTACTGTGCGAGCCATAAAACGGATCGATTCGAATTTCAACCGTAACTCAACAGCACAAGTATTTCGAATCGCGTTACGGCCGTGTGTACGTTACTATTAACCCGGTTTCCATCCGAAACGAACTTGCGACACGAGACGAACACAATACGTCATTTGGTTGGTTCATTAAGAGACTATCTCTTTCACTTTCACCGTCGTCACACGAGCCGCCTATTTACGCCGCTTTGTTCTCTTTTTTTTATTATTAGGATTTACGGTGTTTAACCGTTAGTGGTGATTTATTTTTTATCGGTTCGTACGAGACGTCAAGACTGAAAACTATTGTTGAGCGAATGTTGTATGCGATTTATTGCGGATGAGAAGGATCAACGAATCGTAACGAACACACGGACGACATCTGGTTGACATGTTTTCTCACGGGTCGCGGCTCGGGTTGAAGTTAATTGATATGCTGACGTGTTTGCCTTTTTTTTACAATACAACTTACTCAGTTTATCTCTAAATATTACTTTATCCGTCTTTGAAATAAAACTTAAAAGATAAAGAAGTTGCAGTTTGTAGACCACTTTTAAATACTTTAGCTTTATGACTTAATTTAACTTTTGGCCAGGTCGATTTATAGGTCTTATTAAACATAAAAGCAAAAATATTCACCATTTCTACTTCCCCCCAACACATTTTCAAAAAGAAAACATTTGTGAATAAATACATCATGAAGAAATATTAAATACACAAAAGACAAAAAGCATACATTCTTAATATATTCAAAACATTCATATTTTTAGTGAATTTAGTCACAGTATTAGAAACATTTTATGATTTTATATTTTAAATCCCCAAGTTTTATTTTTTTTCAAGTTTGTCCACAAACAGACCAAGTTATCAAAATTCAAAAATTAGACCACAACAGAATAATTTTTTGAGTTTCCTACTTTCAATGTATTGAAAATGTTTTGAGAAAACCTTGTTGCAAACAACATTCACGAATTATTACTACAAATGTGATTTTCTGGTTTATACATTTTTTTGTACACAATTCTCCGAAACAAGACTTATTTACTGTATTAAATAGCGCGCTAAATACTAACAATACTTCAAATAACGTCTCTATTTAAATAACGTTTGAATATCTTGATATTTCACTCTTACTACAAACGTGTTTCGCATAAATCACAGGTCTATTTTTGTTCAAGTGATATTCGTTCGTTTCAAACTGAAGAGACGAAATTATATCTTTAAATCAAATTTCAAGACAAATCTCTTATTGCAGAATATCGTTATAGACAACTCTCCGACTAGTTATCTTTTGACACATTTATTATATTGTATATGTATTTAAATTTCTTAAAAGTTCAAAATGTTCCTACAAACCTGAACACATATTCCAATTTACTGATTTTTGAAAAATATTTTATTAAATTCAAACATGACAAAAATATATTTGTCGTCATAGACTAAATATTTTTTTAGAAATTAAAATGAATGAACAGATCTTTGTATTTTCAAATACAAACATATTATATTACTTTATTTATTACTATTTATCAAAAAACAAAATAGAACAAATTTGGCATACACATTTTTAATTCGGTTTGATATCGATAGAAAATATCTCTCTCTCTACATATATATATATATATATATATATATATATATATATATATATATATATATATATATATATATATATATATATATATAGTCCCAAATAAATGAGATAAGAAAACTAGAAAATATACTGGAAACGTATAGAAGACAAATCACTGATTTATTCAAATTAGAGGAAATTTTTATACAGAAGTAAATCACAAATACTGTCCTTTATGGTGTACATTTGTAGAGAAAAAGAATCAGACCCAAAAAAGTAAAATAAATGGAATGAGAAATCTAGAAATATAGAAAACATTATTTTATTCAAATTAAAAGAAGTTTTTGCCAACACTTGAATATAAATAATGTCCATTATTGTATGTATATATATATATATATATATATATATATATATATATATATATATATATATATATATATCAAGGCCAAAAAAGAGAACAAAAAATAAACAGAATACAAAAATCAGAAAGAGTATTGGAAATGCTGTGAAAGAAAAGATAAACACTAAATTAGTAAAATTGAAAGAACTGTATCTAGCAGTGGATCCTAAATACCGAAAATTATACTATATTATTGTATAGAAAAGAGATTATTACAAAAACAATTCATATTTAGAAATCAATGAAAGAGATTACAACAGTGACATTCTCTCCAAAAAGAAAAAAACAGCAAAATACATAACGTCTGTCAATGACCTTTCAAACAAATTCGCTGTCAGAATCAAGAGTCGTAAAATGAAAAAAAGTTGAGCACGGATAAACTTTCATCTAGTTCGAAATTCAATCCAATTCAATTTACTATAAGACAGATTGTATTTATTCATAGACTGAATTTGTCAACGATCAAAATAATTACATTGTTGGAAAATAATGACATCTTAATATTTCAATCGTTATATATATATATATATATATATATATATATATACATATATACAATACAGAGACACCATTATTGGGTATTAATTAAACTGATACGATAAAATACATTTAGGCAAAGAAGTTAGTACAAAGACTACCTGGTCTTTTTTTTTAAAAAAAATTCATATAATATTTAAACGAATTGAAAAACATGTATTTAAAATAAACTCACCTTAAATTAAATGTTCATCAAATTTCTTGTATTTAATACGGATTTTATCTGCAACAAAAATAAAACATGTTAAAACACAGTTTTGACATTGACTAAATTCACTTCCACAATGAATTCGTTTTTCAGCTCAAAAACCACTACTTTTTTTCGGATCAAATACGTTCAGTAAACCATTATTGATCTTTTTGATCGTTTCTTGTGTTCATTTCGACAGCGATATCATTATTCTAAGAGCGTTAAAGTACAGAAAAAATTCTAAAGATGAAATCGCAATCTAAATGCATATAACTAACAATTAAAAATGATTTACTGAACGTTTTTGATCCGGAACTAATTTTTGTAACTCGTGGGATGAAAAAAGAAACCATTTGTGAAATAAAACCTGAAATATAAAACTTACATATAGTTTCAATTTAACTTTATAAATTGTGTAGATATTTCTATAAATAAAGACTATCGAGAATTTCCATACCTGACGCAGTATACAAACCGGACTTCTCCGAAAATAACTATCAACTCAAGTATCTGTTCACAATCAGTTCCGGTGATCCGAACCTCGAATTAGAAACTCAGTACTAAATTATTAACTTATTCAACTTCGAGAACGTCTATCGGAAAACTAAATTATTGACAGGCTATGAAACAGACCGATTTCAAAAGCGAACGGGCCGCAGGTAGTTCACTACTAATTTCTCATTTACTTATTTAAAACTAGACCGCACGAAAATTCTCAGCAGACTAATTATCTCTGCACATGGATTTCAATCGAATTTTAATACACAGTTTTGTATATACCGGCCAACTAACCAGCTCATTGATAAAATTCATAATATATATATATTTTTTTTTTCAGTAAATATCACACTAATTACATACAACTACAAACTATAAAAGAAAAAAATATATACTTCAAAGATTGAATGAATATTTCTGATCATTTCATCACATTTATTTGTAATAAGAAGCAATTTGTACTATGATACACAGGCGCTGTCGAATGAAAAATTAAAAAAGTTAATTCACAAAATAAAAAAAAACAACGAACAAAATTGATCTGTGTGATCAAATTTAAATAAACACATTATACGTTTCTTCAAAACAAATAATTCCGAGTACGGTCGATTATTTTTAACAATAAAAAGAAGTCATTTCATCGTACCAACAGCATTATTGTTGTAAATAATTCACACAGTTTTAGAGACATTCGCATTAATATCTTCATTTTAAAATGAATATTCATGTATGTCTTCAAAGGGAAGCATTTAGAAGGTATTCAATTATGTTTACATACTGCATATTACTCTGAATAATTCAATACTATCAGTCTAGCGTAGCGAATCCAATGCATAATACACACACACATACACACACTAACCTTACACATCACTTGCATATATAGCTTCTCGATATAATATGACTTGACTCTACGGATCCGTACACATTTAGCAAGTCGGTGAAAGCGTTTGAACCGTATATGAAATGTACGTGATTACATGATGTCTAAATATGTACATATTATATATATATATATATATATATATATATATATATATATATGTATATATATATAACGAAATAGAACGAGAAAGGGAAAATAAAAACAAAATAAATACTATTTAAATAAAACTCATTACTAGTTAAACAATTATATTAAATTTTATTAAACTTCTCTGCCTGAATGTATTTTATCTAGTATGGGTGTCTCTGTACAGTATATTTTTTTTAATTCAACTATCTCCCATATATATGTATATATGTATATATATATATATATATATATATATATATATATATATATATATATATATATATAAATAACGAAATAGAACGAGAAAGGGAAAATAAAAACAAAATAAATTCTATTCAAATAAAACTCATTACTAGTTAAACAATTTTATTAAATTTAAAATATAATATCAATAATATATTAAAAAAAATAATTAAAAATGTAAAATAGTAGATAAACAAATTTTATCAACTGAATAACTTTTAATGTTTATAAAAAACGACAAATCACGAATGATACAAAGAACTCAATGTATTAAAAGTGAAATGTCATTAATCTTTTATGTGTACAAAAAAAATGAATTTTAAAACAATTACATCTCTAAAAATAATCATGTACAAAAAGGTTAAATTTTTGTGTTCGTTTTTTTTCGGGAATTAAATCCCTCATCATCGTAATTTAATTAATTCGCCCGGAAACGAAACGATTTCAAAATATTACAAATTGATGCATACGGTTAAGAATAAATCAATTTTGTACAACGTTCATTGATTTATTTCAAATGAATGAAATTGAAACACCGAGCCAGACGTTTTCTATTGATTGTGTTCTTTTAATCCGTGATATAAATAGTGGATTTAATATATTATACGTTTATTTAATCAATTCTAAATACATTTTCGATAAAATTTCTCTATAATTAAAATTATTAAAAATTTAATTGAAAGTCAAAAAGTAAGGAGAGATTTAAGAAGAAACATATTCATCAAAGGTCATTTTTCTATTAATTTCCTCTTATTTCTATTCACTCCAATCTAATGCTTAATGAGTTTCTAGATTTATTCTGGAAGAAACAATTTGGTCCCTTACACAGCCATTCTTGTATCTTATTAATCTTTTGAAGCCAGGCATGGATCTACGAATCCATTGATGTTTTCCAAAGAAGCGTCTATGTCTCAGAGCGCTATCTTTTGGATGATATACTTAAAGGTCACGAATCTCTTTCTAATCAGACTAAATTTATAACTCTTTCTTTCATTAAAAAAAAATACGATCGTCCAAAAATCAGAAAATCCCTGTTTTTCATTTGAAAATCTATAAAAATTGTGAACTTGAGAATTAGGTTGAATAATATATTTTTTTACTACTAATCAGTTTTTATATAAATGTTATTTTCATGTGCTTCTCTGAAATATATCCTACACAATTTATAATTATTTTCATTATTAAATATTTATCTATCTCTGGCGTATTTATTTCTAGTACATTTTCATATCGATAATACTTACAGGTTTTTGTATTGAAATGAAAATGATTTTCTGAGAATATTCCATGGGACAATTTCATTTATTAATCTAAGTCAATGAAACTCTATAAGTATACAATGACATACAAACACATGCACAAATACGACCGTATATATATATATATATATATATATATATATATATATATACATATATATATATATTTGCGTGTGTGAACACGCACGTACGTACACACATAAAAATCCGTATGTTCGAACCCCTGTTGATCGATTGAATTGGTTCTATATACGTAGCTGGAGAGAGAATAGCGAAAACCCGTGCCCCGAACGTACAGACAGTCGTGTGCAGTAGACGCAGTCGCGGGGATGACGAAGGGTTCGCTGTGCACGCTCGCTGCTATCGTGGAGAGATTTCACCCGAGGGTAGTTCGACGGGGGTGGCCGAACATAGTCGATTACACGCGAATACAATTGCAATGTTTGCCAGTGTACACGTGTACCGGGAGAGCGAGTTCAACGAGATTGATTCATTGGAATTCACGAATAAATATTTGAAATAACTTCGAGTCGAATTAAAACATTCAAATTGATATATACTCGCGCATATATTGTATTCTGCACATGTACAATATATATATATATATATATATATATATATATATATATATATATATTCAGACAGATTCAATTGTACATCATATTTATATCCAAACAGTTTAATTGAATGCTGATTGAATGTTTTCATGCTTAACAAAAAAAAGGTTAATCGAATAGTATATTATCAATTGTAAATGTATTCCGAACGTCGATATTGAAATTCACATGACTATAATTTATTGACATATCGCAAGTTTCAAATATTTGGTTTTAGTTTATCTAGTGATGAGATAACATTGAATATTTGAAACATTATAGAATCAGTCAGACAGGAGAATAAAATGTGCAGTGGAATAGCGAAAATGTAAGCTCGATAACGATTTTTCACCGCTATAAAATAAAATGTATAAATAATGGTATGGCGGGAACGGTTCTAAAATCTAATAAAAAGCCATGACAGATAAGTTATTGAAATTGTTTTTACTATTTGTTCTGTCGATTTTTATTTGTGAATAAATGCACAGTGATCCATAATTATAGACATAAATCCGATCTGTTGCTTGTATCTTAACAATATATCAATCGTTCAGAATTCTAGTCATTAAAACATTTCTCTGGCAGGTGTAATTATCGTTTGACTTCCTTTTAAACATTTTTCGTCGGATTAGGTACCACTTAATGTATTAATCACATCAAAGTTGTATTATAGATATATACATACGAGAATGGGGACTATTTAGGTAGACATGTAAAATATGGGTGTTCTAATGATATTCTTGAGAATAAAACAGAATCTAATCTTTACAGTCCTGATTCGAAAATTTATTTTCATATATTTCTCAAATTGAAGAAGTATGGGTTATGCTTCCGGACTGATCAAGCCAAATCAAGATGAAATTAAGCGATTGCACATCTGCTGTAGATATCTTTTTATTGCTGATATACAATTCTGATTATGTCGAAAAAAGATTAAATATGTGTCCGTGTTAACCTCATATTAAGATAAGAAATAGAATAACACATTGATAACAATTACAAGTCTGACATTGCTAAATTCATTTTTATAAATAAATTAACAATCCGAACTGAACACTGCAAGTGTTTATTTTATCAATGTATTCAATAATTGTTTAATATTTATTTAGATGTATTTATTTGAATTTAGATAAGAATATAATTAACTTCAGAGTACAGACAAATAGAGAAAATTCCTATGAACGTATGTTTTGAACAGAATAAAATCAAATATTAAATAGTTGTAAAATATTTTTATTTGAATGGAATTTCCAGTCAGATTTTCTATACATATTTGTTATATTTAATATGATATCGAAATAACTAACAATGTGAATGATTTCAATATTATGAGAAAGGATTGTAAATTAAAAATCGGAATAAATAGATTAAATAATAACACTGTGTTTGTCTCTTGTAATACGACTTTGTTTTGATTAATTTGTGTAAATGGTAATTAATTGCATTAAGGGATAATTTAAATTGGACAAAATTATTGTTCAAGAATTTTCCGACATCTTGGATAAAAGATATAGTCCTGGGAAGTTTTATCCCATCAGTATTTTACAGCGGGTTCACTATGTACAGTATTTCCTAGACAGAATTTTTGAAAATCAGTGGGAAAAATGTATCCCGTTAAGTAAAAAAGGGTTAAGTAATAATTGTTCCAATAAAATTGCATTAAAAAAATATAAATAATGAATTAAATAAAATTAGTAGTTTCTATTGTTTCCAAATAAATGTTTCTCTCTCTACAAATCGCAAAAAACTGATCAAAATGACAATTGATTATTGATACTTTCGTTACTTATGCACAATTTGAGTCCATCGTCTTCAAACAAGACTAAGACAAAGAAAAATCTAAAGTAAAGGACAAAAAAATATTTTTCTGTACTTTAACGCTATGAGGATGATGGTATCATCGAAATACACATTATCAACAGTCAAAAATAATCAATGATTGAATATTTGATCAGAACTGGACTTTTTTTTATTTGTGAAGGAATGAAAAAGTCGTTCGTAAAAATGAATTTAACCATAATGTCATAAAACTATAAAATACCGAATAAATATATTAATATAAGAAAAACAAAATTAATCTTCATTTATAAAATCCCTTGAAATTAAACATAATTTAATTTTGTTACAAATATACTCCATGTCATATTTTCATATCAACCCAAACACGTCCAGTATTTATTTGTTTGCCGTGCAATTTGTATAAATTTCGGTTCACCTTTTTCCGAATAATCCAGCTCAGTATATACTACTAAGTTTCACGAAATCATTTCCTTATATCCGCTTTCACGGCGTTATTATGTTCAAAGTACATCCCACGCGCATTCAGGATCATACGGATGAAAAAGATTAGTACGATTTTTCTTTTTTCCTCGAGGACAGAATCAACATTCCTCGCATATACATCGTGTACGAAATTCTGAATAGTCGAAATTCAATTTCATTAAATATTGTTATTTATTATTGAAACGCAAGTTAAATACATTGATCGTGTAAGATAAACTGAACGTATTGTTCTCTAACGATATTGAATTAAACGCCGCTATTTAAAATCCTCGTTGTTATATTTGAAAATAGTTATCGTGTACACGCGGCGTCATAAAAATCTTATTAGATCTCTTTTGGTAACATTACACTGTACGTATGCTGCACAAAAGATCAAAAGGTTTTCATGTTTTTCATGAATGTTGGAATGTCGTCGTCGGTGTAACGAAGTGTTGTCGTGTGGTGCGACGATGATGGCAGTAGTAGTAGTAGTGTAGTAAGGGAGTTACAGCTATGCTTGCACACACATAAATATACACACACAGAAGAGACTCGTCGCATCGCTGACCTTTTTACCATCTGTAGCATCTAACTGTTTTATCTTGATCTCCTCTCTTTAATCGTACGATTCCTTTACGACTCTCCGTAGGTTGTATGTTTGTCGACACCTTTTCGCCATTTTATTTCACTTTAATGACACACTGGAAAACGTGAGTACAGAAAACCGACTAACCTGTACTTTTTTTTGGGAACTGCAGAGTATTGGCACTGTGGTATAAAAGTATAATCACGTATAAAAATAATGATACCAAATTTGTATATACATATATATATATATATATATATATATATATATATATATATACAGAAAAAGGAAGAAAGAGAAAGAATAAACCCAAAAATATCAATTATACAGAACTGGATTTTCAATTTACTCAAATAAATTAATATCACAATTTTATATACGAGTACTATTTGAATTTTGTGAAAGTATAGAGATTTTCAAGGACAAAAAACATGTACTCAATCCAAGAAAAAGGATTTTTTAACAATTAGTTTAATCGGAGAACGATTTCATGTGATAAATTCTACTGAACCTTCAGCAAAGTATAAAGAATAAATATTTAATCTCCAGTCTGATGTAAACGTACGATTAAAATTTAAAATAAGTTAATTTTTTAATTCACATGTCACATACGATAAGTGTATGTTTTTTTTACATATCCACTGATGAAATTTTATAATATCAGGTGTAAAAAATAATTCGGTGCGTTTAAATTGCATCAATCATAACTCTGTTTTAAATTAAAATAGTTTTTGGTCGTTTTAGGATTTTGAAGTGCCAATCTTAACATTTAAAAACTATATATATACACACACACACACATATATATATATATATATATATATATATATATATATATATCTTGGTCAAACAGGATAACCTCACAAAACAGCACTGAACACAATAACATCCAAAAATAAGATTATTAGGCAATGCATATTTTTCGCATTCCAGTTGAAAAAATGCTGTTGAACCCGTGGGAATGTTTTATTTAGCATTGAGAGAAGGTGTTGTGATGCATAAACGATGCCAAATAAACTAAAATATCGGAAGAGGTTCGAAAATGCATTACGACTTCATCGACTCAAAGCCGCCATCTTTTTTCAACAAGGGGTTCTTCAATTATCCGACAGAAGAAGGAAAATTATACAAAATATTGGAGGATATTTTGAAGATTGTAATGTATTTCATTTTTCCGTAAACATTCATTTTCTATAAAAAGACACTAAATTAATTTGTATACCTAATATATTCCTGACTTTTTACGTAAATTAAAATATTAAATGTTAATTTATATATATCACTATCCATTTCGACTTTTTTGAAAAAGAAATAATAGTCAACAATTTATACAATAAATTTGATTGAAATAACATTCAAAATTTCCGTTTTTTTTTTCTTTAAAAACCCCTATTGCGGCATAATTAAAAAAAAAATATGTTTTTCGAACATTCACCAGAATTATCGAAACAGATTGGCTAAAAAATTCAACATACAATAAGATTTAGGACAGTTTGTTTTCAGTCAATATAAATTATAGATGTACTAAACTAATACGAATACAGAGAATGAGCAGAACTTCGATAATTACTGATAAAAGTTTCGAAGTCTAACTAGTTTATTTGGCTATTATACTTAAAAGGTTCCAAACTGTGCTGGCCAAAATATGTATACAGATGGGAGAGGCATATGTGTGTTTTATAGTTTATGTATGTTAGTCTAGACGGATCGTGAAGTCTCAACTTTGAATGTTCAAACATGTCTCTTTTATGTTTAAACTAAATACCTATTTCCATCGACCACATATAATATATATATATATATATATATATATATATATATATATATATATATATATATATATATTTACATATAACTAATACTTATTTGGGTAAAATGAACTTCTTTTATAAGGTTCTTTTTTTTTAAATAAAATATCGAGCATACTTATATAAAAACATGCATTCGTTTTAAGTTAAACTCAGTTCAAGTTTGTTTATGATCCGAATAAATAAAATATTAGAAATAAAAAAAACATTTTGTTATTTATAATCTTTCTGTTTGCTTGCTTAAATAAAATATTATTTTCATTGATTTTCTCTGGTAGAAAAATTGTAAAGAATACATTTTGCCTCTACCATTTTTACACGATTTTCAATTTATGTGCATTATATTTATGATGTGAATAATCAGTAGAAATAGAAACGCTTTTAGAATACGATTATACAAAAAACATGCATGTTTTCTTTATCTGTGCTCGATCTCGATCTTTAATTTTATAGATATTTTATTTAGATTCTACCTACTATTGGGCTCTTCCAGTAAGGGTCATTGGTAGCTTTTCCTTTCACTCTAACTGCTTAATAAATCTCGTTGCAAAGTAAAACCTTTTATTAAAGTTTTATTATCAATCTTATAAATATAACAGAATTATAATTGTATAGTTTTATATCTGTGATCCAGGCAATGGTTTTCTTGACGGATTTCATCTTTTTGGATGATTTGAGTTCTTTTCTCCATAAATATTTCCTGTGTACCATTTTAAGATATAATTTAGATATTGATTGTATCCGTTTAGTTACTGATACTATTTTAACATAAAACAGAATTAAAATCAGTATTTAAATTCTATCTAAAGATAACACATGTACTGAAACTAGCAGCGAAGAATAAAAACACAAATTATCCAAAATGATGAAACCATCTGGACAAAATATGTAATATTCCCAAAAAACAAAATACTTGCGTATAAGGGCTAAGTATTTATAAGAATGTGACAATTTTATTTCGACTTCTTCGATAGGTTATGATGAATTATCAAAGTTATTTGTATTTGAAATTGAATGAAAGTACTAACGCCTAAATCATAATTTAATCTTCATAAATTAAGTTTAATTATTGAAAAAAATAGTAATGAAAAACAGCATAGTCGAAAACTTATGTTATTTAGTCGAGGAAAAGCTATATCACGGGCTCCTAATATTAAAGGGACTAATCAATTTCCAAATCTTCCAATTATAATAGGCATAACTATAAAAAAAATTATAACAAATGTATGAGCTGTGACAATTGCATTATAAATTTGATCATTACGAATTAATGAGCCAGGTTGAGCTAATTCTGCTCAAATTAATAAACTTAAAGAAATACCAACTAATTCCAGATCATGTTCCAAATAAGAAGTATAATGTTCCAATGTCTTTATGGTTTGTAGAAAATAATAATTTTCGCGGTAAAATGGTTGAAAATAGGCGATAGATTGTAAATTTATTTATGAGATAATTCTCTTTTACTAGTCTTATATTGAATAATGATGTTAGATTGCAAATCTAAAAGAAAATTAAACTTGTAAGGCTTAAATTTATTTATTTATTTTTCGCTTTGAAGGCTAATAGTTTAGTTAACTTAAAGCCTTAAAATAAAGACTGAAAAATCAAAATAAACAGTAACCGAAAGATAGAAATGTTATTGACGATATTTCAGTATCAAAAGAGAAAAAAACGTTGATAAATTGCTCGGAAGAAACGTGATGTACAGAAAAAAAATATGTCTTGATATTCACGAACCGTCGTCCGTGAAAATATACACGGAGGTAAAAGAGAAACAAGTAAACGAATTAATTAAAAAAGAAGCGAATTTATTTCCCCCGCGAGAGGGCAACGCGCGCGATCCGCATACATGCTACGTGAAAATATTCAAAGTTCAACAGTTCACGTGGCGCGCTGTTACACAAAGCTCCGGATAAATGGTGACGATTCTTGCATCAGTGGCCGTTCGGATCGGCGACGTTTCGCTTCATTATGGTTGCGACGGTCGTCGAAGACAAGAGGTGCGTCATCCATACCTGTCCGTTACAGAATGGGGCCATCGTCGGCCGCTGGAACAAAAGCGTTTCGTCGGAGAATGATCCATGAAAAGGCGTAATCCCCCGCTGCCGGCGCGCGGCTATGATAAATCAACCGGCGCTCGTTCGGTCGTCGTCGCGTCTCGCTCGCGCACGCCCCGGTTCGACTCTCGCCGCACTGCTCGCGCCCAGTCTCTCTCCGCGCCGATCGTACGTTTGGATCGGTTATATGTGTCGCGCAAACCGTTCGGAACGCTCGTGATACACTTTGTCAAACTCGAAATGGTCGCATTTACTCGTGAAAATTGCATCGTTGGGACGGGTGATCCGTTCAACCCTTTGATTGTATAACTGATATAGATTGCAAACGTTGTTGTTAAAAAACATATATATCAGAAATACAAACATCGAAATGTCTACATGATTTTATCATACATACAAAATTTATCTCTACAATTGATTTACATGTGTGACTTATAACTGTTTAATATAAATACATGAATTACAATGCCGACATATTGATTAACGGTCGTTTAATTTATGCGTTTTCACTGTTCTGACATTTCACTATTCGTAAAAGAAACGGACAAATCGAGGAGGCAAAATCCAATTCCGTTGATATTTTTCTTCTTCCGTAGAACGTACAGTAGTCCGGACATTATTTAATTAAAACCTTCGTCTATTGAATATTTAAAACAGAAAACATAAACAAATAATTCCAGTAATTCGCATTAATAAAAAGAAAATCTTATCAGTGACAAAAAAAGATAAAGCTGAAGTCAACATTTACATCGAAGATTTTTCTACACCTTATCGCTCTGAATGGCACTGCTGTCGAAATGTGCATAAGCAACGATTAAAAACGATCAATAATAATTTATTCAATATTTTTGAGAAATTAATTCATTTGTGTTTTGTCAAATTTAAAAACTAAAAAAATGTACATAACATATGATTTTTTTAATTCTGTTCTCATTTCCAAACAAAAAAGAATTATTTCCAAATAGTTAAGGCATAAAAAAACAGTCGAATCTTAATACATAAAATCAAATGATTCAAACAAACTTTCAACGACTCCAATGGAATTGATTTTTTTAATTATTTAAAAATGAAAAATTGTTTCAACACCAAAACGATTTAACAATTGTAAATTGTAAATTAAGCTATCAATTCATCATACATGTTGACATTAACCTTCAAATATACATATAAGTTAATTTTTTACATAATTAAATACGATTCACACTACATTCAAATTTATAAAAAGTGTACATGGAATTAAACAAATACAAATGTATTTTTTATATCAGTGTTACTTCTCGTTTTAAGCGTTTCCCTTTTATAAAAAAGAACTTAACAACAACAAGAACGATTATTTTTCCAGTGACAGAATAGTTAGTGTTGTAAACTACACTCAATTTCCTTGGAGAATCAAGAATTGACCCGAGATTCTAGCAGAGTTTGCTTGTTTGGCTGAACAAATTCTCGGAAAATCGTTTTTTAATGAAAAAAGGTACTATGTTAAAACTAATTTAATTGAGCTATTATATATATATATATATATATATATATATATATATATATATATGCAGAGAGAGAGGGGCAGTTAAGCTATGAAAAAAATTACAGAATTTAAACAAGTGTAATGATTTTATAAAAAAACCAGACATATGAGAATTGCTATTGTGTTGCGATTGAATCAGTTGTGTAAATCAATTGAATTTAAAAATATAAATTGTGTTGAACACCTGTTCGTTCTTTTCAGTGAATTAAATTAAACGTCGAGTTTTTTTTAAAATGCATGCAGCACATGACTGAGCAGACCATTTTCGGAATTGTACATTTTATCACATCCGGAAAAGAATAAGACAACGAATCATTTTACAATCTGTGAAGAACGATGTTCAAATTATTTACATTCTTTTACAGATTTTTATTTCGTATTCTGATGATTCGGATTTTATTTTGATTAAACATGTCTAATCATTGAATCGATAGAAAAAGTAAGTATAGATGATCATTTTTCTGTGAAGATAATTCTATTTCCATCAACATTCGTATAAGACATAATTAAAAATGATCAATAATCAATTACTTAAGGTTTTTGATAACGAAAAAGATGAGGATTGTGCAGTGAACAATTCATTTATAAAATTGAATACTTTTCCAGCATACAAATCAGTAATAATAACTACTTTACTTTTTATTCATTTAATGAAACGTAAATAATATCTAAGAAAAAGACAAACTTTTATTATTTCCAATTAATAAAATTCGTGATAATTTTAATCATTTTATATTTTAGAAAAATAGTTGTACATAAAAATGTCAAACTATTCTAAAAAATTAATTATCCGAACTGATATCACATTTCAAATTCAACATATTTTTTTATTTAAGATTTAAGGTTCCTTTTTTAATTTAAATTACTCAAATATTTTATAAATCGATATTAAAACTGTTATGAATATAAAAGACATTAATTAAGAAATAAATTAGTCCGAATCCGGTTTCATAGACACCTGTCTTTTATATTCATAACAGTTTTAATATCGATTTATAAAATATTTGAGTAATTTAAATTAAAAAAAAAACATTAAATGTTAAATAAAAAAAATATGTTCAATTTGAAATTTGATTTCATTTCGGATAATTAATTTTTTAGACTAGTTTGACATTTTTATGTACAACTATTTTTTTAAAATATAAAACAAATATGAAATTATTGCGAATTTTATTAATTTGAAATAGTAAAAAAATAATTAATATTAAGATTAAGAAATAAAAAAGATACATTTGCAATTATGACAATGAAAGTTTTATGGACATAACTGGTCTAAAGTATAAGTTGTGTAATATTTGGTTCAGATTACAAGGTATAAAAAAATATATTATGTACTTCATTTTTGAAACGTTATAAAATCTGTCATCGATCGATGAATTTATAATCATTGTTGACAGAACAGTGCAGACATAAACTAAACCAGCAATCTGTAAAAGACCGAATTTAATTTTATCGACATTTTACTATAATGCGATGAAAAAACTGCTTTTAAACGATATTCAAAAAAAAAAAAGAGAAGAAATGTATGAATGGGATGATGTAAAAAAAGCACTCGCACACAGAGAGAGCGAGAGAGAGCGCGGCTATCAAGAATAAAAACCACGGATTCGCTTCTGACAATATCGTACACGTCCTGTTCAGAATACATGGAACGTACGTACAAGAATACAAAGCGACATGCTCTATCAACGTGAAGCATTTTGACGGCAGTTGAACGACAACATTCTAATATAATTAATGAGATACAATGCAATAGTTATGGCTTACATCGGCGTACGTGATTTCGACGGAACCTTTTGTCAACGGCGGATCAGCGCGACACGGCGCTCGCACATGTACGAGAAAACCGGGGACAGGAAAAAAATGTTGAATGAAAGCTTCTGGTTCAAAGACCCGCTCGGTATATTTCTCGGCGGACAATCGCGCCAACAAAAACACCAATTATAGAAGCTGCGTCAAACCGCGTTTTCTTTTACGACGAACCGATCGTTTCGTGAAGTTATTCGTTGCGTGCGCTTTTTTTTTGTATCACACTGTTTGCTCGCTTTTTTTCGTAATAAATCTAACGGGTAAGTACATTTTTACTATGTCATTTATTTACTTTTTTGATCATTGACAACAACAAATAAATTACTAACAGTTATATCTATTTTATCACATAACTTTCTTTTTACTCTTTTTTTTCCATTACATAATTTTTCTCTCTTTCAATAGACTCAAACAGCAAGAAAGTGATATTTCTCTGAAATAGATGCTGGTATTAAACAGGTTATTGTTCATATCAGCAAACGCTCGATTTCCTTCCAGTAACCTCTTATAATAGACCGAAATTCTAACTTCTTTCTAAATCTAGAATGCAATTACAGATAAACTATATCTAGATAAAAATCTAGAAGAAAAATCTAGATTGTTTATCTATACAGATAAACAATCTAGAATACAATTACAGATAAACTATATAATAATAAAATAATATAGACTCTTTCTCTTTGCACATGTCATCCAATCAAATCTACAATCATCATTTCTACTTCATTGTTTCTGGTGTTCAATGTCTATTGTTGTGAAAAGTATTCATAACACAAAATAGATAGAATGATAATTATATAAAACTCAAATTAAATCAACACTAAGTTGGTAATTAAATTAGTTAGATTATTCATATATATATATATATATATATATATATATATATATATATATATATAATATCTAATCTAGAACTATTTAATCAAAAGACAAAGATAACACAAACTTCTACGTTTGTACGTTCTGCAGACGATGGCATCGTCAATAAAATGTTTAAAAAGAGCTCAAAATGAATAATTATCAATTGTTGAATTTTTTAATTAGAGAACACTGTGCTGTATGACACATTTGATCAAACAGCTTACTAGTATTAAATGTGACGAACGTAATAAATATAAAAAGTTTCACTGAATAGCTGCAATAAAATAAAACAGAATTTAAAAAAAAAACTGTTCGAAAATAATCTCACAACTCCATATTATGAAGATACATTAACAGGTGTACGAGCGTAACAAGTTTCATAAACCGTTCATACCATTAGTTGCGTTTATTGTTTATAACCTCATAAAAATAAACATACCGTTTATACACACACACACGCACGCAAACAGTTTCAACGCACCTCATCGAACAGGCGTGTCGTTATACCATCCTCGTCGTGTATGAAAACGACTCGACACAGACAATACAAATTGTTCAGCAAATCAAGTTAATCTCATTACATTTAAAACAGTTTAATAAGTAGATAAACGTTTCGTGAAATGCATCGCCGTTACAGAAACAACAAGCAATCGATATAAATTAATACGATCTCGTTGCGAGAACATAGTAGCTACATTATGGCGCGCAACAACACCGTAAATCACGGAAAACGAACGCGGAAATAAAAGTGACGATCGGATAACGGCCTGGAAAAACTTTTAGAGGCACGTTGAAAACTTGGCGCAAACTTAAATAATCAATACCTCCTGCGTACAGATACCGAAACGTGTGTGAGTATATCACACACACACACACACATATATATATATATATATATATATATATATATATATATATATATATATATAACATACATACATACACACACAGATGCATGTAGGTGGAAAACGTTGTGAGGTAGGTGGGACACGTATATAATGTTAACCTCTGTCTATACGTCGGCCAAAGTTATTGTTAACGACGGGACTATTATATCTTATGAAGTCATTTTGTACGATAATAATATAGTTTTAAGTCTCTCAAGGTCTATTAGCAAGGCTAGACAAACAGGCGAGGCGGTGATGCGTGCAGTTTTCTATCATTAGGTAGAAATTGTATTTTTAGTCGAATATGTCAGTCGGGTGTATGCATATTCAGTATACTTTTTTATTTTGTTCAGAGAGTACTTCTTAATAACACAATCCAAGTATGTTTGTCGCGTTTAACTTTTTACACGAGTTGCAACTCGAGCTACGAAACCACGATTCATTTGTGAAATCATTTGAATAATTTCTGTAGTGCGAATTTTAATACATGACATCACACGAAGAAATAAAAATAAATATACGTGGGTAGTTTGATAAGTTTGGTGATTCTATAATGTGACGCCACCATTCATTTGGTAACGTCACGGTTTGGTATCAAGTGTCACTTTTCAAAATAGCACGGGCGAAATTTCAGCCAGAAGCGACGCGTTGTTCGTTCTACAGATGTTTGAAGGGAGTATTGTAGTGGTAGCCGTAAAAATTCAAAAAACAAACAGGTCTTTTGAGTCGATTCGTCACAGTGGATGAAACATGGATCCATCTGAGTCGAAGCAGCAGTCAAAGCATTGGACAACGACTGATGAAAATGCATTGAAAAAAGGGAAGACAGTTTTATCGACTGGGAAGATGATGGGTCGTGTTTATTGAGATTCACAAGGGGGAACGAAGGGGGAAAACATAACAGGACCCTATTATGCAATATTATTGGACCGTTTGAATGAAGAACTGTTACAAAAACGGTCAAGATTGGCGCACAAAAAAGTGTTTTTTCGCCAGAACAACGAGCCGTCCCACAAATCGATCGTCGCAATGGAAAAATTGCACGAATCAGGCTTATAATACAATTATAATTCTGGGAAAATAGATTTAATAAAATAGGCTGCCTTCGTGGATATCTTGGAGTTCCGCAGGCTCTCCTACAAGATGTAGCCTCCTTAAAGGGGCATGAAAAATTACTTCACTACTTAAAGAATATATCCTTCCAGAAGTTCGATTAGTACGAGTCGACCGCTACAGTGTTTGGTATTTGTTTTTGCTTAAAGTCTGTTGGCAGATCTGGTACCACGTCCTTTTTAACCACGCAATGAATTAAATAAAAAAGATTTTTAAACTTAAAGTGCTCGGATATTGGACCTAAAACTGGACTGTTTATAGATCTGATTCGGTCATAATTTTCAAATAAATGTTAAAATATTATATTGCATATATTTTAGAAGAAATTTCCAGGCTGTAATCATTCAAGTTATAAAGGGATGTCCAGAAAAATATTTCAGACAGATTTTAAACAGATTTTTCTACACATTAATTTTCTGAGGATGATATTAAAATATAATTGATGATATTAAAATATTAAAATATAATAAATAACATATAATCAAAAATCAATCATCAAACACTTTTAATTATAAATATTTATAGTAGTTTGTAAGAAACTTACAGAAAACCAAGTAATTCTTTCTTATATTTTAATACAACGAAATGTTCGACATGTCGACTCATTCCTGTGAAACTAACTAAATCCATTTTTGATTCTAATATTCAAACACATTCTAAATGTGATCAAAATCCCAAAATGAATATCAATAAATCAAGTTCCAATCAGTTAAAAAATATTAACTCGCCGTGCGTTTTCTGAATTGAGTAGAGAATTTAATGGAGAAAATACGTTGCGACATTCGTGGAACTTTTAGAAAAGTTACAATGTAATGCGTGCCGTAACTAATGTTTCTGGTTCAAGGAAACAGTCACGCAATCTATAATATACGTTATTTAGAAATGTGCACGGGGGTGAATGTTTCAACAATAGATACTTTTCCCGTAAATGTCAAAAGTTAAAACAAGAATATGAGAATCGCTGAACATAAGAAGAGCGGTCGAGTCTCGAAAAAATGTTCTCGGGTTCGAAAAATATATGACTGATACGACCTGAACACAGAAGTCGAATTTTCATTTGCATTACTTTTTTAAGACACTAAATAAATTATCAAATGTGCATTTTTTGGTTTAGATTTAGATTGATTTGTTACAGTTCGATTTATGAGTTTTTAAAACGGTTCCTATTGACTTGAAAACAAACCCTGATCAATTTGAATTTTAAAAAAATAAATATTATAAACTTGTCGAAGATAAGCGCTGATTAAGCAAACAAATCAATAATGAACCAATTTTGATACTCAAGACAAATCCTTGAAATACTAACAGATTTGAATTAAAATCGAAATTCAATTTAGAAAACCTATCTGATGATAAATGAAACCGATTGTATAACATAAATACAGTAGTTTAAATATGATATTGAAATTTTTAAAGTATTTGGGTTAATAATTCACTCATTAAATTGAATTTAATACAAAATTTACGAATTTTTAATTAAAAAATGTACAAAATTTTTAAAAGTAAGAATCTTTTGAGAATAACAATAGATCATTATTTTACAAGAATATTTAAAAGAAGAACCAATTCGTATAATTTCTTATAATTAAACATTCGAAAAATATTTCTCTAGGCACAAGAACTAATTGACTTGAATGAACATTAGTAAAAAAATACTGAAGTTTTTATTGTTATTTAATCCGATATACTTTTTTGTTCCGATGTTTCCTATCTATTACATAAATCCTATTGAATTCACTGAATCATTTTATAGTAGTACTGATTAAATACAAATTACTTATAATGAAATTACCTGTAACTTTATTAAATGCTGTAGAAAATTCCAAGAACACAACATTTATCCGGCCGGTGTTATTTAGAGAAAAAACAAACGCGATTCAATTATAATGCAGTTCACAGTACTCCGGTCGAGAATTCTTTATTTCATACGCTTGTTTTATACAGGTATTTTAGCATATACACATAAAAACATACAGAGCAATATAAACAAGACGTCGACGAGAGAACGTGCAGCGGTGTTTATGTGGACGGGCCATGGATACGGATCTTTTTTTGTGAAAAGGTAACTGGTGCGTTAATAATAATTCCCTGCTTTTCCGATAACGGCGTACAGTGAGGGACAAAAGTGCTCGTACACCTATGAATTCGTGGAAAATTTACATGTTATTAAGAACATTTCGAGCGGAAATTCTATACTTTTTTTTCAGAAAAATTAATCATTTTTTTTAGATAGCAAATATTTACTAAAAATAGATACATTCAAAACGCCAAAGGAATCAAAATTATATTAAAGCTCGGGACAAAACTATTCACACACTTTATTTTTCAATTTAGAAATAAATATTTAGTGAAGGAATATCTTTGAATTTGGCACAGAATCAACAAACTGAATTCATAAAATTTGAGCTGTAATTGACTTGTTTATAATCTGTAACTTCATTTTCTAGTTTATTCCACAATTTTTTTTAAATATTAAAAAGTAGAATTTCAAGAAAATATCTCCATGAATCTGAATGAATTTTATGTTTTCAACTAAAATTTAATTGAAAAAATAAGTTGATTTTGAAGTTAAATAAAGCTATTATATCAATTTTCCACTACTAGTTTCGGCACGTGTGCCATCCTCAAGTAAATGTTGAAGACTAATTTTAAATCCTATTTATAATTTATTTATGTTTTTTTAAAAAAAGAATTGTAGTTATAATTATTGGGTACAAAAGAACTCGTTGCTATTTATACTTATTTGTTCGATTAATACTTATTTTTATATGTATACCTAGGTTTTTAATAATGATTTATTTTATTCCTTTACTTTTCAATTTTTATTATTTCCCTTGTATATTATTTATGTCTTTAATCTCATGTCCAGTTTCTAAAATGTGTTCAATGAATATCTGTTCGGTTTTATTTTATTTAATACAATCAGTGTGTTCTTTATACCCACTTTTAAATTTTCTACCCGTTTGACTGATCTATTCTTTATAACATGTATTAAATTTTAATGTATTTTATATTTAGTGCTTAACGTGATATTTATTGTTGTTTTTCATTCTAAAAGCTATTTTTATGTTATATTTTATAAACAGTTTTATTATTTCAGGAATATCTTTATTTGAATATGTAAAGTATACCCGTTTTACATTTTCAAAGGTTGCGGCGACTTGTTTATTTTCTTTTATTAGAGTTTTATTTTTATTCATATCTTTTAAGAGTATTTATTAATTACTATTTTATTAATTGTTTTTTTAAGTGTGTTTTATTAATCGGTAGATTTATTACTCGATATACTTTTAGAATATGCTATTTGATGAGTTTTAGTGTGATTCGTTGGTGTAGTTAATTTTTCTTTGTTATTTATATATATATATATATATATATATATATATATATATATATATATATATATATATGATCCTCCAAAAGGACGAAGAGCATCGGGATAACGTACAGATATAAAAACACACAATTATAAATTTAATATATAAGTCACATGTGTTTTATAAATGTTTATCCTCGTGGAACACGTTATTATATTTATAAAAAGAAGTTCAGTCGTGTGAATATACTTTTGTTCTTCACTGTATCTCACGCCAAGACTGTAATAACAAGACGATAACAATGTATATTTTTTCACTCGGCGGATGGCCGTCTTGTTGTTCTTACCGCTTTCGAAATCACCTCTCGACCGTTTCCGAAAGTTTTGTTCCGCTGAAGATTGATGCCGTATATAAATAAGTGAACAGGCGAGCGTGTAACAGACACGAAGAACGGTAATATGAAGACGTACGAAAATAGTTAGTTTAATTTACAAAACATACATTTTCACTCGAACGTGGCACTGCGGTATGTGTAACTGTAAATGTACCGAGTTTATTTCCGTCTATGAGTCATATTATCTATAACCTTTGTTTTATTTGATCACGCTGTACGTTAACATTTATTTACTTCTCGGATGTCTTTCATCTAAAACTGGTACCAAAGTTGAACGATGTGAAGTGATAATAAAAAAAAACATACATATATATACACACACTCGCGTTGAGAGATAACATCGGAGAGATATAAGACCTTTACTATCAAATAAATACGTACAATAAACACAGTGACAAAATGATATAAAATGTATGTTATATACATAACATATATATCCTTTATGTACGGACTTCGACACGAAGAAAGCAAGTAGTCGAGATAAAATAGAAGGAAGGTTTAGGGATGAAATGTAGCGGTATGCGGGTCGGTCAATAGCAGCGGCTACAGTCGTCGAATCAGTCGATATGTGTGAGGCTGTGTGTGTGTGTACGCGCCGGTCGGGGCGGTATGTCCGTCGGTGATTTGGTTTGGGGGGGACGCCAAAGTTTGGCTTTGACATGAAATGATGGCGGACATCGAAACTGCAACGTGCTCGTTTGTAACTGGAACTCTTTTTGCATGCATGTGTGTCTGCGTCGTGTGTGTGTGTTCCGTGCACATATAGATGTTTATGTGGCGCGCACTCTGTGCATAATGTGTTGATTTATATAGCGCATAAATGTATGTGCAAATGAACAGATGTGTAGTTGATGTATTATATTTTTGTTTCTGTTAATTTTATCGTCATGTACGTGCGGAATCGTTCGCGTGCTTTTCAAGTCCGAATAGATAGTGCTGTGCTGTTTTTAAAAACCGGAACTATGGATTTATATAACATGACAACAGAGAGATTTATAACCGTTAACCCGGACATCCACTAGCTAGTAACTCCTGAGAAGCTCTTACGGAAAATATTGTAAAAATATTCACGTCGTACGAAAAGAAAATAAATAAGTTTCATCTAAGATTCATTTCCAGGAGTTGAAACAGTTTTTCTGACTGTAAATATTTTTCAACTATTTGCACTGTCACATGCTTTCATTATTAGTAAAAAGTAAATTTATTATAATACGTTTCATAGTTACTCCATTAAATGTTGTCCTTAATGTTGTTATTGTATTAGAACAGCGATTCCCAATCTTTTGAATGCAGAGAACCATTATATTAATCTGAAAAATGCTGCGGTCCCCTTTGGAGAAAATTGTGTTTCCCTGTCTGTACAGTCTGTTGTAATTCGTCAAGGTTGTTCATAATGTAAAGCATTTGTTTGCAAAAATTTCTTGCGGGTCCCATAGATGTTACCCATGGACCCCTGGAGTCTGCGGACTAGAGATTGGGAACTACTGTATTAGAATACAGTTGATACTGTGGCTAAATTCACATTTTTTCACCCAACTACACTACAAAACATTTTTCTGGACAGAAATGTTTAATAAATCATTATCAACAATTTTTAATTAATACTTAGAGGCATTTAATAAAAAATAGAAGCAAGATTCGCTCAAAATTTTGAATCTCGATCTGACATCCCAAATGCATAGAATAAAATAGCCTACTGCAAAAATACCGAGCTAAGCAGCATTTACATACTGTGTTAAAGCAATACAGTTAAGAGAATTAGCCACTACATCACACGATTCAGTGATGTGGCATAAGAGAATCCGTCCAATGTTCATTTAAAATGTTTTCCAAATGTTAGAAAAATAAGATAGTCAGAAATTAAAACAGACGGCAAATAGAACCCAGAGATAAGTGTTAGTAATAGCAACTGAAAATAATTCTTGTTTATAAGAATAAAATTAAGATAATAAAACAGGATTCAACAAATAGTTATACATATCTAAAGAAAAAATTAAATATTCTTTTCGAAAATGATGTAAAAACAAGTTAAAATCAGGCATTAAAAAGCAACACGAAATATAATTGTAAATAGCCATAATTTTTCATTTTATTCCGGAGTTTTTAATAAAAAAAAACTCCCGAGTAAAATAGAAAATGTATGAAAACAAAGGAAACAGTATTCATCAAAGAATGAAAATTTAAAAATATCCTAAAATTATTTCAACCCCATTTATCTGCAGATGAAGCAAGTTGAAACTGGTAGTAAAAGAAGAACTCAAAAGAATGATCCCGATTCTCAATTCCAATAAAATAACTATGAAAAATGTACATCCATTAAAAACCTGTCTTGATGCAATGACGTTATGAACATTTTTTTTAAAAAAAATGACCTCAAAGATAACGAACTCATTATAATTCTCACATATAAAAATATGTTTTTTCAATCCACTAAAAATGATTACCTTGTACTGTTCATCAATAAATTGATTATCGACGAAAACTGAAAAGTGGAAAATGAACAAAGTAATAAACGTCAAGGGTCGTTTATATTTATAGGCAATGCGAAAGTATGGCACCATAAAACGGAACAGAATAATGTTAATGATGATTATGGGTACAAATGTCACAAATTACGAGCAGATTATATGAAACCCGGCAATTTTTTTACTGCCATTTATAAAGTATTGAAATAGGAAATTCTATCAAAAATAAATTCATCTGGTTTTACATTAATCATAAAAATACTACGCTTAAATTATTCCACTTAAATTAAATATTTAATGAATATCTAGTATAATAATATGAGATTTTTTTTCAGAAAAATAAAAGTAAATCAAACTAACTGTCGAATATTGTGAGTACAATAAACAGAATAACATTTCATAAAATATTCCATGATAAATGTAAAAGAAAAAAACAAAATCGATTGTGAAAATATCTATGTGTAATTTCAGCAAGTTAATTAAATCCTTATTATCAATAAATATTTATTTACTGTTACTCAAACTCATACCAAATAATGTTCACTGATGAGTTATTCAAAACTTGATCATATCAACAACATCGTTCGATAGAGCTGATAATAGAAAAAAATACATTGACCAGTCTGCTATACCATCATCATGCTGTAATTGAAAACACACTACATTTTAAAATGTATGGGAGCTATGTATATAATAAACGAATGTATTTCACAAACATACATTTCCAGTGGTCGGACGGATGTGTATGCGCCCGAGGAAGCTAACAAATAATATTCAATTGCTCTGTTCAAATATTCGAACGGTTTTGTGCCGTTTAATCCGAATGAACGATCATTTCGCCAAAGTGTAACTAACTTGAATATTTCCTAACTATTATTTTATGAACCAGTAGTTACAAAATAGATTTGGTTTTCGAACGGTCGAGATTATTTACATAAAATATGGGAAATTTATGTTTTAGGTCGACACACGAGTACTGATAGTTTTCATAAATACACACTCTAAAATAATATCACATTAAATATGCAAATACTTTTTCACATATTTGATTATAGAAACAATTCGTATTTTCGGAATACTAAACTTCATCGTCCGTATGATTAATCTATAAACGCCACAATGTATGAGTCATTCTTGGAACAATATAATCCAGTATAGAAGGAATTTAATCAGAGAACAATTGCTTCTTTTTTTGGAAAAAGATTATACAATAAAAACTGGGTTAGAAAATTATAAAAAATATGTTGGTTAATCTTTTATAATTTATACAAATGCTAATGCTTGCCATTAGAATGTGTTTAAACATTTATATTCTTCACTGAAAGGATTTAAATAAAGAAGAGTATATCAGCAAGCTATATTAATCGTTCGAGTGCGAAAAGCCTATGTATCGATTTTTCTCTACTTCACTAAGAATGCATCGAGCCGATATACTGGCTTTGAGTTTAGTTTGTGTTTAGTGCTCTGTCGTTAAAATTCTGGTAATGATTTTATTTATGAACTCAAAATATTTATTATCTCTACTTATTTTTGTGTTATATTACAATCATATAATTTAAAAATCCCGCTGTGCTTTAATAATGTAAAAATTATGTATCGCATTTTTGTTTAATTCTATTAATATATATGTTGTTTAATAGAAACATACTGAAAAATGTTCACTAAATGAATGTCAGGATACAAAAAATCTACTACTCTCAAAATCATATTTTTCTAAATTTAAGATTCTTTAACTCAGATTTTTCAGTACTTTCGTGATCTGAGCATGACAGCGCCGACATAGAAATGTGCATAAATAACAATAAAAATTGATCGATAATCGATTATTTAACATTTTGATCAGAAAAAAAGATGGTTTGTGGTTATTAAGAAGTTAATGTGTAAAACTGTATTTAGCCACAAAACCTAAAACTGCGTTATGACTAAAAAAAAATCTTTCTCGTTTGTATTTTTCGATTCGTTTATTTTTCACATCAATTTTAGGAAATTTCGAATTTTAAATACAATCTTCCTCCCAACTAATCCAAATATTTACTATTCACTGCATTATTATTATTATCTAGACAGCATAGCATAAATATAACTAAATAATTTAAAATTATTAAAGAAACGTATTAACCGTATGATCATTAAAAGATTTTTTGTAGAATAATATCTATACACCTAATTATTTCCATTCCTCGTGCTTGTTTTTTTGGTTTTATTTTTTTTTAAAAAAATATTTCATGAAGAATAATATATACTGCATGAAAAACGATAGTTTATACATATATATACATATATATATATATATATATATATATATATATATATATATAATATGTAATAAATTGTATAGTGAACATAAAAGCAACAATAGCAAAAAAGACCAGGAGCTCTATTAGATGACAAAGCGCACTGGCACAACTCCAAGATATCACATCTAGTTATAGAAAGTACCTATCCGTGCATCGAACTTAGAATATACAATCATACTCGATCGATTCTGTACAGTAACAGATGCAGAATTTTTCGTATTATTTTTGTTTCGATTTTTTATAACGACGCCTCGAATATTCGAACATCAACGACAGAATTTACCGTTGTTACTCTCGCATGATTTTTTCAACTCTATTTTTATTGAACAAAGATCGATATTAAGTTTTTTTTTATTCAAATCAATAAATCAGTCGATTAAATTAAATTAAATTAGATTTTTTTATATATATTAAAGATTGAGCATATATCGTATTACATAAGAATTACTGGTTTAAAAACACGTTCACAAATTAATTCTTTTCCATGTCAAAAACACCATAAAAAGGCTTTCTGGTTATAAATGTTCGAAAAAGTATTATTAATTGTTGCTTATTCGTATTTCGATGGCAATACAATCATCATCCTCAGAGCATTAGGCTGTCCGATATTGACTTCATTTTTTTTTGTTACTTCTGCATTAATACTGTTCTGTTCGAGTTTCGAGCTCACTCTCAATACTACAAGAGAGTAAAAAAAGTCATTTGTGTGAATTTAGGCAGAGTGCCAAAAACTATTGTGTTGACAATACCGATTTTCTTACAGTACGTACAGTTATTCCCAGTCATTTTCGTATATTCTAATTTTACTAATTAAAAATTAAAAACATTCATGTAAAACTCAATCGATAATGGGGCTGTTTAGCGTTTCCAGTCCGGTGCCTTTTTATGACTCTCCGTACCGGTGCAGTCAATTCAGTTTAACGCTAATATGTTTCATGAAAATTACTATTTATGAAGGAATAGGATTGTTAATTAATTGAACATGAAGGTCAATTCGTACACTAGCTATTAGTAACTATATATATATATATATATATATATATATATATATATATATATATATATATATATATATGTATGTGTGTGTGAATGTGTATGTGTGTATTAGAAGAAAATAAATAAATATTATTAAAAAAATCATGATAGATATTTGCAAATAAAAACACTGTCAACTGAGTTTATTCCATCGGAACGAGGGAGTTAACTTTTGAAAATAATCAACTGTATTCTCAGCATTTATTCGTAATAATTATATGATTATTTAATTAGATATTATGGTATTTTTTCTGATTTGTAGGATGGAGAAAAAGTCACTTGTGATAATGAGTTTAGGCACAGTGTCAGAACGGTACAGTGACAAAATAACTTCCAGATTATCACAATTAGAAATTAAATTTATGAAAATATATTATGTCGATTAATACTCTCACTTTTTAAAAATACAATTTTATTAAGTGTTCTTCATTTACTGTTTGTAAGTGATTGATTGTACATTAATTCATCGCACAGATAAAGAACATATAAATATATGTTTGTTTATTTTGTTGACTTTTAATCATTACATAAATGTTGCAGAACTTGTTTTAAAATACAGTAAACAGATTTGAAATCTAAAACCATATTAACGGTGATAACGAATGAAACTCTAAGGTCGGTTCTAATAAAAAAAATACACTTATGAATAAATTAATTCTGACGACATGTTTCTTATTTGAATTTATAAAGACTGCGTACGAAAAATAATCGATATTGTTGTTTTCAGATCAGTTATAGCAATAAACCGAAATACTTTCCCGACGCAAACAAATAGAACACAAATTAAGAACCCATTATCCGCGACTTGCATACAAAAACCCTGATCATCGCAGTTTTTAGCTTATAAAACCGTTCGTAGAGCGAACCTCGAAACATCCCCCTATAAAATATATTCGAACGCCGTAGTTCTCGTAGCAAGCGGCACGCAAAGTTCAATATTTCGACACACACACACACGCACGCGTTCACCTCACGTGCGTGTTCCAGTTTAGATTGTATTACCGCCTATGTAATTTTCATATTTCCCGCATTCTGAACGCCACTACGCGTTCAGCACTTCCGAACGCTGGAGCGTACGCACTGTTTTAGCGTCAGAATGTTTAATGTCGTTTTACAACGCCAACAGTTTATGGTATGGTTGGCCATTTACGGTTTTCACAACATAAATAATCTCTCTATATACGTGCAACGTGCACGAAACGATAATACCGGAAAGAGATGGAATTATCGAGGCGCGGGCACGTGCACGTATAACGTATTCATTTCAACGCGTTTCATCGTTCGACAGGTGTCGACTGCGCTCCGCGTCATAAACGCCGCTTCTGGTTTGTGTGAACTGACGTTTTATAAATGCGTTCTTCTTACACGGCGGTGTGTGTACCACGTATGTGTGTGTGTGGGTAGGGTGCTAGAAAAGTTTCTCGTTGCACGATAGTGCAACGTAAATAAACAAAAATACGAACATCTACCAGTCTAGACAGCATTTTTATACAAACAAATTAAATTCAAGCGTTTCTCTTCAATCTATGTTAAATATCTGTTCAGCAAAGATAACGAAACGTTAAGGCATGATTATCGAGTGGTTATTACTTACAGTTTTAAACATATGGCGATACCATCAGGTGCTCGGAGTACAAAAAAAAATCGATCATATAAAAATCGACAAAAAAGAGTAACAGCACCGCCATATAACATAAGGCAAACAAAACGAGTATTCGAGATTAATTCGGCAGTTTTTCATGAAATTCTAAACGAAAAATTACAGTTAAAAAGATGGGTACGATTCGGACGCCATATAAGCGTATCGAAAAACAAAAATACAATCTAAGAAATCAAAGCTGGTGAATTCTATTATCATCAATCGTGGCTATATTATCACGAAGTTCTGACAAAGTCAAGCTGTGAGTGTTAGAAGATGTGAAACGCTCAATTATAATAAAACAAGTACAGCCTGCCGGAACAAGAATGATAGTTGTTTTCCGGTAAACGTGGAATTATTGCCTGCAAGTCCTTAATAGTCAAATGATCATCATACGAAACTAACCCGCTAATTGATGAATTGAAAAATGAGTGCTTCAAGTTACCCAATCCTTAAGAATTGAATTATTATATATGTGTCCACACGTATGTATTCCAGATGTGAAAACATTCCTGTATATCAAACGCATGTGCGTGGAAATTTCTGAAAAATTCAAGTCTGTAATTACTTAAACGTCCACTATACAGTCCGGACTTCATTCCCTGTGGTATTGGATCATTTCCATATACAAAAATCAATTGAACAGATTCTGGTTTGCGGATGAAAAAGTGATATGAAGAGATAAGAAAAATCGTGAAAAAATTGACAGTCGCTTTCGTCGCATGATGAAGTGTACAGAGTGTGAAAGAAACGACTGAAAAATCATAATAAACATAGCCTGTCCGTACAAAACTTTCCTACCGCCCCTACGTACGTACGTGTGTGGCACAACAGAGAATTGGGACACGCCACTAAGTGTTTAACAAGTGTAAAGACGGGAAAGAGATAGTTCGATGAGCGGCGTCGTGTCGACGACGATCTGCGTCTTTATCGTCGGCACGCACAAACAATGTCCGGTATCGATTTTTTTCATACGCCACCGAAGTCGTACAAAAAGAGCGCCGATGATTTATTAAATAATTCTATTAGTTGACATGATACAAAAATACTTGTACGCTGTACGTTTCAGGTCGTCGCAATAAAACGTTGCGTTACGTGAAACAAACATCAGAATAAACTCCGCCGTCCGTGTCTCTACACAACATGTAACGTATTTACCTTGAAAGGATTATTTATCTGAAACGGTGTATTTACGTTTCGTTTTCGTCGAAATGTGGAAATATTAAGTGATTACGTTGAAGAACTCCACGTTACGCTCGCTCTTTATTACACTATAAAGTTGTTGTAATCTGTATGCTAATGAACGGTTGTAATGTCGGATGTTTCGAATTTTAAATTACCATTGTAATTTTTTTTCACAAATAACTCTGCACAGTTACTTTTCACGAACGGTTGATATTTTACTACGTCGGATTGTTCATGCACCGTGCAAGGTATCAAAGATCTTAAAGCTAATATCGTTCAAACACAAGCGTGATATACGAATATGTCTATGTTTAATAATAAAGTGAGTTGAATAAATGACTTTTTTTATTTTTGGCCATCACAATTGTTTCTCTTTTATTAATAAGTACATAAATTATAACAATGTTAAATTTAAAAATATAAAGATAAGTAGACTTTCGCTGCCATATAATGACTACTGAAACTGAAAATGTTGTCCTGAAAATTTTCTAACAGACATGACACCTTTATGCTCTAAGGATGAGATTGTTACCTCCATAAATTATTTTGTTGAACAGATACTTTATTAGAAGATGTGTTTCTAGTGTTTTGATGAAATCTGTTTATTCAATAAAAAAAACGTTTAATGATAAACAAAATATGAAAACTAGAAATGAGGATAGTGAATGATTTTAAAATCTATATCTTTTAATAACCTTATCTTAGACTCTAAATAATATTTTTTGAAATAAGAAACTTAATAAAATGACAAGAGACACACATTTATTTCTGATTAGAAATGTTTAATAAATTATTAATTATTTTTTATTGTTGCTCAGGCATATTTAGATGGCTCTGTGATGATAACGGCAGTGTCATCATAATGCGTTTGAGCAACGATAAAAAAAATCAATAAATATTTAAATCAATAAAATTTATTTTTATCAGAAAAAATGTATGGTTTATGGGGTGAAAAAATTCTATCCATGAAAATGAATTTATCCAAAGTAGTGAAACTGTATTGTGATAAACAAACTTTTATACAAATAAAATAAAAATATCTAAAAAACACAAGCTTGAAAAACTGTATTGATTTGCATTTTTTAATTCATAATGCGACAGATTATAAAAAGAAATTATTAAATATGGATACAAAGAGTAAATTTCAATGTTAATAACGAATTAAGCATTAATTAATTACAAAAGAATCAAAATCTCGACTCGTGGACGATAATCTCTTTAACGTCTGGAAAGTTGTTCTAAAAGAAAATCTCTATACTTGAAAAATGTTCGACTTTGTGGGGCAAACGACACAAAGACGTTTCAGAACAAATGGCATTGTCTACATCGGAAAGAATCCCTTCTCGCATAAAACTAGATTCCAATAAAAAGGGTAATATAATTGAGATTAAACGCAGATATTTCTCTAGTTCTAGTCGTGGCGTCGATGCAAGCGACGATTTGTTCAGTTTGCAAATAGAAACTTGGAAACTATTGTTTGAAAAATATCCAAGCTGCGTCGAATAGAATAGAAGTCATTTTTCATTACGATTCGTAGTAAATTTCGAGGAAACAAAAAGTTCAGACGAAATATCTGTTTTCTTTTTCTGATCATTAATTATTCAACAATGAAAATACATAAATATGTTTAAATCGTACACATGTATGATAAATTACGTTAATTATATAAACGTATCAGTTGGAGTTCTATTCATAAAACAACGAGTGAGTGTGATATTAATTACAGTACTTAAGTGGTTACACTGACAGATATTCGATAAACGTCGAATAAATATCATTGTACTTACTAGAACAGTAATACCATTCGTACAGCAGACAACGCGTTTATACACAGTCGTGTTAGAAAGAAAATGTACATAGCTTAACACATACACAATTAAAAAGACCAATTACATTCTTTTGTGATGCAAAAATAACCTGTTAGATAACAAAAGGCGGGCGACTCTCATTAAGATACAAGAGCGGCTGCTTGAATGCAATCTGTAAACATTATGTTTACTATTATTATGCTACCGGGCCGATTCAAGGTGGGATTATGTTATACAAGGCAGCACTGTCGTTCATTTACACTAATTTACATTATGCCCGTTGCGATTGTTTATATTATACATTGTTGTCGTGAAATTATGACACATTATCGCAATGTGAACAAAAAAAGAATATATGGTACGGCGTGAGACAGTTTTGCATAAGATTAAATCCGATTTAATTTCATATTGCACCAGTGATAGCGCAACAGTGGGACTGATACACGGATAATTAAAATAAAGTAAAACGATTACGATTGTACGATACGGCCGGAGAAATAATTTTAAATGAGCGAGGGGGAAGAGTCGACGACATAAATAAAATATGTAAGCGAGCAATCTGCAGATAAAATCAGAAAAAATATTATAAAAGCAGCATCGAATTTAACATGCATTTAAATTAAAATGTCTCTTTTCATTCAACAGTATAATTGAAAAACCTCTGCAACAATTAGTAGTATCGAAAAGTTCACTTATACAATTGAATTAATTCCCGAAATAGTTATTCCTTTATGTAAATATGACATGACTATTTTATTAATTAGACCTGTGGGAGAGTATGGAACCAGATTAAAAAGGAAAACACATGTTTTTAACGAACGAAAGTACAACCGCATGCTTCTCTTTAAACAGACATTTCTGGTTAAATGGTCTAAGTGAAATAATATTATAAAACCGAACTAAAATGAAGAAGAATGTGTTTAAGTTTATGACGAAGAAGAAGCATCGTAACATTAATTTGTATAGTTAAAATAACTTGTGGAGTTATAAGTGAATACTTGTGATTGAATTTTTCCACTATTAGTTTGTTACATGAAAAACACTTTTAGTGTAGACAGGTGTTCATGGAAAAACACATGTTATTTATAGAACCTTCTTTTAGACAAGTAAGTGGGCACCGAATACAGACAAAGATTTTCTGTTCAAGTGATTGCGTTGTCATTGAAATGTACACCAGTGTCAGAAAATAAACACTGTTTAATATTTCGGAAAAAGAAAGAATTCTTTATCAAACTTTTCTTCAATAAAACATTTTTTCTCACAACAACTTGATACAAATTCATCGATTTTTTATAATCGTTCAATCGGGAAACAAATTATTTACATGTTTTTTTTAAAAAAAAAACCTGTATTTTTAAAGATTAAACGATGAGAGAATATCTCTTTCATTCCGTTCAGTTTCACCGTTTCTCAATTATATATTAATTTACGACACCGTAAATCAAAATAATTTACAAATTGAATTTTCGTACAACATCCTAGTCAGTGAACATTTTCACGAGGCACAATGAAACTGATAAACGTCCAAACTTGTACAACACAAATAAACTGTATGTAATTATATATAATTCGGATACGCATCTTAATTTACTGACTTGTTCAACCGACGTCTATGTATGTATTCCCCAATAATACGTAGAATGGTAATAATTGCCGTACTATAAAAACGGTTACTGTACGTGGAAAAAATATACATCATATTCGACTGCATTTTAATTACAGGCGCCACCATCACGTCGGCAGCGTAGCCAGTGATGTCACGGACAAATGAGTTCTTTTTAAACACGTTATATAATAAATTACTAACAAAATTAATGCGATATGTACCTCAGCGCTTTACAATGAGTCATTCATCACGCTTTTTACAAGCTAATTAATTACGTAGCAGCAAACATAAACGCGACACCCCCGCCGTATGTACGCGTTTAACACGATGATAGAGGGACGATGAAGAGAGCGTAGCATCAGGAGATTCGGTGGCGGAAAGCGGCCCGGTCGACGTTCGCTTCACTCCGCTGCGTGGCGGCAGTCGCGCGCGCGCACGGGCCGACGGGGGATGGGGGATATTTTCTTCATCGCGGGACACGAATTCGTAACTGTCTTTGTCATAACAGAAAATCAGCCGGAGGATATGATTGTATGTACTGAAGCTGGTATACGGATTAATAAAGTTTGTGAAGATATCTACCATACAAATGTGTGTACATTACAGTGAATTGTGTGTGACGCGATGCGAGTTCGTTATTTTTGATAAATATACACAAACACATATTTTCATATTTGTACACACACACATCACATATATATATATATATATATATATATATATATATATATATATATATAAATTAAAAATTATAAAACTACAGTCAACTCTCACAAATGAATTCTTTTTTTACAGCACAAAACATTTTTCTTGTCAAGAATGTCCAATAAGTGATTACTTATAATTTTCGACTGCTGCTTATGCGCATTTCGATAGCGTTTTTATCATACCCAGAGCGCCGAGTTACGGAAAAATCTTTATTCTAGCACAGAAAATATTTATGCGTGTGTACTATGTTCATTCATTTAAGGTTACTATCTGACAAGTTTAATGACTGACATTATTTCCATGAACAACACTAGATAAGCGTCTACATTAAACATGTTCATAAATACTAGATCAAACTGCGATTCTCAAAACCTACTCTGTGCGGCTTCCGAGACAATATTGGGTTTCACTGCCATTTTTCCTAAACTTTTATATTAATAATCTATAGTAGTATAGTAAGTACCAATATTAAAATATTTTATATATAAGCAGGTGATTCATATTATCTTTTCAAACATCGATTTGCATTATGTGTTTAAACTACTGCTTAAGGTGGCTCTATGGTTATGGGCAATCCTTAAAAAAAGATATAAAACTAAATAACTTTGTTAATTAAGATTTGCTGAATGCAAATGAAACGAAATTAGGGACGGGTTACCGTGTAAATTTTTAAGAAAAATATCTTTAAAATGTAACTTTCAACCCCGTCTCTCAGACAATTTATAATTGACATTTATAATTTTAAAATAATATTTTCCGTGGCTTTTCAACATTCAAAAATGTATGAAAAGCATATAGGGCTCTTATTATCGAAGAATTTGCCCACCCCTGTACTAGATGTTCACAAGTGAATTAATTTTTAATCCCATGAACTGCAAATATTTTTTTTATATTCAAAAATGTTCAATAAATTATTATTGATCATTTCCGATTGTTGCTTATAAGCATTTCGATGACGATGTCATCATTTTTAGAGTACTGAACAGATTTTTCTGTACATTGGCAACTGTTAGATAATGGAATCGTACTCGAACTGTTGCACGCAAGCTATTATGAAAATAATTATGAATATTTTATGCAACAAACTTTGCTCCGAAATTGAAAATATATCCATCAAAATACACATAAGTAGCAGTCAAAAATGATCAATAATGATTTATTAAAACAAAAAAAATTTTTGCGGTTTGTGGAGTAGAAAATTATTCATTTATCAATCCGAATTTAGTAACTGTCAGAAATTTATTATAACATAAAACATACAAGATTAAAACCAATCGAGTAATCTAAATAAATTTCACCAAAATCACTCTGAAAAATCTATAAATAATAAACATACACTGTCGTTGCATGACATGAAAAGTGAATTACTGAGATACAATTATTGAATAATAAATCACTGTTTCTATTATTCTATCTAGAAATATGCGCACTTAGAAAATTCGCAGACTTAATGACCTGTAATATTTGAATTTCTATCTCATTTCTTACGCAACAAAATATTATATCGAGACTGAGTATACAGTTTTCACCGCAAGTACTTAAAACCACATGTTTAATTGACTATGTCTTATTGCGCAAAGTTTAAATAAATATTTCGCTTATTTAATCTCTATTTGAAAAGCAGACTATATTAGTTTGGACAATATTCAAATAAATTATTATATTATATTGAGTATTTCTTTTCATACAATGAATTCGTATGATATTAAAAAAATCTACTTATCTATAAGTATATGTGCATAATTTTTTTTTACAAAAGAAATATTGTCAAGAAGAAATAAAACTAATAACATAACACACTTGAAACAAATATAAATGAATCAAGTATTCGTTATTCTCTACAGAAAAATAATACAATATCGAAATGCAATTAAACAGAAATACTGTTAATAAAAAAATACTTAAATAAAACATGACATTTATATATTAATCTATTGCGGAATAGAACTTCGATTTCAAACATTTCTATCACAAATAAATATTCACTCGCCACAAACACATATTTTTTCTAATCAAAATATTCAATAATTAATTATTAATCGGTCTGGGTATTGCTTAACTGCATTTACAGATCCTTGTATTCTTTAGATCACTCTAAATTTGATGGAGTTAACAATAAAACACAAACAAATATCAGAAGGATCAATAATCAATTAATGAACATGATCCGAAGCTTTTTTGTGTGACTTTAAAGGAAAATCTAACTACAATGCAAAAAGACTATAATTATTAATACTCTCTTTTTTCAAATATTTTTATCGAACTACATTCTAAAAATATATATATATATTAGATTTTTTAAAATAATTCAAATCTAATATATTATTATAACAAAAAACTTACCATAAAGAAGAAATAAAGCAATACAACATACCTGAAACAGAAATAAAGAATATTATTAATTTCATAGAATAAAATGTTATAAAATTGAAATAAAATATAAACATATAAAAATGCCACATTTTAATGAACAAAAATATAAATGGTCAGTTTTAACAAATCTGTTTTTACCCCTCCTCAGAGTACAAACAAAGATCCTGACAAAAAAATTCAATGATTGATTATTGATCATTGTTTATACGCGTTTCGATAACGATACCGTCATTCTCAAACAGCTAAGATACAGAAAAGTGTACAGATGCGAGAATCTTATATCTTAGAGACATTCATTTCTTTTTTACTTTCAATAAAAGAGAAAAAATAAATTGACAATTTTTTTCATGTACTTTAGCACTTTAAGGATGATGGAACTGCCATGGAAATGCACATAAGCAACAATCAAAAGTGATCAATGATTAATTATTAAGTAATTTTGATCAAAAAAAATCTTTTAACATTCGTGTGGGACAAGTGAAAAATTAAATTACAAAATGGAAACACTTATTGAGATTTATATATCTCTTGGTACTCTGTATATTATGCCATCATCAACAAAATACGCATAAACAAGTGTAAAAAAAATAATTATTGAACTTGTTGATCAGAAATAATGTATATGATCAATAAAGTTCTTAAATTTTTAATCAAGTGATAATAAATCAAAATGTTTGATTCTCAGTATTAAAATGTAAACATTCTAATATTTTCCTTCGGTAAAATTTATTCTAAAAAACAATTTAAATAAAGAAAACGATGCAAACGACTTATACGCGACATTATTCGACTGTAAGAAGATAAAAAAAATAAACACAATTCAACAATTCACTTTGTTACATATCGACGTTCAAATTGTTTCGTTCGTATCCATCCAAGTGTAATTATCAACGACATAAACGATATAGATTTTTCCCTTTCTGGTTACAATTTCTAAACATTTTTTTCCACACTATTCAATCGCGTGTACATGGAATATTACTGTTGGACGAGATGTAGTATGAAAGATACAAAAAATAAAATAAATGTCCTATGTCCATGTCAGGATAACACGTGAAAACTGAAAAGTGGAGAATGGACGAAGTAATGAATGCCAAGCGGCACTTACATTCATAGGTAATGCACGTCTGAGCTATAAAATGAAACAGAGATGTAAGTAAGGACGACTACGGATGTCGAATGTCATGAAACGGGAAGCGTACAATAAACATGAGATTGTTTTTAAAACGGGTCAAGGACGAAAGTGAGCAGTTTGATGTCATTTTCTTAATTAAAATGTGTCGGGCGATAAAAATAATAGATTAAAATAAAGCCACGTCGATTATAAAGTGTGCAGAATAATTTATTTAATAACTGAACGAAATTTGTTTTATTTATATATATATATATATATATATATATATATATATATATATATATATATATATATATATTATTAACATTATCTATCTTACATGACCAAAGTTTATTACTTACATCTGATTGAATGGGGTCGTAACTTGTACTCATACAGATTTACTGCATAATAATAATAGGTATTTATAGAAATAAAAGAAATTAATATAAATTAACAACTTTGAGTTTCTAGCTTTTCGGATTTTTTTTCGAAAATTTTTTCGAATTTCGACTGATTCGCGGAACCCCTGAAAAGGTTGCAAGGAACACAGTTTGAAGAACACTGGTATAAAGCAAGGAAGGAGCAAATCAACAAAAACAAATCAATATAGATACCTTGGAATGCTCATACCGAACCGAAAAGCAATATTGAAGAAATGATGGTACAAATAAAGAGGTCAATTTAAAGTTTATTTTTTTTATTTTGCTCGCCAGTATATTCTATACACGGCCTAAGACATCATTAGCAGAACGCTTCTCTAAAATGGACGATTTAAATATAGGCACCGAAAAAAAGAACACCCGATCCAAACTAGCAGAAAGCAAAGGTGTCACGTTCAGCCATGATATACCAGATTAAATAAACCTTTGGCAACTGAGCAGAAATTGTTAAATTTAATTACAATGTTTTGTATCACTTTCCATATTCACTAGACCTTGCCCCTTGAAACTATCATCTGTTTCAATCGATCGAATAGTTTAAATAAGAAAGAGAAAGTTTACAAGCAACTAAGAACTGCCTCTACACCTTACCGAGAATGGTTTCCATATTTTTTTTCCCACAAAGAATTATGTAGTTATATAAAAATCCTACATAATAGTGGTACTTGTATTAGTGAATAGACTGTTTTTCAATACGAAAAATAAGTCTCATTTATCCTTACAAAAAACGAACGAATTTTTCGAACAATCACATTTATTACAAATATATTTTATATGAAAAGACGACAGTTTTAAAAAAAATGTTAGAAATGTTTATAAAAATCTTGCAAGACCGTTTAAAATAAAATATACTTTCTGACATTCTGGACATTAAATTGTATCAAAATCCGTTTCTTGTTTAAAAGAGGCGACATTGTAAAAAAACTGGTAAATAAAGTTAACTGAATTGGCAATAAAACAAAATGTTATAAAAAAAATCACCCAAACAGAAGCAAACACTGAAAGGGATATTCCATTCTAATGAATTCGTAAATCTATTACGATTCGCTTGTAATTGTGTACTAAAATTAGACATTTTGATGGAATTATGATTAAGAGGTAAATGTTCAATCATTTAGCATTAATTTTAATCTACATAAAATAAAGATTAAGAGCAATCATTCTAAATCTCATTTCAATAATAACTATTTGAATTTACATTATATATATATATATATATATATATATATATATATATATATATGACAAACATAAATTGAAAAAACAATTATTAAAACAACTAAAATTAATTAAAACCCAGATTAAAGTATCAAACGAAACCAATCTTTTGTAGTAAAAATGAATTAATAATGATCAATTAAATTTAATTACACAGTTTATTAAATATGACTACTTAACATATTTTACGAGCGAAAATAAATACAACACAGAGATATTAAAATATATACATGGCATAAAAGTGTATTATCGAAAAGTTTTAACTATTTTATTCAAACCTGAAATATATTTCCTTTTTTTATATTTCATACTCGCTTATTTATTATTCATTTCGATTTCTCTTGTAAATATTCTATACGTCGTTAATGTTAAAATTATCATAATAAATATTTTTCATTAATTATAGAAATGATCCAGTTTTATATGGAAGATACGATAAATAATAGAAATATTTACATTTTTACAATTCATTTATCAACAATTATCACTATTCAAATATTTACTCCGGTGATAGCAGAGCATAAATTTCAATATCAAAGTGGATTTTTCTAGGAAAAATGGAGTAAGTTGATAATAGACTATTGAATATTAATAAATTTTGAATGAAAACCAGAATCATGGACATTATTTCACAAACATTTGATTTTATATACATACATATATATATATATATATATATATATATATATATATATATATATAAAACACATTACATATGCAAATCTGGTTGAGATCGCTTGCCGTTAGTGTTGAAAGATTAACTGAAAATCATTTACACAATAATAACTGACACGATTAATACAAGAAATGCCCACAATTCGATTTATTTATTTACTGAATTATATTCAGCGCTACACGAATGTTTCATCGAACTAGGATGTCCTTGAAACAAATCGCAAGAAAAAAAAATGCGTGGAAGACAAGCGAAAAAGTAATAGGTAAACGGCATGCAATTACAATAGCTATTGTTTAGCTGAAATTATTTGCTACAATGTTGAATGTTTCAAGGTAAGACGAACGTTAATCGCATAATCGTACTATGCAATAATCGTTTTGTATTTCATAAATAATCGGTGTTTTTTTCCTAACACACAGACTGAAAGAAAGTGGTTTAGACTGACTGCGACGAAGTGTAAAATCGAAAACAAATCTTTTTGTATTCGTATGAAAAGTGAATCGATGTTTCTTCAATAAATACATAAATATTGTTTTAAAAATAATTTAAACCACCTGTATTTATAAAAATCAACTAAATAGATAGATCTAATTTAGAAATCAAACCATCAATTTCAATTCATAAATCTAGATATAAAACGAAAAAGCAATACTAAAGTTGTTCTTTTATCGAAGGCACCGATTTGGCTTGTTTATGTGATAAATTGTTTTTTAAAAATAAAGTTTCATAAATACGTTTAATATGTTGTTCTCAAGATAACAATCTGACCTTTCATGCCTGTCATATACATTTAAACAATTTTAATTTAACATTCTTTTCAGGGTTGCTACTTTAAAAACTATTTTCAAGCGATACAGCCTTGAAACTTAGACAAGGTACAATTAAGATGGGTTTGAAAGTAATATCAGTTTCTGGAAATAAAAAATAAGATTTTTTTTATCCAGGCGTGACACCCATGAAACCCTTCAATTTCCTTTCAACCAGGTTCGATATTTCATGTATATAGGAAAATAGACTGAAAGAATCCACACATAATACAAGGTCATATTTTCATATCAGTACGTGTAATAAATTTTCTGGTTAAAAATTTAAGTTTTATAAATAAACACCGACTCTTGTGTACTTCTGAGTTAATGAAAATTTCTAGAGGCGGTACGAACATAGGAATCCACTTACAAGATATAATAAAAGAATAGTATTGAAATATTGATAAGATTTTATTTGAATATGCTAAAAGAAAAAAAACACGCCTAATTACTTACTTTAAATATTAATTATTAAATTTGCATAATTAACAATACTTTTTTCAATTAAAAACAGTTAATATTTTCAACAAAATATCCATTTGAATATTTATTTCAAAATTTAAATCTCTTGAAACATAATCGATTATATATTATCTGTGTTAAATGGATTTATATTTATTTTTATCTCGATATTGACAAAAATGTATTTGTATTTGTTTAAATTTCAACTATTTCCAAAAAAAACTGGCCATGACATGGATAAAAAGCAGCATATACATTTCAAATGTGTTTATAAAAATCAAGGTTATATTGTATACATTTGCACTTGATATTCTTAAAATTGAAACCATAAATGCAGTACTAACTGTATTGAAGAAATTTAAAATGTTTATTGAAAATCGATAGCAGCTCCTATACTGAAAAATATTGTGTACATTTTTATACGAAATTAAAAAAAAAATAGAATGAATAAGACACTTTTATTATCTAAAGCAATTAGATAACATCTACATTTTTCTACTGGAAGACAGACAGTATATTGTGTATTTTTAAATTATAAAAAAATATATTTAAATTATAATTTACTATTTCATACAATCTAACCAATCAATCTATGTCATTAAATATTTTTCTAGATTAAACCATAAATCAAAAACCTATATCATGACGAAATCAAGAAGAATAATGATCATAATTATAAATATATCTTCAGAAACAATAGAACAAATTGAAAGAAGAGGAAATCAAACTCATACATAAATCAAAAACGTCTTAAATGTGTTCACATCTTAGCTAAAACGAATAAGAATTTAAAAAGAAAAAACAGATAACGTTAAATACTTGTAAGTGTTTAATCAAGACATGGGAAACATACTTTTGAGGTGTTCATCGCGACCTTTTCGAATATTTTATTAGGTATACAAATTAATTCGGTGCCTTTTTATATAAAATTAATGTTAAAAGAAAAATTGAATACATTTCAATTCTCAAAATATCCCCCATTATTTTATATGACTATCTATCGAGTAACGAACGAATCCCCTATTGGAAAAAGATGGCTGCTTTGAGTCGATAAAGACAATGCATTTTCGGAACTGTTCCACTGTTTTCGCATTTTTTTTGTATTTTTATGCAACACACCATCTCTCCTTCATGACGAGTATACTCGTCATGCACAGCTACAGGTTAAAGAATCCGAGAAGTGGCGTGCGGTCTTCCAATATTAAACTGTCTCCCACTACTGTTTTATAGTCTATTTTTTAAACAAATAAATTATGTATTTAAAAATTTTGAAATTTTCTGTTCAATTAAAAATTATAATTTTTTGAACAAACATTTTGAAACGAAATAAAGCTAGAAAAAATTAAAAAATCGAATATAGATATTATTATTTCTCTCAAGAATAAAAAATAATTTAAAAGAATTTCATCTGAAAATAATTAATTTAAAGACTTAATTAAATGAGATGACATTTTGTACAATACTACAGACTAAGTAATAGCTAATTAATATTACAGTTATCCAAGATCAAATATGAATATATATATATATATATATATATATATATATATATATATATATATATATATATATATTACAATGTTAGATCATACTATTAAAACATTACCTCCGTTACAAACAAAAAAAAAATCAATCCGACCGAAAATACACTACCGTTACAGCCTTGAAATGTCGTCTGATAAAATCAGATTACAGAGCAGAGACGTGGTGATCGATGATCTGGGTTTATATCCCCGTCTGCGAAAAATATACCTCGTCATTTTTTAATATCATAAAAACAGAAACTTTTAAAGTGTTTATAATTCAAACGAATGATTTTACTGCGTCGGGGTGTTTTTTTTCTCCCTCGTCTCTTGAAAAAAGATTTGATATCATTTTCGCGTTTCATATATCAGTGTCGAAACACTGAATAATCTCGCGGTGAATGTGTCATTAAATATACGTGTTGCAGCCTTTTTCAGACAAAACTCGACTCTTTTTGTTTCTGTGTACGGTTTTTGTGCGTTTATTTTTAAACGCCTTAAGTATAAAATATGGATCGGTGTGCACGTAATAAAATTACCAGACGTCTGCTAATAAACACTAATGAATTAATATACGTATTGTTATTTTTAGTATCGCATTATAAGACGATTATATTTTTTTATTTTTTATATTATCAAGTATTAATTAGTGCAGATTTGTTTGTGCATACAGATTTTTTTTAAAAAAATAATTATAATTATCTGAGAATTATTTTAATAGAATTGGTGTATTATGAAGAACGTAAAGCTGATTTAAAATACATAAAAAAAAACACACAGCAGAGCGTTTATTCAATAAAACTGTAAATGTAAATCATAAAAGAAGATACAATACAAGAAGATTGCATTGAAGGCCGCTGTTTTTTGTAGGGTTTTTTTGAGCATTTATTTTAATAACGAAATGCGTAAATACATTAATCAAAGTCTTTGCTCTCGAAAGCTATGACTTTTTCCCACTTTTCTGGCAAAATTCCGCGACGAAAGAATGGTCTGTCGTTTGCCAATCCATTCAGCATCCCAATTATCGACTTCTCCGTAGTTATGTAAATGTGTATCTTCTAAAGCATGTTGTATCGATCGGAACAGATAGTAATCGCTTGGAGCCAGGTCCAGAGAATACGCTGGGTGCGGGAGAACCTCCCATTCGAGCTCCATCAGGTTTGTTTCACGGCTATAGCAGCATGGGGTCGAGCATTGTCATGGAGAAGAATTACTTTTCGGCGATTTGATGCAATTAATGATCGTTGTGCATCAAAGTATTATTAAAACGCTCCAATTGTTGGCGATAAAATTCGGCGGTGATTGTTTCCTTCGGTTTCAACAGCTCATAATACACGACACCCTCCATATCGCACCAAATAGGAAGCATTGCTTTGCGACCGTGGATGTTTCGCTTCGGTGTCGACGTTGACGGTTGGCCATAATCAACCCATGATTTGTTGCGTTTCGGGTTGTCGAAATAGATCTATTTTTCATCGCCAGTCACGATACGCCACACGAAACTTCTTTTTATGCCTTGCAAGCAAAGAAATCGAGATGTTTGAACGATCAACAATAGCATTTTCGGTCAATTCATATGGCAGCCATCACCCTTCTTTCTGGGTCTTTTCCATGGCTTGTAAACGTCGTGAAATTGTTGATTTATCGACTTCGAGCTGTTAAGCCAATTCTTTGAGTGTTTGAACAGAGTTTTCTTCCAATAGAGCTTGCAGTTGTTCATCTTCGAACTTTTTCGATTGACATGGCCGTTGTTTGTCGTGAACGTCACAATCGCCACTTTTGAATCGTCGAAACCAAACTGTACATACTGTTTCCAATGGAACAGATTCACCATAAGTTTTCATAAATAACATAAGAGACATCTACCACTTAGAGCCATCTACACGTGAACAGCGGCGGCTTTCAATGCAACCTCCTCTTATACATTCGATCAGATTGTTTCGTTTCAGAATGTCGAGTCGGGTTTTATTCCCTTTTAAAATTCTTTCCATTCGCATCGATAACCGGTAAATTGACAATCACTCATCGATCAGCGACGTGGAATGATTTGCGTGTATTTCGAATTGACCTTTAAATGGCTGTAAACGCCGCGTGCAATCAGTGAAAATTGTTCAATTAATGGAAGATGAAACCGGGTACATTAAAGACCTCCACGGACAGTGCGGTTACTCACGAAACGAATTAGCATGGAAGGCGGGCGGACGGGCGTGGGCACAGAAGACGCATAACATTCGCAGCAAAAGAGGAGGTAATTATCTAATTGCTTTATCCCGGCCGTAGTAGAAACGGCTCTATCGAGATTTTCCCCCTTTCTTCATCTGGCGAACGAACGAACGAAACTTCACCGCGCTGCCGCTGCCTCGGCCGCGCTCCTCTTCGCTACGCTCTGCGTCAGGCACGACGATTGTGCTTTTACTATATTAAATGTTGTAGCAACGAACCGACCGACTATGCCGACGAAATAACACAGTTCATTATTTAGTCCGTTTTCTTGAGATAACATTTCTGAAGGAAATGTTATTTCGGCCGAACGGATAAAAGAACAAGCTTATACATATATAATTCTGTGTGCGATCTGTGTGTTGGTAATTTTGTCGCTGTGGCGTGTGTCGGTTTCGTAATGTTTCGTTTGTCGTAGTCTGGAAATTTACTTTTTGAATGAATCGATTAAATAGTCAAGGTAATAGCGTGCACACTCGTTCCGTTCGCCAAGACGATAGATTAATGACCAATGGATTCATTGACAACACAAAATGATAAAAATAGATTGAAAAATTAAATCGATTTTTCTTCGATTGGATTCATAGTTTTATTATTATAACACGCATAAAACGTATGTGTTACGAAATTGTTAACTATACGGCAGACCAATTGAAAAGTGTCACCCTGTGCTTGAAAAAATGTATGTGACAGATAGAGTGGCAATAAATAGTGTAGTAATCGCACACTCGAAATACACTAATTTATTACATACAAGACAAAATATAAGAACATTTAAAAACTAAACATAAAGAATCATATTTATTCATTTATATATTTTTTCATTATATATTTTTTCATGTTGTTTTTGATTTGATGTTTTAAAAATATAAAAATATTGAAATAGAGATAGATTATTTTGAAAAATAAAAAGTGTGTTTTCTTTCTAACTCACTCTTCTTATGTCAGGTCGGAAACTTTTGAATCACACTGAGTAGGAGAATTATTACACCTGTAGGAATCGTTTATTTCATTTCGAATACAAATATTTTATATTCAAAAAAAAGAAAACAATATGTATAAAAAAGCAATAACGTTTATATTAATCGTCGATTCTCGCACAACACAAACATCATTACTAGACAAATAATGTCGTTAAGTGGAAGATAAAATCTACTTCTTAAGATGTTTTTTTCTCTGTTCCAAACACTGAACAGAAAATAAAAACACAAAATAAAGTTTCTGAAAATTAGCATCGTTTAGATATAAGGTGTACCATCAACCCTCTATAAATCTGAAAAGTGCCCACGAACCGAAAACTTGACACATTCTCGGCATAAATCCACGAAATTCGAACGAATTTCCATCGTTCCGCCTCGCACAATAATAGTTACAATAAAAAAATTCGCAATTTGAATTCAGACCAAATTTTACAGTTTCAAGTTATGCATAGCTCACAACACACGAGGAGAACCTCGCCCGTCCACCCCTATTTATTCCGTTTGCAGAACACGCTCGCCACTGATCGCTACATCAAAAAGAGATAAAACGGCACGTACAGCGCACGATTTCCGTAAATCCGTCTCTCCTAACAAGACGTCAAACGCGCCGTACAAATATAGTAGCCGTAACCTACTTGGAAACGAAGTGTTCCCTGTCGGTCGAGCGAGAAGGCGGACGTTCTCATGCCGAACGGAGCATAAGCCCGTTTCAGTCGCACGCACGCAGCGCGCTCGCACACATATCGCGGTGGCGATAGTACACGCGATTCAAGTTTGGCGCGTGACACACATTTTTAAGGTCTCGTAAATATTGAGGTTAGTTATTCATAAGAAGCAGAAAGACTCGTTTTCACGACTGTTTCCAGCGCACATACGCCATACACACGTATAATGTAATATACTTATAATACAGGTAATAACGTACAACAGGCACGTGAAAAATTTAACTATGAAACGATATTCGACTATAGTAGAACTATTCTTCACCTTCAAACTGCTTTATTACAAGTTTATTCATACTCGAAACTTATAAGAAAAATATAAATATACGATACGATACTGAATTTCCCCATTCAAGCGAATATAAAACAGAATAACAAAGAATCTAAAAATCGGGTCAAGAAACTGAAAAAAAAATCCGATGATGAATAAATGCAAATAATTAAAACACTCGTACAGAGACACTATCATCAAAGAATATTTCTGATACTTAAACGAAGAGATGAAACATTTTTTTTAGGTAAGAATTCTGACTAAACATTCACAAAAACAATCTACAAAATATAAAACGTGCAGAATCACCTGTAGAAACTCGAATAGCGAAACAACAAGTACGGCAAGAAATAAAGATTTCTTCTCTTGCATAACGACGCGACCTTGCACACCAGTTCGCCAAACAAAAGAAAAAGAATCACAGAAAACTACGCCGAAATACGTTGTACGTCCAGCTCACTGAACAACGTAGATCTCTCATCTTTATACTTTCTAGTACACGAAAGAATGTCGTTCGTAGACAAAAGTTTCAAGATAAAGACAATGTTTTCACTGAAACAAAAATGCAGCGAGGACTGAAAAGATCTATCGACAAAAAAACATCCTGGTTTTTAACGCTGCCACAACATGGAGTCAAATAGTGAAGTACACGCTTTGTTTATTTTTGAATCATGTTCTGTAATATTTCTATTCATTATTGGAATACAATTTAGAATGTCATGTACAATTGTAACATTCAGTCAGGTAATGTTTCAAAATCAAGGCCTTGCACGAAATCATTAAGAAGAAATTAACAAATGTTTACAAACAAGAAAAGCATTTATCATTTTTAGAAGAGACAATAAGTTTTATAGCTTATATATCGAATGAAAAAAGAGTACTGAAAAAATGCAAAATATACAAATATAATAGAAAAAACTTACACAATCTTTGAATACACAAAAAATATTTACATTCAATTAACCTTCACAGGTCATAAATAATGAATCATATTTTATAAGTAAATGTTTGTAAAAATTTCAACACAACTTAAAAAATTGATCATATAGTTTAATATGACTTTTTTTTAATAATTATCATTAAAAAAATATTAACGATTAAAATACAGTTTTTGTTTTACTAAATTCTTTTTATTACCGACGAATTTTAGTCTCTTTCTTAGACATTTAAACAGATTTTTCGTTTTTTTTTAATTAAAAAAACGTACAATTAAGATAGCAATGTTCAGACTAGTACATAGAAGTAGTATTCATATCAGAAAAGACAGACATCATAGTAGAAGTCTACCTATGCAGATTAGAAAAATATCTACTAAATCAGTGGTTCCCAATATGTGGTCCGTAGACCGCCAGGGGTCCGTGGGTAGTATCTGCGTGTTCCACAAGAAATTATATTTTCCAAACAAATGTTTTACATCATGAACAGCCTTGACGAATTACAACGGGCTGTACAGACAGGAAAACATAATCCTTTCCAAACGGGTCCGCGGCATTTTTCAGATCAATATAGTGGTCCTCTACATTCAAAAGATTGGAAATCGCTGTATTACATAATAGTCCAATGATCGAGCGGAAAGAGTCTCTTGCAGAAGTTTATTTCAAACAAATATACTTTTCAAAACATCTGATATTTTTAAAAAGTTACTACATACATTTCGAAAACAAACATCTGTGAAACGAGCAGTTAAATAAATGAATTATTTCGAAATTCACTTCAATGCTCGATTTAACATTTTTTTTCACATTTCACATTTTTTAATATAAAACGTTGGAAAAAATACTTCAACACATCGTAATAAAAAAATATACTAAAAAAAATCAGACACTTATCTGATTCTACAATCTAAATACACAGTCCAGGTTTCGTATTACATAAACAGAATTAAAATCAGGTGCTCGTTAATTAATAAAACGACATTTATGGAGACGTTATTAGCCGTCTGTCTTGAAATATGATAGATACAATATATAAAACGATATTCGTTACAAATATTCTCCGAATCGGGCAAAACGTACACAGTAACACGATATTATACACGATTCGAACTGCAAGTTTTATGAACAAATATTTGTCATGCGATACGTGTCTTAATGTGAATAGAGGCGAATGTGTATAACTATGCTATATACATGGCGATAAAACCACTTTGCTTTACCTTGATTTAAGGTCAGCAGAAGCCAGTCGATCATGCCAACGAACAAGCAATGAATACAGTTTGATAAGTCCTTCAATTTATATATATACACACACACACACACACATATATATATATATATATATATATATATATATATATATATATATATATATATATATATATCACAGTATTTTAGTTCCTAAAAACAAAACAAAAAAATGTATTACAGAACTTAGAAATAAAAAAATAACCACAGTAAGTAAAATTCAGAGAGCAGAATAATAATTGTGCTGTCATGGAATAGAAGAAACATATGAAAAAATCCATAATATTCAAATTAATTCATGACAAAATCGTCAAATGTATTAAAAATAAATGTATGAGTACAAAAGAGAAAAAATGAGATTAATAACGTTTCAAGAAAAGAGTTCTTTATTCCATAGATCTACTTTTTCGAACTTTCTTGATTTGCTATCTACAAGAAATACAGATAAATTCGTCGAAAACAAGTCTAAAAAACACAGTTCTTCAAAAATGGAATTCTCAAAGTATTCGAAAGTATAAATCGTTGAAATCAGTTTATGATACTGATCTGTTCAGATCAAACTTGAATATGTTAGACCTGGCCAGTTCAGAACGGAATTAGAAGCAGATCTGCCAATAAATTGATTGAAAAATCCGAATAAATGAAAGTATTCTTATTCTATTTAACTATAATTTACAAAATAAACATTATAATATGTTTTATAAAGTGTATAAATCGCGTCTATAAATTATTAGAACTAAAATCTGATATTAACTAGAAATATTATTTGTTTATTAATTGAACACTAGCTATGATGAATTTGAAAAATATTCCATTTATACATATTTTCTTTTAAAAGTCATACAAATGTTAGAGTTAAATATTTATTTTATATCGATTTATAAAAAATACTATCGAAATGACTCTTTCATAAAAACATCTATAATTTTTAATTAAACACGAATTTAAAATTATTAAAAAGTATCTCACAATTTCCAATAATATTTATATCTATAATAGGTTTTAATTAGAAATATTATGTTAATTTCACCATGTGACAATTTTCCTTATGTATATTTTTCTGTTCAGTACACATACAAAAAATAAATGGTATATCTATATAGATAAAATTACAAGAAACCAAAGATCTCTAACTTTTGTCCAATTTAGTTCCGAGTTTAATCGAACAAAGACATTATGAACTGAAACTTTTATGTTTAACGTGAGTTCGTTGATAGTTTTTTTCGTTCTGTTCTCTAGCTTATATTAATGAAATAAAATTGGCTAGTCTTGTAGAATCTATAATTAAATTAGCAGTTTTTACTCTTTCGTTCTCTCAAGTACAGCAAAGTTTTTTTTTTGTTCTTTTTAATAATTTAACAAGTGTATATATTCTCGAGTCGAATTTATAAAAAAAAAAAATCGAGAGCGGAGAATAAAAAGAAAAACAGATCGGAATATTATTTTGTATTTTCGTCCGTTTATAAAATAAATAATAATAATATCCGCTTTCCATATTTATTTGTATAAATATGTATGGGTTCGTGTTGAGGTGATTCTTAAAATGTAAGTTTGCGTCGCCGAAGATACAGATCTCGCGTACCGGCCGTACCGGCCGCTCGGTCGGTCATCCCTTTTTTGTCATTGTGAAATCCACACGTTTTCCACACACAATTATATCTACGGCACGGGAGCACTCGACTCGTTTTTACTCTATCGTCCGAACACCGAACACCACTACACTGTCTTCGTTCGTGGAAAGTTTCGTCGACAATAGATTGTTTTGTGGTGCGAATCCTAGTCAAACCGAAGACGTGTAAGTACCTGCAACGTACAAATACGTCCGTTCCGTTGACATTTTCTACCATGAATTTATGGCGAACACATTGGCGCACACATCCCCTATTTCATCTGTCAAATGCGGTCTCGACGTTTTCTTCTTCAGTCGAAAAGCGCTGAACAAGTGAATACGTAAGGGTGTATGTTGAAGGGCGTTGTATAGCGTACATGTATAAGCTCCCTCCTGCACGTGTCCGTGCGAAACCGTTCGTATAATGATGGTAGTGTTAGCATACTTTTAAAGGTACTTGAAAAGGTGAACGTGTTAGCGTGCTAACGCTAACTTTTATATGGCGCTAAGCTCGGGTTGTTGTTGTTTGCGGATGAACTATTCTGACACGAGTTTAATTACAAATCATTCTTTAACAACGTATTTTATGTATTTTAATCATCATCGATTCATTAATTACGAATGAAATGTACGAAATATTATAATACAATTTTAATAAAATACCTTCTTCATTTTTATTCAATATTCATATAAAATGTTAACAAATGATTTGGTTTCTATTTACCGATTTATTACTTCTGCTAAAAATTGTTCATATCTATCTTATTTCTTAATTTAAAACTTATACAAATTATTTTTATATTCATTTTTCACTATTTCAAATCTGAGCTTTTCCATTCACAAAGCAATTCTTTTTCGTTCCATACATCATAAGTGTTCAAGAAATTATTATTAATCGTCTTTGATTGTTGCTTACACGCATTTCGATGGCGATATTAATCTCCTTTTCACCTCAGAACACCAATCACTACACGTGCTATATAAAATCATCTTGTTTATTTTTTTTTTTTAAAAATATTATTCTAAAATTCCTTATCGATAGAGCCATAATAACCATTTGTCAAAGTGTATAGTGTAATTTTAAATACAAAGAAAGACAAGTGGATATTCTGTTAAGATAAGTAGAATACACGGATAATCCACAATGTGAATAGGTTGCAATACAAATGTATTTTGCTTATTCTATAAACTGATTTTAGATTAATAAGACAGTATTACACTATTTTACAATGAACACATTCATATTTGTGTTTGTAAGTTGCTTTCACTACATATATATATATATAATTTTTTTCTGTCCGCTCGTTTAAATTTTATTACCCCACAAAAGTTTTAAAACGCAATTAATGTTTTTATTACACTTGCACCGAATAAATTTCACTGAATCACTTGAAATCATTTTTACCGTTGTCGTTGCGAGCGAACGTTGTATGTTTGTTATTTTTTATTTATTTAATTTTATACACGCCGTTTATTATTCACACTTTCAAATAACGAGTTATTATAAATATGTCATTAACAGTTAATTAACTAAGGTCAGTCATCATAAATCTCTACGCTGCTAAAGTTTTTTTTTGTGCAATAATTATTTGTTTTGACGTTCAAGTGCTTTTCATCGTTTTTTGATTTGGCAGAACCGGTTTTTTTGTGCGGGTATATATATATATATATATATATATATATATATATATATATATATATTCAGTATGATGTCATTTCTTCAGACTTATAAAGGCATATCTTTATTTGCACATAACAGGTTCACACTTATGTATATCGTGTTTGAACTGAAATGTATTTTAAATTCGTTTTATTGGTAACGTCGATGAGTTTTATAATGTAAGTCAAGAAATATGTAACAGTTTTCTGCAAAATCTCTTCACCTAATTATAATATTTCAGTAGTAATGTTTTAGATCAAAAATCGAAAGTTGAAATAATGAAACTTAGCACTGAGTTAATTATTATCAATCGTATTTAATAAATCGGTTAATTATAACAATAACTATAGTTCAAGAAAGTGCTCATTACAAGTATATATTTTATTATCACAAATGCTATCAAGTCGAAATACAATATTTCTGCTACATTGGGAAAAACCTGGACAATAAATCAGACCGTTCGAGCTAAAATACAGAAAACGAGCAAGCTTTAATTTTTCATTAGTTTTCTTTATAGCCTTAATATAAAGAATAATTGTTAATTCTCATAAAGTACTATTCTTACTTTTTAGACTCACTTGAAGATAAATAGAAGAATATAACCTCTAAAACCGTATAAAAATATTTAATATTCAAAGCTTAGTGCGTTTAAAATCGATTTTTAAATATAAAGGAACCCTAATTAAATACTAAAATAATTTAAATACCTATTTTTTTCAATTTTATTAAACCGGACTGGTACTTCTAATTAGTACCACATTATTAGTAATAATAGTAGTAATAATAGTAGTAACTAGTAGTAGTTACATTAGTTATATATATATATATATAATATTTAAATTAAATGAAAATTTAAATCATATACAACTGGCACTATGGCCAAACTGACTTTCATTATTTCTCTCACCCCACAAACCATAAAAATGTTTCTGATCAAAAATGTTCACTAATGATTATGATTAATTTCTGACTGTTGTCTCTGAGGAAGACAGTCATCATACTGGGCCATAAAAATAATCAATAAGCATGTATTAAACATTTTTGAATAGGAAAAAACCTACTGATTTGTGGGTTATGAAAATAATTGATCCGTGAACGAAAATTTAAATGTTAAACATACACTATCCCTTTATAAGTACAACCAAGTATGACAAAAAAATATACAATAGCCGAAACTGTTTAAAAAAAATGATTGTTTAACGAAATAAATACGTCTTCTGAAAAATATAGGCTGACTGTGACCGAACACACTTTTCACACTAGCTGTGTATTTTTACCCACTGCAGACGATATTCACAAGAGAAATTCATATAAAAATACACTGAATAAACGTACTAGGGATTCAACCTGT